>CM029554.1:1887500-2202500 GCA_017141385.1 Sogatella furcifera
TTCTCAGCCTAGCCAGGGGTTCCGCCCCCTGGACCCCCGACAGTATAGGCAGTGTAAGTGAGTCAAACTCCTTTCCAAATTCCTTTCAGAGGGGATTCGAAATTTATGGAGCACAGCATTTCTACACCTAATCTGGACCTGTTTACCTAATTTCAACATTTTCTGCCAATTTGTTCTGGAGAAATCTAAGAAAAACCCCGAAAATCCCCAAAAATAGTAAGACGCTAATATTAAGCGTAACCTTGGGAAGTATATCGGACATAGTTTGAAACTTGGTTCAATATCTTCCAAATTAGTTCATCTATAATCTCGCTGAACCATTGAATTTACAGTTAGGATTGGTCGTATTAAGGCGGAAGATATGCAACCGGCAGCACATCTACAATTTTGAAAACCTGATTACTGGCGTAATCTTGAACGGATTGCAAAAATATTTTAACACAACATTTCTCAACCTTATCTGAACCTGCCCACCAAATATCAACATTTTCTACCGATTGGTTTTCGAAAAAATGAAGAAAATGTTTAAAAACTATAGAAAAACTAAAATATTTGGCGTATCCTTGAAAATTTTTTAAAATCCGTTTTTAGCGCGCGTCTGAACGTCCAACTGAACATGCCTGCTAAATTTGAACGCATTCGGTTCAGGGGATTTTTAGTTCTGGTGATGAATGAATGCATCAGTCAGTCAGTCAGTCAGTCAGTGCCATTTCGCTTTTATAGATATAGATAATAGAGCAAGGAGGGTAGATGGTTGAAGCTACTAACTACCCTCTACCCTTTACCCCCCATCCTAGAATAGAATAGAATAGGTTTTTATTCCACCGAAAACATTTTAAAATCTCCAATCTTTCAGCAAGAAAGTCGTTTCCCATCCATCAACCTATGAATCATATCAGACATTAATCTTGCCAACATAATTATGTAATAGCATTCAAACATCGATCTCACACTCTCTCGATAGGAGATCATCGACTCTATTTATAACCTGGACCGACCGACAGACAGACAACTTTAATTTGTCAACAACAGACATGAGTAACAGAGCCGTAACAGAGACAGAACTTATGTAACACTGACCGTTTGACCTAAAAACGCTGACAAGGTCGTTTATGTTATGGAGAATCATTCACCTGTATTCTGCTTGGCTTCCTTGTTAGCACCGAAATATTTCACAAAAAATGCTTTGTTTTTGCTATCTAATTAGTAAGACTCGTTGTGAATCTTCGTTTGTAACTTGAGAAGTGATAATTATAACGTATGATATAGTCTGTTCAAGCAAAGAAGACATTCTGACAAGATGGGAAAATGACTTCAGCTCGGTCGATATTGGTTCAAAAGTCATCAATTTAGTCTCAAATTGTAGATCGAAATGTTTTCTACGAATTTAAACTGAATTCATAATTTTTTAACTAAGTTGGAGTCACATTCTCATCTTGCCAGAATGTCTTCTTTGCTTGGACAGACTATAACTACAAATAGTGGATTGTAGCATGGAAAGTGGTAATGATACAGCATGGGAGAAGATTGCGAAATCTTTAGATTTAGGATGAATTTGACCTCTACGATTAAATTGATTATAAATTCTTCCATGTAATTGGGCGATCATTGCTACGATATTCGAATACCAAATTGTTTGTGATTTAATGTGAATTTTCTTTCGAAAGTGTATCTATTAAATACAATGTACTGTAACCAATTTGTTGAGAATTTTGCACAATATTTGAAATATTTTCATATTTAAGAGTCCTTTACTCATTCACTTTATTTGCCTGTGTTTATTATTTTATTATTTCTTTATTTACTGAACTGTGTAAGAGGCTTTTCAAGTTTTTTGTAGGTCAAGTGTAACAGAGGGCACTCCAACTTTTCCCTGGTAGGTCATAATGAAGGCAGTCATTCAATTTAAAACTAAAATTGGTTTATAATATTCTAATTGTAATAAGATCATAAATAAATTTTCTCTGGTTGAAGTTCTGTTTAATCCAATCTTTCATAATTGTTTAATGCATACATAGTAATGTCCTCACAGTAGATTGAAATTAATTCAATTTTGGTTAGCCACATATCAAAAACCATTATTGTCAAATAAGCTTCAACCAATAATATTTTTTTATATAAAATGGTGTTAAAGTGTAATCAACATTGCTGATATTGCCTATATATAAATTTGAAACGATCTTCATAGGAAATTCTCGAACATCAAGCTCTAGTGAACTATTCAGAGGTTCCAGAAAATTCCAGAACTATCCAAGGACATTTTGGACATCACTACATAGGCCTCTGCTTCATCTATTTACATAATATACACTTCTATACTGTACCATGCAATAATAATCATACTCCGGTATCTGTATACAGGGTGTTTCAGGAGGAATGTGCAATTTTTCCAATTATCTCAATAACCGTTAGAGTTACAAACTTGGAACTGGTTTCATTGAATTCCTCAGCTAATTTTACATAGGAATTGACCATTTTAGAACCTCACTAAAGCCTCTAAAAAATTAGGAAAATTAATATATTTTGAAAAATCTCAATTTCCGCCATTGTTATCTCGGTAACAAAGCGTTTTTGGCGGTTGGTCCCATGGAACTTTTTTGTCTACTTGGTGTAAGGAATCAGCCTGAAAAGTATTGCACATTCCTCCTGAAACACCCTGTATAGGAATATCCACGGATAGAATAGGCTACAAGAATACTAGAATGTGCTCAAGTATCCGTGGGTGTATCTATATATATCTATACCTATATGGGTATATCGTTATTATATCTTTGTCTATAGTGAGCAGATGATGCATCATAAAAGTAGTTCATACAAGTAGGCTACTCATTTTTAGGCTTTTTTCGACTTCTCCTCTGCCTCCAGTGTGTCGAAAGTGAATGTGATCTGTCCTTGGTGCAACCTTCGAATAAACCAGACATTGACAACAAAGATGATGTCTGATGCACTGGCGGCTCGTGCCCCGGAACAGGTGAAGTGCTGTACAGTGAAAGATACGAGCACTTCACCTGTTTCGTGGGTACGAGCCGCCAGTGGTCTGATGTACCACGTGCATATTAACACGGTGCAATCACAGAGTGAATAGTTCTCCCTCCTCTGTGGTGCAATCGAGAAGAGACATTCTTGGTGTTACTTTTTTACCAAAACGTGTCAAAACTTCAATAGAGTATTAGTTTTAGTATGGTATTAGTTTTAGAGGTCAGCGGTATAAGGAGGTTCAATCACTTATGTGATTTTTGTGAAATTATGTTATCAGCTCCTCAGGGGTCAATGGTATGAGAAACTAATTGAATTCAATCACTGCGATTTATAATGTTATTCCAACCCAACCATAAAATGGTAGAATTCCGTAGATTTTACGTAGAATTATACGCCATTTTAAAGCTGTTAGATCTGTCCGACACATCTGTGTATAATTCATCTTTCTGAGATTTGAGTTATGCTTCCTTCAATTTTTCGTCTTGAAATGATAGTAAGTCTGGGTGAATGCCAAACGCGAAATAAGCAGGGAGTAACCCTATTTTGTGGTAAGTGATTGATTTTTTATCAATTATGATTCATACATCTTGATGTTTAGATCGCGAATAGGAATGATGCCACTGTATAGAAGTTGAGTATTGTTTGTAATCCAAGATGGTGGCCGAAATTTCTGTCTAATACATTTTCTTTAAAACAGAGCGTCGGTAAAAAGTTTATCCTGATATTTTTCAGTGAATGAAATGTTCAAATAAGAGGTTAATTTTCGAGGAGAACGAGTATTTTCATTTTTCGTCCGCTGAAATCTGTTGACGTATTCATTTGAAATATTTATTACTCAAAATCCCTCTGGGATAATTTAGTTTTATAGGGCTACAATTTGTTACCAAGTAGATCTTACTCTCTTGCAGGTAGATTTGAACTAAAGGTGTGAACCAGGGTTGGTCTTAATTCTAAAACAATTCAATAATATTAAAGCAATCGAATTATTATTGAAGTGTCTTGTATCATTATTAGAACAATCTATACTCTATTTATCGTATCATGTATCAAATTTGATAGACTTCTGTATCTTCTGATGTATGAACAATCATATTGGATTTACCAAGGAAATTGTTTAAGCGACAAATAGTCAATGATAGTATATGCTAATAGAATAGAAAAACTTCATGATTTGAACCACCGTTCTTGGGTTATCCTTGGTAATTCCATGTAGGAGCGGCAACCAAATGAAGCACGGATTACCACTGTTTAAATTGAACTTTCCACATGCTTGAATAATATGTGACCATACTCATCATCATCATCATCATCATCATCATCATCATCATCATCATCATCATCATCATCATCATCATCATCATCATCATCATCATCATCATCATCATCATCATCATCATCATCATCATCATCATCATCATCATCATCATCATCATCATCATCATCATCATCATCATCGTCATCGTCATCATCATAATCCTCATCATCATCTCATGTACATTGAAATTGCGGAATAGAATGTCCGGAGAATCACGATGTGTGTAAGTGAGAAGAAGCGTTGAAGAGGAAGAAGGAGGAAGAAGGAGAGGAGAAGAAAAGTAAGAGGAAGTGCAAGAAAAAGAAGAAGTTTCAGTTGCAGAATGCGACCTACGAGGTCATATTATCATCAGAATCCTGCAGCATCCGAGAATGACCCTCTTTCAAAATCATGACATCTTTTGCAGTTACACAACAACAGAAAAACGCGAAAAAAGGAAGAAAATAATTAAAAATAACAAAGAAAGATGGAGAAATAGACAGACTTTGATGGATTTGTTACATAAATTTCGGAAGACAGGGGTTAAAAAGTTTTGTGGTTTAGGTGTGTACGAATACTTCCAATGGAGAATAATTGCTATAGTCTGTCCAAGCAAGGGAGACATTCTGGCAAGATGGGAAAATGACTGCAGCTCGGTCAATATTGGTTCAAAAGTTATGAATTTGGTCTTAAATTGTGGGAAACATTCTGATCTACAATTTGAGAACAAATTCATAATTTTTGAAACAATATTGACCGAGCTGTAAATATTTTCCCATCTTGCCAGAATGTCTCCTTTGCTTCGACATACTATATTCTGTCCAAGTAAAGAAGACATTCTGGCAAGATGGGAAAATGACTGCAGCTCGGACAATATTGGTTCAAAAATTATGAATTTGGTCTTAAATTGTGGGAAACATTCTGATCTACAATTTGAGAACAAATTCATAATTTTTGAACCTATATTGACCGAGCTGTAGTCATTTTCCCATCTTGCCAGAATGTCTCCCTTGCTTGGACAGACTAAATCATTAAAGTCTAGGTAGGAGCTTTCTTCGAAGTGATCATGACCGATTTTCCAGTCTGATAAATCAACTTGTTATCACGGTGAATTCTAGTTGCACAATTTTGATATACCTGTATTTGTATAAAGTATAATATGATAGCCTAGTTCTAGTATATACCATTATACAGAGTGTTCCAGGAGGAATGTGCAATACGAGTAAGTAACATCTCAGGCTAATTCCTTACAAAAAGTAGAGAAAAACGTCCCATAGAACATACGCATAGACTACTCTTGAAAAAACGCTTTGTTATGAAAATCTCGAAATTTCTTACTCAACATACAACATTAAATTTTATTTATAATTATTAAGAGCAGTGGAATATCCTCAGTAAAAGCCTTTATAAGATCAACCACTCTACAAGACATGCTCCCAAAGTCACAACTAAACTTTCAATAAGATATTTCCTAAATTAAATACGTTTTGGAGTTTAATTCAATCAATGAGCACGGAATTATTTTTCGATGTATAATTCGCAATATATTTCAAAATAAAGCATAAAATAATGGCTTAAACCCAAGTAATTTGGCAATTGTTTCATAGTTTTTTTACTTGATTAGGAATAAGTGTAGTAACTACACTGTAGTGAATAATGAGATAATTTATTCAAATTTATTTAGTTATCACAGCAATATAAGTTTGCGATGAGAGTGTATGTTATTGATAATAATTATAGGCTATTAGAAGATATTCTGGAACTCAGTACAAATTAATCGGACGGATTCTTGTAGTGAATTTATCAGTTTCTGTGGAAATTTCCATGAAAATTACAATCAAAACAGAAAATTCGATTTTTGAAACCAGCTAGGAATTGTACTGAGAGAAAAACCAGAATGAAGCTTGTAATAATATCTGAAAAGATATATTTGATCGTAATATTGATGTTTTTATCTCTTTATATAAAAGCAAAATGGCACTCTTTTTACTATTTTTCGAAGTTTTTCTTAGATTTTCATATTCTGTGCTCAATAAATTTTGAATCCCTTCTGAGGTTACGCCTGTCATAAGATTTTTCAATGTTTGAAATTTGCACTTTTGTTTATTCTACGTAAACTACTGAGCTAAATAGGCCTTCGTTCAAATCATATACCCAGGTTGAGCTGAGCTAATAGAACAACTAATTCAAATGATTAGCTGAAAAGACCCTATTAAGTGATATGATTTTATATGAAGTAAATTGATTGAGTTGATTTTGATATGAAGTAAATCCATTCGAATGGAATTTGCAGGCGAGCGAAGCGAGAAACGCCTGCCGGATAGTATTCTATAATATGAGTATCAATTTCAAATGAATGGAGGGAAACCAAACACTACACCTGAATAAACTATTTTTACAAATTTCCTAAAACAGCATCTTGATGACTCATTCGATTGACAATATTGATCTGCCAGGTTCAACACCCTAACCTTACAATCAATACAGCTGACGCTGAAAGTTAGGCGATTTCGTCTGTCTCTTGTACGCGATGAACTACTAACAGCTGATTTAGTGCATCTGATGTCTCTTTCCATTACAAAAACGTCACCTAAGTCTAGCCAATTAACAACATCAGCTTTAGTCTGTCCAAGCAGAGAAGACCCTCTGGCAAGTTGAGAAAATGACTCCAGCTCGGTCAATATTGGTTCAAAAATTATAAATTTGTTCCCAAATTGTGGGAAAGATTCTGATCAACAATTTGAGACCAAAATCATAATTTCTGAACCAATATTGACCGAGCTGGAGTGATTTTCTCATCTTGCCGAAGGGTCTTCTTTGCTTGGACAGACTATATGTTGAAGCGCACAAGGAGCAGACAAATCCGCCTAACTTTTTGGCGTCAGCTAAATTAGATTCAGCATTTTGATTCAACCTGAATAAGTTTTCTCCGAAATTATAGAAACCCAAAAAAGGAGTTGCATCCATCATCGAAAAAAGCAATTTGAGCCAATTATTGAAAAATTTGTCAGGTGTTTTTTTCCGCTTCACGGGTGGACTCCTTGAACTACGGCGGTATTTAGCTGAGATAGAAGATTCTTGTCTATGAATCTTGAGGGCTCTAGCAGACCAATTACTGACTGTTCTGACAGAGTTGAGCATTGATAATAGTCATTTGCAAACTGTGAAGCTCGATGTTGTTGTCTGCTTCACATTTTTCTATTATTTTTCTCGGGCCATGAGAGAAGAGAGTATTTCTCTTTTTGAAACTCATCTATTCTTGCTCATTTCCTTGACTAATAATTGACTTTTTATTAGAGAATAATATACTGAGAAATTTACTATCGTGGATTTTTCTATCTAATTTTGGCTTGAAAATTTTCAATTTCAAATCATTTGATTTATTCTTGTGCTTTTTTGAAATTTATTCCAATCTCATAAATTTCAAATTGATTAATCATTGTTTTTCTATCTGTGAACGTTGAAATTTATGAATATAATCAAAATATAGATTTAGAATATTGAAATAATAAAGGAATAAGACGTTTTGGACAATTTTTTGTGTTTCATTAATTGAGTAATGTATTTTATCAAATTTATGAATAAATAAATTAGAATTAATTCATAAGTAGGCTATTTCCAAAGAGAATAGAATATAGAAATATATTCCATTCTCGCTGGCTACTTCTCAGTTCACTTTATGTGAATGGAGTATTTTATTATGGTATCAAATTATGTCTAATGGGGAATTTTGAAACTAATTATAAATTGGAACTAATCAACTTTTAAACTATATAAGGAAACTCATCACCTTTTATATTCATTTTGGAAGATTTGGAAGAACAATAAAACGTATTGTCTAATAAATGGAAACGCTTGTATTGTCTTCATAGAAACAATAGGAAATAATTTCCATTAGATTTATAGTAACTTACAATATCGGCTGTTTTTGATAGACAATAAACTCCTAAAACGGTATTAAATCTTCTTCCTTCGTTTTTTATGAATTTCTTGTAAGCCACACGCTAATTTGGTTTCACAACAGAATTATTAATAACTTTTAATATCCGTTTTCCAATGAAATGTGTGCCAAGTTCAATAGCGCATGCGCAGTCATGCCGAAAAATCCTTGTCTTGAAGATTACTCGCGTGCAACAAATCTATAAACAGACATCAATATTGTTCGTAGTTGATTTTATCATTGTTTTTCGGTAAAGTCTGTTCAAGCAAAGAAGACTTTCTGGCAAGATGTAAAAATGACTGCAGATCGATCAATATTCGTTCAAAAGTTATAAACTCATTCTTGAATTGTAGGTCATAATTTTTCCTACAATTTGAGGACAAATTTATAATTTTTGATCGAATATTGACTGAGCTGCAGTCAGTTCTCTATCTTGCCAGAATGTCTTCTTTGCTTGGACAGACTATATCAAAAAGCGGAAATGAAGCAGGTTTTTGACCGTGAATCTGTTACTTAAATTGTGCTAATTATTGATATTGAAAGTCAATTGTTCCTCTAAATTTTCTGTGATGATTTATACACCAATTATTATAACGGAAACCAAAGAGTTATGCGGTTTTGTCCGCTGATTGAGTTGTCGGCACTGGCGGCTCATGCCCACGAAACAGGTGAAGTGCTGTCCAGTAAAAGATACGAGCACTTCACCTGTTTCATGGGCACAAGCCGCCAGTGGTTGTCGGTTAGAGTTGTCATTTGGCTATGCCTAGTTGATGTTTTTGGAATCAATGGAGAAAATAGATGCTTTCCATCAGCTGTTAGTATTATGTTACATCACGTACAACGAAACCGACAGACGAAACCGCCTAACTTTCTGAGTTGAATGGATTACAAATAATAATTATCACAACAACCACTTAAACTTTTCATGAATACATTGAAGTATCACATACATCATAACTGAAACTGACCTACTTTGGAAATGTAAAACTAAATTTCACCTGATATTCTAGTTATGTTTCAATAATTTGATGGAAACAAACATGCAAATGTCACGTTGACATGAAATCAATAAAATTAAGGTGTACTTTTCATGTCATTCATGTGAAGATTTCAAAGTTTTACTATCATTTAAATGATTTTAGAAACTAACTGACGAGGTGATCATAACACTTGGTAGACACTTGGTTTAGACACGTTCATAGAATTTAAAATGATAATTGTGTCTCAAATTGTCCTTATTTTGTTACATCATAATGTTGAATGATTTTCGTGTTAAGTGGAACATGCCAAATGTATTCATTCTAAGTAGTTACAAGAATTTCTGAACTCAAAAAATCGTAGATTAACGAGATACGTAGATACGTAGATATCGTAAAAGATACGATATTTTTGTTACTATTTGGAAGGGGATGGATCATGGATCCAACAAAGAGATGTCATTCTAATTAAAAGTTCATGATACTGTAGTAGTGAATTGTTTGCTTTTTCGGAGTTCTACTATCTTATGATTGCAGGTTTGACGTCTAGTGGGATCGGACTCCCTTCATGATACTGTACCTTGAAGTACTCCTACTATACATGAAAATCATAATTAATTATTGATAACATATTTGGTTAGCAAAAATCAATCGATATCAACAAAATACTCATAACGAATTTGACAATTCAGTATCAATAGTAGCAACAACAACTTTGACATTCATTTATTGCAAAATAACGGACTAGAGTAATTATTATTAGTGATAAAATCAATAATATAGGACAATGTTTATACGTATTTGAAATTCATTGTCGATATCAATTAATTGGAATTTTATCATCGGAGATTACATTCAACGCAGCATTTTTTTTCAAAAATGAGCCTCTATTTTCCAATATTATTCTCTAATGTTTCATATAAATTAATTTCTCTTTATCTTTAGCTCCTCGATATTGTTATGAATTTCCGTCCCCTCAACCTGCTCTTACTCCACACAACTTTTACTTATTTCTACTTTTTTCAAATTTTAACTCAAGAAAACGCACCGGCCACTGTGGATTCATTTCTCTTACACATAGTATAAATGAGAATTTAGTTTATTAATGTATCATTACGATTGCATTATCAGTGAATAACATAATTATTCATGTTTCATATATTGATCGTGGAATAGACAAGATTTCAATTCGATCAGAGATTATTCTTAATATAACTCATCTATAGGGTATTCTTTAGCATATGGGGATACCCGAAAGCAGTTCCATATAAAGCTGTACTATAGCCATACACTAAATAGATATACTTTTATTAAAACTATTCAGGACCGATGTACAGCAAGCCATCATTAGAAAAAGTCAATTTTAACCCTAAATCAGGGTAGAATTATCACTATATGGGAACATGGAGACTTGATAAGACCCATTATAGTGATTGTAAGGCACTGTGGTGATTGTAAGACACTATGGTGATTGTAAGACACTATAGAGATTGTAAGACTCTATGGTGATTGTAAGACCCACGTACAACACAAACAAACAGTGAAAACAAATTCTAAATTCATGTTTAAATGAACCAAAATAGTAAACCGAATTTGAAAACTCACCTTTTCAATACACCTCAGGTCTCCTTCCCGTCTCCTGAAAAGCCCTCACAACTGCTGTAACGTCATTTTCAGAACAGAAAACGATTGAATAAATAATGTCAAACACTTCAAAATTCACAGGAAAATTCAAGAAAGAACTGAACTTGAACTGAGATTAGAGTGAATCCTGGGTTCTTGCACCGGGTATACTCCTTGGATACGACTGTTTTCTGGTTGCTTCCAAAGTGAAGTTAGACGAAAACGAGTTTAACACCGACATTTTGACATTTTTCGACTATATTTCGACGGGTTTCAAGAAGTTTTTACGTTTTATCGAGGTTTTAACAAAGTTTCAAGGGTTTCCTAGAGTATTTCGAGGTTTTTCTACAGTATTTCGAAGTTTTTTCAACTTATTTCAAGGTGCACCTAAAACATTAAATGGTTTTCTAACGTATTTAGAGGGTTCTCTGAAGTATTTCAAGGTTTTTCTAGGGTATTTCGAGGTTTTACTGAAATATTTCAAGGTTTTTCCAAGGTTTTCGAAGTTGCCACACACGCACTACTGTTTCAATCGGCACTGGTCCACTTTGTTTCGCGTTTGAAAAACCCTGAGTCAACTATTTACTAAGTTATTTATCAACTACAAATAAATAAATCAACTAAAAGCAACCGCGGTACAAGAGATGGACAGGCCGCGACTACGTTAAACTAAATGCGGCTGCAGTTTGGAGGCACCTGAAGACCGAGTGGTGAAAATTTCTTGTCCCCCTCTTCACCCCCCTCCCACTACAAACCTTTCTTCCCCTCCCCCACTCTACTAAAACACTTACTCACTGTTTTTCCTACACTTCCTCCATTCTTTTTCACCCATTTTCCGTGTGTAAGTTCCACCTCACCTGTTTTTTCTTCTCTTCACTTTCGTTTTCGTCGGAAACAAGAAGTAGTCTCCGATATGTAGAAGAAAGTGAATCAAAGAACCTTCTCGTGCACCGCCGTTACATCTTGTTCTTCCACTTTTCTTCTTCTTCTTCTTCTTCTTCTTCTCCTACTTCTTTCTCCTCCTCTACTTCTTCTTCTTCTTCTTCTTCTTCTTCTTCACGATGCAACTTCGTGTGCTAGCTTCCTGTTCTTGGACGGACAACGCAACTTTTGTAATAATATTCTCCTGGCGAGAGAGATTACGAAACAGCATCAGCTTCAGACGGCCGGCCACATTGCTCCTACAGTCCGTTCAAGCAAAGAAGACCCTCTGGCAAGATGGGAGAATGACTCAAGCTTGGTTAATATTGGTTCAAAAATTATCAATTTGACCTCAAATTGTAGGAAACAATTTGATCTACTATTTAGGCCAAATTTATTATTTTTGAACAAATATTGACCAAGCTGGAGTCATTTTCTCATCTTGCCAGAGGGTCTTCTTTGCTTGGACAAACTATAGCTAGTTTTATTGGTGTTGTAGCTACTAATAATCTGTAGACGGCTATAGGCTGGTCATTAGAATTTGAGAATTTTGTCTCATTTTTAACTCATCATTGTTCTGAAGTTCAATTGATCTTTCTCATTTGTTGTAGCTTGTAGTTAAATCTGCAGAAAGCTTGGTTGTAGCTACTATAAATAACGGTTACTGGTTGGTCACCTGTTTGTTAGAATTTAGGAATTTCGGCTAACTTACCATAGTTTATAGCTCTAGATTTATTTTTCTCATTTGTTGTCTAAGTTTCCGACACTGGCGGCTCGTACCCACGAAACAGGTCAAGTGTCCGTATCTTTCACGGAACAGCACTTCAGCTGTTTCGTGGGTATGAGCCGCCAGTGGCTTCCAATCATCCAATCCATAGACTGCTCCAGTTTGGTTATCTGTTTGTTGGAACTTGAGCATTTCGTCCCTCTTATCATAATTCTACAGCTCTAAAATTGATTTATCTCATCTGTTATAGCTTGTAGCTACGAATCGGTAGAATTTTACAAGTTAGTCATCATTCTGTTCGTTAGAATATTATTTTAGAATTTTGTCCAACTCATCATTATTATGAATATCTAGACTTTATTTCTCTCATTTTTTGTAGCTTGTAGCTGAAGCTTCAGGGAGCTAAAGGTTTGTCATCTATTTGTTGGAATTTGAACATTTTGTCTTATTTATCATTAGGCCTATATTGTAGCTTTAGAATCAAGTTTTTTATGTTGAGTTGTAGTTAAAATTATGAATTATGTAGGCAGCTAAAGGTCTATAGGCACTTGATAGTCTATTTGCTAGAATTGAGAATTTTATCTCAGTTTTAATTCATCATTGATTCATATCCCGTCTTTCGGAGGAGACGATAAGCCGTCGGTCCCGACTACCTAAAAAGTAGTCGTCATCTATCATCCATTTCATTACCCACGCACAAGCCTATGAGCTTATGTGGGCTTCACCCTCATAAACAAACAAACAAACAAACAATCATCAAGTTCTTGTCTTGCATATTTTTCAATCACTGTAAATTGTTCCAGCAACCAGCAAGTAATCTGTAGATTGTAAGTTACAGCTACAGGTTAACAATCTGTTTATTCAAATTGTAAATTTTGTAGATTGTTTGATTCAAAATTATTTTTTTCAAGCTCTAGACTCAATTTTCTAGTACTTGAACTCTTTTCTATAGATTTGTAAACAGGATATAATTTTTTATTTGTTTGCTTATTCTAAACTTGAATATTTCGAATCGCTCTGTATCAACCTCAAATAGTTGGAAACAAAAATTTTCAGAAAAACTTGAAGTTTGTTTTGCGTCTATTCACTCAGAAAAGTTCCCCTTTTCAGGGATTCACAGAAATTGATAACATTAATATGGCTTAGTATTCTATCAATCATATATTCACATCTAGGCTAATATTAACCTTCCATCAGAGGCCCTGAAATTGATCAGGAGCGACCTGAAAACTCTGACACCAGACCTGAGCCAGCCAGGTCACACGAATATTATATTATTATTATTATTATAAACCTTCCATAATTTCCGAAGTACATTCTATCATTCTAAATCCTTCACTAAAACTGTTCTATTCTTCTAATAATTGTCGAACGATAAATTATAATGGCCGCAGTAAATACAGTAGATAAACTGTGTCTACAGATATACAAGGATAGACTAAAAACAGTATACGATACTAAGCTACAGATATAATACGAATTACATTATACTGTATGTGGTTAGTGCAAGGCGCAGAAAGATAGGCAATCCGCAAAGTAGGTCACACATATTTTTGCAAGCCGTGCTGACAGACCTGCTCCTTCAAATCACTGTATCAGTATATAATATATACTGTATAAATGTATATACAGTCGCTGTGAACTAAACAACTGTTCACAGCTCTAATGTGTGCTGTCTCCAGCAATAAGTCAGGGAAAACAAGCAGAACTTCCACGCTTTATTGGCTCCTCATGCTGTGCTCAACTACTGCTGTTGAGTTGCTAATCGGCGGTAGGATTAACAGTGGCAGTAAACAGTCTAAATAATACTATATTACTATAATACTGTATACTATAGCTCATGTGTTCTAAGGGTCTACATCCCCTGTCAGTTCGGACTAACAGATCGGACTGTGACAGGCAAAAACTGAAGAAAACGGCAGTCCAAAACAGCAGTAAACTGTCAGTCCAATCGTTCGACGATCAGCTGTAAACGATCGAAACATCAGTTCAAAAACCAACGTTTTAAAATCCGACTAAAACGGAGAAAAATAGATTTTTTTATACATTAATTTTTCCATATCAAATTTTGTTTGGTAAAAATCAATCAGAATTCAGAATAAATCATAATAAAAACTATTGAATTTGCATTGTCATCAGGTTTTGATCTATTCTGAAAATTTCAAGTCTCTAGCTCGTCGGGAAGTGAATGAAATTCAATTTACAAAATTCCCACCTGACAGACAAGACCTAAAGCGACTTTATTAACGTTGTAATAATAAAAAGAAGGACAAAAATAACCTAGAGGTATGGCCTGAGGAATCCATTGATTTATTTAAAAACAAAATACAATATGCTTATTGTGAACACAGACATAACCTATCCAAAACATAATAATACTGGACATTCTGGAATCCAAACATATCCTTTAGGCCTTCTCTATATAAATCAAAATTTGGAAAGAAGGCGTTTTTGACTTGATTGTGTCTGTTTTCATCGATCAAGTATACTGTTCAATCTCGAAAAAAGTGAATGAATGAATTGAACAACTCATTTTTAAATTACAATAAATTATATTCGTTATTATTTTCATTCTATTATTCTGATTATTCTATCAATCATAGTATACCTACATCTAGGCTAATATAAACCTATTAGAAAAATTCCGACTTAACTTCAAATCGTTGACCCTTGATCTCTCATCTGATTATTTTCAAACTATTTGAAGTACTGTTGTAGACGTTATACAAAAATAAATACTAAAACCATTCTAACCTCTCTCTCACTTTGCCAAGAATGGACATTTTTATGTCCAAACTTCGCCTTTTTATTTAGACTCTTAGAGTAGTTGTGAAATTGATATTGTGGTAGTTATCCGTTAGTATAAATACTGCTGCTCTGTCCGTTAAGTGTTAGTTTACCAGATATTGATAATGTTGTAACAACCGAAACCGGTATCTCGATTTTCCAATAAATCAATGGTTTGACAACATCTGGTCTTTTCATTCATTTTTCATTTAGATATTTTAATGCACAACAAGTAAGATTGCAAGCAAGTAGCTTGTTCTATATTGTTCTATGATTTTTGCATTCACGATTCACATGTAACCTCTCTCATTGAATAGATTATAGAATAACCTGTAAAAATTGTAGTGTAAGATATCGAAATTAGTGTGTAACTTGTAAAAATAATAGAATAATTAGATTTAATAGTAACTCTTGTAACCTAGAAACTAAGCATAAATATTTTGTTGTAATCTAAACGAATAAAGAAATCTAATCACTGCTTTTTCGTCATTCCTTTCACTCTATCCTTCTTCATCACTTTTTCTCTTTTCCTCTTTCCTCTCCTCTTCCTTTCTCCATCATTCATCCACTCCTCTTACAATGAATAATTCGATTATCTTTCCTATAAACTTCCAATCGATTCGGACAGTCTCGAATTAATTTGTTCCTCATACTAAATCAGCTCAGACGAATTTTGGAGCTGCATTCTTTGTGATATAGCTATCCCCAAAAAAAGGCGTTTAGCAGATGGCTGTTATCATTCATCAGCTCTGGCAGGACAGTCGGCGAGCTGTCTGCGTAAGTACATCAATACAAGGCCGATCCCAGCTATACTAATTCGCTCTCGAAGACCGCTTCAGACTGTCCTGACAGAGCTGAGCATCAATAACAGCCATTCGCCAACCGCCTTAGTTTTTGGCATCAGCTAAATATAGTTTGTCCAAGCAAAGAAGAGCCTCTGGCAAGATAGGAGAATGACTCCAGCTTGGTCAGTATTTGTTCCAGAATAATAAATGTGGTCTTAATAGAAGATCAAGTAATTCCCTACAATTTGAGATCAAATTGATAATTTTTGAACCAATAATTACCGAGCTTGAGTCATTCTCACATCTTGCCAGAGGGTCTTCTCTGCTTGGTCTGACTGTAGTAATCTGCGGTTTTCGTATAGTCCGGCCAAGAAAAGAAGAGCCTCTGGCAAGATGGGAAAATGACTCCAGCTCGGTCAATATTGGTTCAAAAATTATTGATTTGGTCTCAAATTGTAGATCAGAATGTTTCCTGCAATTGAGACCAAATAAATAATTTTTGAACCAATATTGACCGAGCTGGAGTCATTTTCCCATCTTGCCAGAGGCTCTTCTTTGCTTGGCCGGACTATAATAGCTGTTTTGACACAGTTTTTAAAATGTGTTTGCATGAATGGAATGAGTCACACTGACATATCTCACACACCCTGAATTAAATATGCTGCGGATGATTAGGATCTTCCATTATGAATCGAAAATGTAATTGAATATATTGGAACAAGTGACCCGAATAAAATACTGAAGAATGGTTGACACACAATAATAGATACACTATAAATGATGTTTTATTTTCCAAGGCTACTTCTTGATATCAATGTGCATAAATTGAAATGGCAGTAATCCAAGTATGTATCTTACCACTCAAAAATATCCTAATTTGTAAAATGATCAGTATATTGTTTCTCATTTTTAGTCAGTATCGTGATAATTTATATGTTATTGGCTATTTTTGTGTATCTTTTGTATAGCAATTATGAGACGATAATCATATTTCAATATCATATTAGCACAATATCATATATTTTCATATCATCAGCACTAATATCATATATCAGGTCAGCACAGGATTGGGAACATTATAATAAATTATGATTCACACATCAAAACAATACGTCTTCACTGGCGGCTCATGCTTACGAAACAGGTGAAGTGCTGTACAATAAAAGATACGGACACTTCACCTTTTTCGTGGGTACGAGCCGCCAGTGTACGTCTTATTTATATTCAGTAGGCTACTCCTAAATGTCATAATTTGTACAATTGTGAAATATGTAAAAATTTCTCATGATATGTATAATTTGAGTGATTATTGCCAGCAATATACCCTTGATTATCACTGTGATCAATCAATAGATCATAAACGATAACTATGAAAATATAACTCTAATAACTATATAAACACTAAACAGTCAATTCAATAACAACTGTCTACCATATAGTTCGACCATACCATTTCAAACTTATACTATAAAGGTAGCTTGAAATGCTTTGTATGAAGAAAAGAAGAAGTTTATGTTTCGTGAGCTTCAACAATTCATGAAAATTAACGTGGCGAGTTCTTACTCCATTACTGGCTTGTGATTGGCTGAGGGCGTGGCTAGTAGAAGGGGAAACTCGCTGAAACGACCAATCGCATTGCGAGAGAAGTTTCGAGGCAGTTTCATGGCATTCTCCCTCTTATTCTCCGATTGGCTGGCCATTCAGTTGTTATTTTCATTGAGTAATACGCATCATAAGTCAGATTTTGCCAACTGTCATTTGATTTTTATCAGGAACTCCTGTATTTAGGAGGTCCTGTTTTTATCTTCCAAATAAGTTTGAATTTATACTTCTTTTTTCTTCTTCTTCTTCTTCTTCTTCTTCTTCTTCTTCTTTTCTAATTTGTATTTGAAAATGACTATTAATAGTCGAAACATGTTATGCATAGAAATAGAAAAAGATTAATATGATTAGCATTTGAAATAAAAAAACATTATCAATATCTTCAATAATGTTTGGAAAATCAATCAGGGTTTAGAATATTGTAGGCTTCAATGATACCGTCATCTGAAATCTTCACATGTCAGATAAAATTGAATGCAGTGAATATATTCTAGATTGATCATTGAATGATTAAAATGATTAGTTGATTAAAATCTAATTTGTTATCTATTAACCAATAACTGTTCTAAATTTTAGAAGTTTTTCAGTTGCTGACCAAACAATTAGGAATGAATCTTTTAAACAGTCTCGTGATAAAATGACAAACAGGTCTAATATAGACCATCTTAATATGGACAAATCTTAAAACTCTCTTTACAAACTGACATTATTTAACTTCAAACTTCTCATGCTTTCTTCTTCTTCTTCACAATTTCATCAAACTATCTCTCTGGTTACTGGGAATCTTCAATATTTTCCTGAAAATCAATCAGCGTTGGTTTGGTTTAGAATAGTACTGCTCTCAATATCATCTGATATACAGAGTGTTTCAGGAGGAATGTGCAATACTTCTCAGGCTGATTCCTTACACCTAGTAGACAAAAAAGTTTTATGAGACCAACCCCCAAAAACGCTTTGTTACCGAGATAACAATGGCGGAAAATTGAGATTTTTCAAAAAATATTTATTTTTCTAAGTTTTTAGAGGCTTCACTCAGGTTCTTAAATAATCAAGTCTTATGTAAAATCAGCTGAGGAATTTAATGAAACCAGTTCCAAGTTTGTAACTACAACGGTTATTGAGATAATTGCAAAAATATGCTAGAAAACGTCATTTTTCAACAATAAGGGTTATAACTAAATAAGGAATCATAAATTTGTATTTTTTTAATGGAAGTTGAAGAGAGTCGGATTCTGAAGAAAAGTTCAGTGGCGGCAATTGTGTAAATCTTACCCAAATCTCACTAATGGCGATCAAAAAACGCAGAATCGCTACTAAACACAAATTCATCACTTGTGCTATGTTTTCTCAATTTTGTGATTTTTGATCGCCATTACTGAGATTTGGGTAAGAGTGTAGCCTCTAAAAACTTAGAAAAATGAATATGTTTTGAAAAATCTCAATTTTCCGCCATTGTTATCTCACTAACAAAGCGTTTTGGGGGTTGGTCCCATGGAACTTTTTTGTCTACGTGGTGTAAGGAATCAGCCTGAGAAGTATTGCACATTCCTCCTGAAACACCCTGTATACCTACTGAGTTTTCAGAGCAAACTTATCTCAGTTTCTGAATGGGAAAGGTGAAAGATTTATCCATTTTCAATCAGTTCTGTTTAAAATACATGTCACGTGACAGGTGAGCCGCCATTAACTTGATGAGGAATCTGAGATGTGGCCCCATTCACCTTATACTGTAGAACGGCTTTTACATTTATCCTTTTTCACCGTATTCCAAACCATATTGTGCTCGTCGAAATGTCGTAAAAAGGTAATAGTTGAGACAATCGGCAGTGCAACAATCGATAAATTTGCAATCGATTGATGACGTATCGAAACATGACTCAATATCGGACCAAATCTAGTTTATCACTAGAATGTGTGCGTGTGGAAAGTAGAGTAGGAAAATGTTGGAGTTGTCTTTAAAGTGAGTTACATTTTATAATAATAGATGACACCAAAGAGCTAGTTGGTTTTTTTATACGTGATCTACCCTACTAAAAGAAAAATTATTTTTAGAGTTAATATAGCTCAATCCTTAGAATGAAAAATAAATAATTAGTCTGTCCAAGCAAAGAAGACCCTCTGGCAAGATGAGAAAATGTCTCCAGCTCGGTTAATATTGGTTCAAAAATTATTGATTTGGTCTCAATCGTAGAAAACATTCTGATCTACAGTTTGATACCAGATCAATATTCTTTTGAACCAATATTGACCGAGCTAGAGTCATTTTCTCAACTTGCCAGAGGGTCTTCTTTGCTTGGACAAACTATAGCATTGTTAGCATTTAATAATCGTTCATCTCTTCTGATTTTAAAACATTTTCATGTTTAGTTGGACATCTAGACGCGTACTAAGAACGTATTTTTAAACTCAATAAAGATTCACCAAATATATGAGTTCTTCTATAGTTTTTCGGCGTTTTATTTATTTTTTTCGAGAAACAATTTGTAGAAATTTTGTGGAGAGGATCGCCTTAGGTCTAGAAATGTTGCACTCGATAATTTTTGAAATCCTTTTGAGATTACGCCAGTAATCAGTTTTTTCAAAATTCTAGATGTATTGCGAGTTGCCAGAGATCTGCCTTGATACGATACGACCAATTTTTAATCCTTACTGTAAACTAGGCGGAGAAGGCAGAAGAAGAAGAAAAATAAGAAGAAGAAGAAGAAGAAGAAGAAGATCGCTATTTTTGAGACTAGGCTAAGATTTACACAATCGTCGCCATTCAACTTTTTCTTAAGAATCCGGCTCTCTTCAACTTCCATTAATAAAAAATACAATTTTATGATTCCTTATCCAGTTATAACCCTTATTAATAAAAAATGGCGGTTTTTAGCATATTTTTCCAATCATCTCAATAACCGTTGAAGTTACAGACTTGGTTTCATTGAATTCCTCAGCTAATTTTACATAGGAATTGATTATTTTAGAACCTCACTAAAGCCCCTAAAGAATTAGAAAAATTAATATATTTTGAAAAATCTCAATTTTCCGCCATTGTTATCTCAGTAACAAAGCGTTTTTGGGGGTTGGTCCCATGGAACTTTTTTGTCTACTTGGTGTAAGGAATCAGCCTAAGAAGTATTGCACATTCCTCCTGAAACACCCTGTATATGAGAAAGAAGATTGGAGAAGAAGGACATGAAGAGAAAAAAGAAGAGGGTCGTGAAGAAAAAAAGGACTGAGATATAAAAAGGAGTAATGATATAGGACTTTAAAGTGAGAAAGAGAGTAATGGTAAAGGAGGAGGAGGAAGGAGAGGAGAAGGGAGGAAGAAGAAGAAGAAGAAGAAGAAGAAGAAGAAGAAGAAGAAGAAGAAGAAGAAGAAGAAGAAGAAGAAGAAGAAGAAGAATATGAGAGATAGAAGGTAAAAGTCTTCCTATGAAAGAGTTCTCAGCTTTAGAGTGAAAGGGCAAGCAATGATCTGACCTCCAAGAGGTAGCATGGTAGCATTTGGGGGGGGGGGGGAAACTGCTACAGGTCAGATGCTGTTACATCAGTATTGACTAGCATGGTAGAGTGAGAGAGAGGGTAAGCTAGAGAAGAGCTATCTCCCTATCTGAGATAAAAAGCGAAAGATAGTGGGAGAAAGAGGAAGAAATAGAAAAGAGAATAGAATAATAGAATGACTTCTTTATTTTGATGACGTGGCGAAGTTTGGACAGTAATGTCCACTTTACCACTCAACCACAATATATAGATGAGATAGATAGATGGCATGAGAAAGGGAAATTTAGCGAAAAAAAGAAAGAGAGAGAAAATTGGCCAAAGTTATCTTCAAGTTAAAGAACTAAGATAAAGAGTAGAAGGAGGAGGTGAAATGGAGGATGAGAAAGAGGAATTAAGAGAAATAAAAAAGAGATCAGATTAGATTATATTTCTTCATTCATTTAGATAGCAACAAAATATTTATGCTTAGTTTCTAGATTACAAGAGTTGTTATTAAATCTATCATTTTTACAAGTTAGGCAATAATTTCGATATTTTACACTACAATTTTAAAATAAATAAATAAATTTATTTTCATTGCAAATTATCAAAAAAAAATTCAATTCCATAAAATAAACTATTTTTAATTAATGAATTTTTGAATTTGAAAATAAATGAATTTTTACGGGTTATTCTATAATTCTATAATCTACTCAACGAGAGGTTACATATGAATGCAAAAATCATAGAAAAATCATCCAAACAATATGTTTCCTGCTTGCAATCTTACTTATTGGGCATTAAAATATCTAAATGGAAAGGCGAAGTTTGGACATAAAAATGTCCATTCTTGGGAAAGCATAACCTAAGTATATCCTTTCCATTAACACTTGGCCTGTTGATGAGAGTGTGAGAGAGGAATTAACAGAAAGAAAAGAAAGAGAGAGAGAGTGAGCTAGAGATGATCTATCTTCCTATTTGAGAGGAATAGGAAGAAATAGAATAAAGAGGGATTGGGAGGTAAAAAGGGGAGAATGTGATTGAGAAAGGCTGAGAGAAAGAGAAAGAGCCTAAAGAGAAAGAGAAGGGTCTAAGAGGAGCTGAGAGAGAAAAATTAAGAGAGAAAAGGTGTGATACAATGAGAGTGAGATAGATTACATTAGATTAGATTACCATATTCAAATAGATAACAAAATTCGGCTTAGATTCTACATTGTAATATAATAAATGAGTAAAACAAAATTATCCTATAAATTTCGCAAAATAGAAACTTCTAGTAAAAAACGAAAAAACGGTGAAGTAATGAATGCAAAATTTATACAAATTTTAATTCGAGGTTCTGCAAGATGAATAATACACTCCTTAATATCTAAGTGAAAAGGCGAAGTTTAGACATATATATGTCCATCCTGGGGAGAGGATCATAAGTATATCCTTTCCATTAACGCTTTTAATAGTAAATTTATAACAAGCTATTAATATTACTAAAGATAGTAAGGAAAATTATTATGCAATTGAAAAATTATATTCAAATGAATTAATACTTGATCGATATTTGAATTATATCATAAGATGAGTAACAATGGAGAATGTTAATGGTAATGGTAATAGAAATGGGTAATGATAGAAAGAGAGATTGATTGATTGATTACCTTTATTAAGGGCGGAGTTAGGACTCTTGTTCCTCTCTACCACACAACCCTAGAGAAGGAGAAAAAGTAAAAATGAGTGAATGAGAGAAGAGAATATAGTTATAAGGAGAGACTCATGAAATTTCGGAGAAGTAAAAATTGAATTAGAAAAGATGGAAATTGAAAGGAAAGGAAGTAATGATGAGAACGGATGGATAAGAGAGACATAAAAAGTGGAAGAGAGGGTATCGGGTGGATGGAGGAAGAAACAGGTGACATAAGAGGAGGAAGGTGACAGAGTAAAGATGAGGAGAAAAAGAAGAGAAGACTGAGGATACAAAGAGAGGAAGTAGAAGGATAGGGTAGGAGGAAAAGGTCGTGAGAACATTGAAGAAAGTGTGTGAAAAAAGGAATGTAACGAGATTATGTTATACTGTGCTTTAACATGGGAAAATAACAGTGTTTGCTTGTAACTGTTATTATTGAGAAGAGACTATTGCGGTAACACTGGTACAATCATAATACACTTGTATTCCAAATATAGAATCATCAAGATAACTACGATAGCGGATGCTCACGAAATTCGCGCTTTTCAAATGAATTTAATGAATTAAATGAAAAATCAAATACCCTTTTTTAAAAACTTGAAAATTATTATCCAACAAACATGTTTTGGGACTCAGCCCATTATCAACGTGAATAAAAATATTATTAGAAACGGTATTTGATTTTTCATTTAATTTACCATTTATTTTAAATAGCCCTCAGTTTAAATATATTAATTTTCAGAATTAATTTACTCTGTCAGGACAGTGTGGAAGTGGTCTAGGTTCAGCCGAGGTCACGCTCAACCCAATATGCCCTTGCAGACCGCATACAGATCTACACAATTTTTCACATTTTAGGGAAATCTATCATCATAATAAATCATCAATAGTCAATCAAAAGTGTGAAAAATTAAAAAGATGAGATTAAAATAAGATTTCTAAAGGAGTTAGAGAGATTGAAATGTGGGAGAGCTGAAGGAAAAACACAAAGGAAAGGTAACAAGGAAAGAACGGAAACAAAACAGAAATGAAACCAATGATAGTAGATACGGGAATGCACGTCATGTGATGTAAGCAACCGATAAAATGTTTGTGATTTTGTGGAAGGATTTTCAGGCACGATCGAACTTTCCAAGTACAGTACTTTGGAGCGTTACTCTTTACTCTCGATTCTATTTTGGAGATACAGTCTGTCCAAGCAAAGAAGACATTCTGGCAAGATGTGAAAATCATCCCCAGCCGATCAATATTAGTTCAAAAATCATACATTCGGTTTCAATTTGAAGAGTAGAATGTTTTCTACAATTTGAGACCAGATTTATAATTTTTAAACCAATATTGACCGAGCTGGAGTCATTATTACATCGTCCCAGAATGTCTTCTATGCTCAACTGAGCTATACAATTCCTGAGTTTTGAAACCAAGTTCAGTAATACAAACAGGTTTCTCATAATCCTCTGATGAGCAATGTATTTCAACAGTGGTTCTATGAGATTTGTTAATTTCATGTGTTGGAGATGACTTTCATTATTTTTAGGCTAAATTCCCAATATAAACTAGGAATCAAATAAATTAGCTTAGCGGACAGCTAGTTTTCAGTTGATTTCGATAAGTAACGATTGTTTGAGTTTCTTGTAGAAGGGTGACCGCTGGCTACAACCATAAAATAATAGAACTCCAGAACTCCTAGATTCACTTTTACAACCAAAGAAGATATCTAATCTATGAGTAGGATTGTTTTGGTACAACTTGAATACCATGTTACTAATCTTACACTAACCATGTTGTAGTCTGACAAGTATCAGTGAGAAAAGCCTCTGCAAGGTGGAAATCATAGAATCGTTCATATTCAATACATAATCATAATGTTTAAATAATCATGAAAGTGTCATTTTGCAATCTGTCAGTGTCACAAACAATTTTTCTACAAATTGAGAAGGGATCTTTTTTGAACACAGCATTTCTACACCGTCTGGTCCTGTTTACCTAATCTTCAAGGCTTCTATGCCAATTTGTTCTTGTCTAGATGATAAAAATAGTAGTCAATATTAAGCGTAATTGGGAAGTATATCGGACACAATTTGAAACTTTATTCAATATCTTCCAAATTAGTTCATCTATAATCTCACTGAACCATTGATTTACAGTTAGGATTTGTTTCACAAATATGCAACCTATTATTTTCAAGAAATAATTACTTAATCTTGAAGGTATTGAAATATATTTCAACACAACATTTCTAGACCTTATCTGAACTGCCCACCTTCAACATCTTCTACCGATTGGGCTCGAAATGAGCGCCCTCTAGACTAAAATATTAGGCGTATCCTTGAAAAGTAAATCTGTTCTTAGCGAGTCCAAACGTCCAACTGTTGCCTGCCTTTCGAAAGGATTTGGTTCAGTATTTCTAGTTCTTGATCATATGAATGAATAATAGTGCCATATTCGCTATCATATCTAAATTTGAATTCCTAAAATTTGAATATCAGAAATGGAATCTATTAGGATCAGTTCCTGTTCAGCTCTTTTATATTCAGTTGATTTGAAACTAAGGAAACTGCATTAAAAATTTAACTACAATATCTCTTTCTTCAGTATATAATAGTCCAATCAATGAGTGATAGTTTCAAATGACGATAAAATTGAATAGAGGAACTTTTTTAGTCAAATTTCCTTATAGAATAATTGCCGTCATTTGTAGAGAATGGTATCAACATTGATAAAAAATAAAATAATATAATTATATACATATCATTGAATGATGCATTACAACAATAAATATCACTATTAATAACTAGTTTTCAATTTAACCAATATTAGAAATGATATTACGTATCAATAATATCAATTGCTATTAATGAAAAAATTTTCGAATGAAATGCACTAAAATCAAACATGAGACTTGCGAGCACAACAAACCTACAATAATACAAAACTTCCTGAGCCATCAATTCCAAACCAAACATCTTTTTGCAGAAAATTGACGAAAGAACCAAACCTTGACGTTGATATTGTTCCAATATTTACAAATCAAGGTGAACCACACACCGACAAAAAGCGATAATCATGTTCTATCCAGTAAATTGACGTCTGTTAAGAGCACGTTACATTCATCCGATTACCTTGAACTTGTCGGCTAACTCACGGCTAACTTGATCGGGAAACCGCCATTTATTTTGTAATACTTTCACCCCTAAACTTCTGCAACAAGGCTGCTTTCTTTCCCATTACAATATCTGGTGGAATGAACTCTCTAAGGACGGCAACTTCTTAGATCAAGATTTATAAATTGAACGGAAACCGCTACACGTTGTCAAGGTTTTTTCCTCTTGTAAACGAAGAAGAAATTTAGGAAATTTCTTCAATTTCTTACCGATTGGAGAAATGCAATAAACTTGTTTTATCTCTACAGCATGGATTTCAACAAATTTGTATTACTCGTTATATTTTTATGGTATCTATAAACAAAAATGATGCAAAATATACGGAAATGCGCTAATTAAATTGAATTAGATAATAATCAAATTAAATTAGCTTATTAGCATTCATGGATACTTCTGTTTCTGAATGTTTTTCGAAGTGAAAAATTGTAATATTAAACTCCATGATCTATTATTACCTTGTTCTAGACTTTTTATAAATTAGTAGAGAAGCACTTGCGGCTCGTACCTACGAAACAGGTGAAGTGCCCGTATCATTTACTGTACAGCACTTCACCTGTCTAGTGGGCAAGAGCCGCCAGTGTAGAGAAGCAGATTCGGGTACGAGCTTGTTGCATTCACCTATGAATGCAATTTAATAAAATATGTGAATAAATATTTGTTGAAAGGCTTTCATTATGTGGATAAATATAAATGTGATGAATATATGTGAATGAATTTGATGGAATATGTGGATACCAAGATATGTTTACTGAGATAAATCATTGCTAATGCAGCAAATGATCACTATAGCAAATGATCACTATAGCCATCAAATCGCAGAATGATCAATAGCTATAAATCGCAGAAAGAAGACATTTTGCCAAGATGGCGAGTGTGGTATTGGATGTTAAACGTTTTCGTCAATTCTCTGCGAGAAGAATTATATTCTCACCCACTCCATAACGACTAATTCTGGAATGGTTATGGAACAGCAGCCATCTTAACAGAATGTCTTTTAGCTATTAATTATTAATTTTTTCTTGCATATTATTTGAAGTGTAATCAGAAATGGAACCAGCTGTTTAAGGTGTATTCAGAAGTATCATTGAGGAATGATACCAGCTTATTGGGAGAGAAATGGTACAGGCTCAGCCTAGTTTTCCTCCCTGGTCATAATAATAATTATGATTACAGTATATTGTACAGTAAATAAATAAATAAAAAATAAATTTCCAATACGGTGGCGATCCATGAAAATTGCAAGTGTCTCGAGCTCCCTTCCTGTATCAATTTTGGACACTGTATCACTACTGTGTATCATTACTTCGTATCAGAGATCCACCATGTGGAGAGGGCTTCCGAATTCATATAAACTTCCTCAATATCCTAATTGGCTTCCAGTGACCTGAATAACATCACCCATCCATCCTATCTCCTGTAATTTCCTACAACATACATAACTCCAACAATTCCTTCACTTCTCAATATAATTCAATCAAGTTTGAAAATGCCTTTCCTTTCCTCTCACTGATGCATTACTCCTATCTCCTTCCCATTTTTACCTCAAGCAAGCTGAGAAGACACGCCGTTTCAACGTAAATTGTAATCAACAGCGTATCTTCTCAGCATGCGCGAACTTTACCTTTGCAACATTCCAGACAAGACACTCCGTTTCAACGTAGATTGTATTCAACAGCGTATCTTCTCAGCATGCGCGAACTTTACCTTTGCAACATTCCAGACAAGACACTCCGTTTCAACGTAAATTGTATTCAACAGCGTATCTTCTCAGCATTCGCGAACTTTACCTTAGCAACATTCCAGACAAGACACTCCGTTTCAACGTAAATTGTATTCAACAGGGTATCTTCTCAGCTCACGCGAACTGTACCTCCAGAAAACACGTTACATGAATCCCCCATGTAATAAATTATGTTGTACATGTGAGCACATTACATAATAAATTTGCAGCTATGATGTGAAGTGTCCTTTCAAATGTTACGCGTAGATCTTTTAATAGTTCACCACTTGAGAATAGATTAGCACAGTTTCCTTACCACTAACACAGTCTTGTTCCTACCGATTTGTGATTTAGTTTTTGTTCTTCTTTTTCTTCTAACACACTTTTCTCAGTATCCTCTACCCTTTTCTTTCAACAGATTCGTTATGTTGTTCCTATTTCCCATTTCTGTCTAATAACCACCTATTTCTCTTAGTATTCCCCATCTATCTCTCTCATCCAGTTCCTAACCTCTATTTCCTTCTTTTTCTAGTATCATCGACAATCCTTTTCCTTTCAATTTCAACTCATGTAGGACTGACAAATCTCCATTCTTGTTGACCCAGTATTGACTGGAACTATTTAAATAGTGGTTTGGCTATTTTTGTTCAACTCACAATACGTAATACCATAAGGAAGTGGGATTTGTTACGGCTTCTAACTGGAAACATGCTAAATTGTTGATCACTTGTGAGGCTTAATCAATGATTAAAGTTTGACTGTTGTTCGCTTGTAGAACGTGATCGGTGATCAAAATTTGACGAGCAAAGAAGACATTCTGGCAAGATGGGAAAATGACTCCAGCTTGGTCGATATTGGTTTAAAAATTAGGAACTTGATTTCGAATTATATAGATCGTTCTTCTCTACAATTTAAGACCAAATTTGAAAATTTTGAATCAATATTGACTCAAATATCATCTTGAGAGAATGTCTTCTTTGCTCGACCAGACTTTAGCAGGTGAATGAATTTTGTTTATGAATTAGTACATAATTTTCATTATCAATCGATTCTACAAAAGCATAGGCATATTTATGCGAATTAACTACTCCACAGTTTTCACAATGCCCATATTTTTTTTTTTAATGAGGGTGATGCCCGCATGGGCTCTTGGGCCTGTGCGTGGGTAATGGGAAGGATGATGATGAGAGATGAATGGACCTACTGCTTTAGGTGGATTCCGAACCACCGGGAAGCGATTTTTGAGGCTCATAAATTGAATTCAGAGGAACCGGTCACCATTACAACAGTGATGGTAGAGGCACGTCGCTTATCTAATCTCACTGATTAGACGCTCTCTACCACTGGGACAAACCGCTTCCCTATAAATGTTACGACGTTAATCCCAAATTATTCTATCTTATCAACATTAATTGAAACTAATCAAATAATAGATTATTAAACATTTTAAAAGCATTTTAACTTAGTTCAGGTACGTTCGAGTTGAATTAATTTAAAATAATAATGGAAAACTGAGTTTCAAATAGTTGATAGTTATTTTTTCGGCGATTTTCGGCGCTATCATATGATTTGAGCTCACGTTGCAGGCTCACGTATTTGGAGTCAATGAGCTTCCTTCCTGTACGATTACGTATCAATTTTGTTCTTTTGTATCACCGATAAGTTCTGAATATCCAGCGTATATAGATGGCTTTAGGATAAATCTTATTCTAACGAGACCAATGGCACGTCTCATCAGAAATATTAATACAATAACGGTACTTCATTAATAAGGCAGACAAACAAACCAGAAACCAGTCACAATATTATAGACTGTGCAACAGGTTTCTTTTCTCCATCCTTCCCCACGGGTAGGGGGGGGGATCTACAAATACCCCCCAGTACACTATGACCCACTATCATGTAATATTACGCCATATTATATCACATCGGATCAGACCAGGCTGGAAGTTGCTTTACTGATGGTACAGTCTGTCGAAGCGAAGAAGACATTCTGGCAAGATGGGAAAATTACTCTAGCTCGGTCAATATTCATTTAAAGGATATAAATTTGGTCTCAAATTGTATAAAATATTGTGATCTACAATTTGAGATCAAGTTTTCAATTTTTCAATCAATATTGACTGAGCTGGAGTATTTTTTCCATCTTGCCAGAATGTCTTCTTTGCTCGACCAGACTTATGCAGTAAAGCAGTTTAGCACAGCTGTAATAGGAACTGGAACAAAACTCAAGGAAGTGGAGGCAAGTGGTAGAAAAATATTTGCACTCAGAGTCATCGGGAGTCAGAGTTTGGAAAAGGAAAACAGTCATTCGGTCAAATTGGGTGATAAAAAGTAGAAGTTGGAGGACCCAGCTGAAAATTCACATGTATTATCATTCTTTATTCTTTCTTTACAATTGCGACTTGGTTTCCAAGTATTTTAAGCAAAGGATGAATGAGTGATGATGAATGATGATGATGAAGGTTTAAGATGTAGGTTATATGTCTATCCACAATGTCCACTTTCACTATGCTCACAAATTTCAACTCACAAGAATAAAAAAACCATGTTTTATCAATTTAAAACTTGAAAGGTTGGTAAATGATTCAAAACAGCATCGAAAATATCCTTTAGAAAAGGACACTGAACAACGAACTAATGCTCGGTTCTTTCAAGTACACTCAAATTATTTGAGGGACCCTCAAGTTTACTAAAGTTTACTACATTTCCTATACTTATCATAGAAAATGTCAGCTGTTCATCAAAATTTGAGGGCCCCTCAACTTTGAGTGTTCGTGGAAAACCCAAACCCGGCATAAGAGTCCTGTGTGAGCTTCATCCGCCATGTTTTTATTGGATTCTGGGAAATATTGCTGTAAGTTGATCAATAATGGATTTGAAAGAGGATTTGTAACTTCACTGTTACATTGAAGTTGGTTCAAAATCAATTCAATTAAGCTATCGTATGATGCAAGATACTTGCCCGGTTTTTCCAAGCACACTCAAAGTTGAGGGACCCTCAAATTTTGATGAACAGCTGACATTTTCTATGCTAAGTATAGGAAACGTAGTAAAGTGTAGTAAACTTGAGGGTCCCTCAAACTTGAGTGTGCTTGCAAAAACCGGGCAACTATATCGTATATACTGTAATAGACAAGGGGACTCGAGTGATTCAGTAATAAAGTCATGTTTGATGCTTCATAATGAAGTAATGCTATAATTATAACGGGGCTGGAGAATTCAAATCAATACCTCATAGTATAAACTCGAAATCAGTTATGTCAATTTTTGACTCTGGATAACACTATAATCCGGAGACTCGAGTTGCTACTTGGCATTTGAGACTTGAGTACGGTACCTACTAAGCTTGACTCAAACAAATAAGTTTTGACTCGACTCAAGGTGATAATTATAATATTTGTGTGAACTGGCTGGCTCAGGTCTGGTGTCAGAGTTTTCAGGTCACTCCTGATCAATTTCAGGGCCTCTGACATAACTTCACGACTGTTTTTATGCAGCCGGGACCGACAGCTTAACTCAAGATGTCAACAAGTCTAGGCTTGACTCGAACGATAAAGTTTTAGACTTGACGCGAGTCTCAGTTTTAGGCTTGACTCGAGATGTCATTGAGTCCAGACGTGACTGGAAACACTACTTGAGTCTCAGATGAAATGAGAAGTGGTATGATAACTTATGTGTTTGCAGAGCTGTGTAAAGCAGGCTGAGGAAGACTAGGCTACTTCCCAAATCAGGTTTATTTGCAGTTCCTTTGAAGGAGTTTGGAGTCGCTTTTATCTAATCACCTGTGAGAGAGAGCATTATATTATGGAAACACCTACTGCATAAGAGGTATAGTCTGTCCAAGCAAAGAAGACCCTCTGGCAAGATGGGAAAAGTACTCCTGCTCAGTCAATATATGTTCAAAATTTTTTAATTTGGTCTCAAATTGAAGACCAAATTGTTTCCTAAAATTGAAGATCAAATTGATAATTTTTGAACCAATATTGGCCGAGCTGGAAACATTTTCCCATCCTGCCAGAGGGTCTCCTTTGCTTGGACAGACTGCCTCAACAACACTACTGACCGAGTGACCATTCTCCTTTACCGTCTTCTTCCTGCTCCTTTCCTCATCTTCTTGTTTTTGCTTTTTCCTTCCTTCTTCTCATTCCTCATGTTCGATAGCCTACACTATTAAAGTCCGTCCAAGCAAAGAGGACATTCTGGCAAGATGGGAAAATGACTCCAGCTCGGTCAATATTGGTTCAAAAATTATAAATGTGGTCTCAAATTGTAGAAAACATTTTGATCTACAATTTGAGACCAAATTTATGAAATTTGAACCAAAATTGATCGAGCTGGAATCATTTTCTCATCTTGCCAGAATGTCTTCTCTGCTGGGACAGACTATACCTGAGGGAACACATACTGCATATTATGTTGCGGACATTTATGTAATTCATGGTTAATGATCACAGCTGTTTTATCTTTCTTATTCTTTTGGCTCTTCTCCTCCTTCCTTACAGGATGTTTCAGGAGAAATGTGCAATACTTCTCAGGCTGATTTCTTACACCAAGTAGGCAAAAAAGTTCCATGGGACAAACCCCCAAAAACGCTTTGTTACCGAGATAACAATGGTGGAAAATTGCAATTTTTCAAAAAATATGAATTTTTCTAATTTTGTTAGAGGTTTTAGTGAGGTTCTAAAATAATCAATTCCTGTGTAAAATTAGCTGAGAAATTCCAAGCTTGTAACTTTAACGGTTATTGAGATAATAAGAAAAATATGCTAAAAACGCCATTTTTCAACAATGAGGGTTATAACTGGATAAGGAATCATAGAATTGTATTTTATATTAATGGAAGTTGAAGAGAGTCGGATTCTTAAGAAAAAGTTGAATGGCGGCGATTGTGTAAATCTTACCCAAATCACAGAAATGGCGATCAAAAATCGCAAAATTGACAAAACTTAGCGCAAGTAATGAATTTTTGTTTAGTAGCGATTAATCGCTCTTCTTCTTCTTCTTCTTCTTCTTCTTCTTCTTCTTCTCCTTCTTCTTCTTTTTCTTCTTCTTCTTCTCCTCCCCCTCCTTCTTCTTCTTCTTCTTCTTCTTCTTCTTCTTCTTCTTCTTCTTCTTCTTCTTCTTCTTCTTCTTCTTCTTCTTCTTCTTCTTCTTCTTCTTCTTCTTCTTCTTCTTCTTCTTCTTCTTCTTCTTCTTCTTCTTCTTCTTCTTCTTCTTCTTCTTCTTCTTCTTCTTCTTCTTCTTCTTCTTCACAAGATTATTAAAATTATGTAGTTCATTGGATCACTCACCACTTACAGTATCTCCTCGCAATTCTATAGATATAGTAGATATAGAGGCCTCTACGCAGTTCAACATATTCAGTACAACATCTCTGATCAACATTTTAAAAATAAAATGTTAATACATTTTAATAAATTGTAAAAAGTGATTACGTCATTCAAGTTGGCGCAGTGTCGGACGTTAATTTAAAAGGCCTCTTTCAAATTAACGTCCGACACTGCGCCAACTTAAATGACGTAATCACACTTCCTGATCGGAGATGATTCGTGATCGCTGATTAGCGGCTGACGCTCGGTTACAGAGAAGAATCCAAAAAATGGCGTATGACAAACTGTTCTGTTATTAACGCTCATCTCTGTCATGTCAGTCTGGAAGCGGTCCGCAATAGCGAATCAGTTTTCTGACTCTTCTCTCTTCTCGATAAGCGATGGTAGACCACTCGTCGACTGCCCTGATGGAGCTGAGAATAGATATCAGTCATTCGCCAACAGCCACTTCCGTTGGCGTCTGCTCTATAATCTGTCCAAGCAAAGAAGACATTCTGGCAAGATGGGAAAATGACTCCAGCTCGATCAATATTGGTTCAAAAATTATAAATTTGGTCTCAAATTGTAGGAAACATTCTGATCTTCAATTTGAAAAAATTATTATTTTTCAACCAATATTGAACGAGCTGGAGTCATTTTCCCATCTTGACAGAATGTCTTCTTTGCTTGGACAGACTATGTAGTCGCGTAACCGTCGGATGATTTCATTTCACGAGACCAGATGGTCGAGAAAAATGCCATAAACATTCACTAGTTTTTTTCAATTTTGTACAGGTTTGTTACGATTGATTTCCTGAGGAAATGGTCGTTTTTGCGACCGCTATTTAATTATTGCTAATATTACTAGTATAATTAGTAATTAGTAAATTACTAATGTAATATGTTATTAGTAAATATTACTATTTATAATCAGTAGTAGTATTGATATTGATAACGGTCTTGATAACGATATTGATACTTCAAATCTTTTTATTTTTTCCAAAACGTAATACAATATTGAAATATCAAACATATAATAAAGATATACAACAAAGTATGCAACAACAAAAAATACTACTGAAGAAGCTAAACTGATACTAACTGAGTGTAGTATTTTGTTTTGTTTTTATATAATTTTGAACAATCAACAAGACTTTGTATCATCCATTAGCCGATCCTATGAGCTAATACTGTGTAATATTTTCAGATTTTAATGGCTAAATGTGTTCTCTAATTCTCTTATGAAAATCACTACGCCCATTAGCTGACTTTGTCAAGTAGAGCTGTCATTAAGCTATGCCTGGATGAAGTAATTGCAATCAAAAGAGACAATAGATGCTTTGCATCAGCTGTTAGTGAATTTCATCAAGAACTGGAGACAGACGAAACCACCCACGCCCTTTCTGGCGTAAGAACAAGAAGTTATAAATCAATAACAAGATATTAATCAAATTAAAAATCGTATTATTTCATTTCCAATGTTCACAAAACATAACAAATACAATATGTAGTAATTAGGCTAATAATAATACTGATAAAATATATTATTGAAGGAAATTAATGTCTATTCAATCTTCAGTACCAGTATTGAAAGAAATTAATCTTTATTAAATCTTCAGTACCAGTTTAACACCCTGAAAATCATCAATATCTGCTCAATCACCATTTAAACTCTGCAATCACCCGAAAAATTCCATAAACTCAGTGTTTTGCAACCATCCACAGTTCAGGCACCGCCTAACCATACAGTCAGGCAAAAATTATGGTCTAATTCTTATTCACCTGACCAAAAAACTCTAATAATCATTCTGTGGGCCAGTCAAGCGGTCCGAGAAAGTAAAACACCGGTTAGTCTGTAGTCTGTTCAAACAAAAAAGACATTCTGGCAAGATGGGAAAATGACTCCAGCTCTGTCAATATTAGTTCAAGAACTATTCATTTAGTCTCAAATTTTAGAGCAGGATGTTCTCTACAATTTGAGAAGAATTTTTTTATTTTCGAATCAATATTGATCGAGCTGGAGTCATTTTCCCAAATCGCCAGAATGTCTTCTTTGCTTGGCCAGACTATAATAACAATCCTGTTTCTTTTAAATCGAGCGTGGCAAAAAGTCGGTTAAAATTACGCCTCAGGTATAGTCTGGTGAGCTAAGAAGACATTCTGGCAAGATGGGAAACTTACTACAGCTCGGTCAATATTGGTTCAAAAATTGTAAATTTGGTCCATAATCGTAGGAAACATTCTGATCTACAATTTGAGACCTAATTTTTAATTTTTAACAAATATTGACCAAGTTGGAGTCATTTTCTCATCTTGCCAGAATGTCTACTTGATAAACTCACCGATCGCCTCATACAATTCGAATGTATTATAAAATGACAATTATTGCATCATACGCTATGGGAATGCGTGCACTTGATAGGTTATTGATCACTGGCGGCTCGTACCCACGAAACAGGTGAAGTGCCCGTATCTTTCACTGTACAGCACTTCACCTGTTTCGTGGGCACGAGCCGCTAGTGGTTATTATATGCGCTAATTTGATCTCGTTAAGGCCTTTCTACACGGCGGATTTTTGAAACGCATTAATGATACAAAAGTTTAAAATTGATACGAAATCATACAGGACGGAAGATCTTTGACACAAAATATTTGCAACGCGGGAAAGCATCTTATTCCATAATGCCAAAAATCGGAAGAAAATTTAGGCTCACTGAAAACAAGCGTTTCACTATTAGTCTATTTTTCAATAATTCAAGTTGAAACCAAGTAATTTGAAATGCTCTCGAAGAGAAAAAAGAATCAGCTTATATCCAATACGGCGTCTATAATGAATCGCCATTTTGTATATGATCGCTAATCGGGGCGGAGCTTGTCTAGGCCAATGGCAGACGTTCGCTGTGATTGGTTCAAGCAGCACCAATAGCCGCTCTAGCCTACTGCTAACTGCTCCTCTCTACTCTGAGTTTTAGTTCACCACTAGATTGATAATGGAGTAGCAACCGAAACCGGTATCTCGATTTTTGATCAATCTGTGGTTTAACAATATCTTGTCTTCTCATCAAATACAGAACTACATAGGCTACATTAATTCACACATACTACATCATGATTATCAATATGGCCAAGCAAAGAAGAGACCCTGGCATGATGGGAAAATGACTCCAGCTCGGTCAATATTGCTTCAAAAATTATCAATTTCATCTCAAATTGTAGGAAACAATTTGATCTACTATTGAAACCACATTTATAATTCTTGAGCATATATTGACCAATATGGAGTCATTTTCCCATCTTGCCAAAGGCTCTTCTTTGCTTGGTCGGACTATACGTATATTACAGTACTACATACTATACAAAAATACATTAAATATCTTGTCTTCTCATTAATAGACAAACGAATACTTGAAATGAATCTGCAAATCTGAATAGAATTCATTTCATATTCCTTTATATTTCTAATTTTACACTACATATAAACCTAGATGAACATTACACTGGCGGCTCGTACCCACGAAACAGGTGAAGTGTCCGTATCTTTTACTGTACAGCACTTCACCTGTTTCGTGGGCACGAGCTGCCAGTGGAACATTATACAACCTAGCATGGTACTGAAGCTAATAGAAACATATTTTCATCTCATAACTCTGAAACGAATCAGAGCACGACTATAGTCTGTCCAAGCAAAGAAGACATTTTGAGAAGATGGGAAAATGACTCCAGCTCGGTCAATATTGGTTCAAAAATTATGAATTTAGTCTTAAATTGTAGGTTGGAATAAACCCTAGAATTTGAGACAACATTTATGATTTTCGAATCAATATTGAAAGATTTTGGGTTATTTTTCCATCTTCAAAAGGTGTCTTCTTTGCTTGGACGGCCTAAACAAATTCAACATCTCGATCACCCTGATATAGCCAAGCAAAGAAGAGCCTCTGGCATGATGGGAAAATGACTCCTGCTCGGTCAATATTGCTTCAAAAATTATCCATTTCATCTCAAATTGTAGGAAACAATTTGATCTACTATTGAAATCACCTTTATGATTCTTGAGCATATATTGACCAATATGGAGTCATTTTCCCACCTTGCCAGAGGATCTTCTTTGCTTGGTCGGACTATATCCATTGAGGATTATTCAATTTCCAGTCTATCTGCATGAGAATCCACGTAATTTATTTTATTGGTCACGCATTGTAACGTTTTACGTCTGTTTTATAATATAAGGAACAAAATAATCGCCATGCCAAAATGGGTATGTGGCACAGTATGCAGTAAAAGTGAAGGAGTGAAGATTCTAGTAGTGTTTTAAGAAGAGATTAAGAGAGTATGTATAGTTATAGTTAGGTTTCAGAGGTGGGTATGGATGTTAAGTATATCTATGTACATGAGAGAGTGAAGGAAAACTATTATTTTGTTTCTTTGGGAAAGATAATCATCATGACTGATAACTGATACCAGTGAATGTGAAGGAATATGCACTGCTGATACTGTATGGCTTGATTCAAATGCTCTTTGAAAAAAATGTGTGGGAAATCAGATTTATTATTAGCAGGTTCGAAGATCAAATACATATATACAATACATAAAAGCCCGTATTATCAATAGCAGCTTTAATCATACATGTGATTGATCTAGGATTAAATCAATCTGTGGTCTCATCTATATCCACATTCCTATTCTATTCCTATGGAATCATATTTTGGGGAAACTCAACGCAAGTAATTGAAATATTCCGTATCCAGAAGTGGGCTATAAGAGTGATGATTGGAGAGTCAATACGATCAAGTTGTAGACCATACTTTAAAAATATGAGAATTCTCCCTCTTCCAAGTTTGTAGTTTCTAGAAGCTATATGCTTCATAGATAGGAATAAGAATAAATTTAAAACTGGTGCCCTCTATCACAATTAAAGAACTAGACATCGTGAAGATTTGAGAGATGATACACATAGAACTACTTTATATGAGAGAGGAGTAAAAAGTGCTTTATAATAAATTACCAGCTAGTTTAAGAGCAACAACTGGTCGTGAATTCAGGGCCTTGATGAAAGAGGAACTATTGAATATTTGTGCATATTCAATTGAGGAGTTTCAAACCCATTATGAGATACAAAATTAGTTTATTCTGTTATAGGTAATTGATTTTTAACTATTGCTGACTAATTATTTGTTTATTGACAAATCCAAATACCCCTTTTATAGGTGGTCAATGGACGATACATGATAATAATAATATCTATAAAAGCGAAACTGACTGAGCTGGCACTAACTGACCAGCAGAACTGAAAATCCACTGAGCCAAATGCGTTCAATATAGGCAGGCATATTCAGTTGGAGCTTTAGACGCGCACTAAAAGAGGATTTTTTAAACTTCCCAAGGATGGGCTACGCCCAATTTTTGTGTTTTTCTAATTTTTTTGCAACTTCTTAGCTTTTTCGAGAACCAATCAGCAGAAAATTTTTAAACTTGTTGTAAAAGTTCAGTTCGGATCAATGAAGTGCTCAAAATTTTGTTAACCTTCTGAGATTACGCCCGGTTTTTCAAAAGAATATTAGATGTATCGCGAGTTGCATATCTTCCGTCTTGATCCTTGTATAGTCTGATCAAGCAAAGAAAAGCCTCTTGCATGATGGGAGAATGACTCCAGCTTGGTCAATATTGATTGTAAAATCATCAATTTGATCTCAAATTGTAGGGAACGATTTGATCTACTGTTAAGAACACATTTATAATTCTTCAACAAATATTGACCAAGCTGGAGTCATTTTCCCATCTTGTCAGAGGCTCTTCTTTGCTTGGTCGGACTATACCAATAATTTTAGTTAGTCTCTTCATTTTAACCTAGATAAAAAATATCGTTGGTGATATAGTGATAACCAAATGTGCCTGATCTGTAATCCAAGATAGCTTGAGAAGATTTCAAAGTTTCACTGTTTTGGCCCTAACTCAGCCATTTTCAAGATTAAACTTCGTTTAAACGTTGTTTAAACTTTGTTTAAACGTTGTTAATTCTGTCCCAAATAATCGTGAATAGGTCATGGTAGAAATAGTCAATTATACACAGGTTCATAACAATATGCTACTCATTAAACTTTTTATATTTTATTGACTGATTCATATTCCAAACTAAACGGAGCATCATAATCAATAACCAAAACATTTGTTAAATTAGAGAACAACACTCGCAACAACTGCATCAATATGTAACCGAAAAAACTTCAAATATCCTTTCACGTGAAAGCAAAAATCTAGCCTAACTGTTCCAGTAGAGAGCTTGTTACGTGATAAGTCAAATGCATGTATTACGCGATTCATTATGTTAAAATCACGCCGAATTATTAGATAATTCAGTTACGATAATTCAAATTAATATTTTTCGAGCCTATTATGTCATGTGATCAGATTTTTCTGACCGGAAAAGTTACCTGTGCCAATTAGTTCTCGAATTTAAACTCCGGCTCTTAAAATTTAATTTCCGGCTCATGAACTAATTTCAGTCGATTATCGTACGGTACCTTCAATATTGTACTGCATTTTCACACTGGCGGCTCGTACCCACGGAACAGGTGAAGTGTCCGTATCTTTTACTGTACAGCACTTCACCTATTTCGTGGGCACGAGCCGCCAGTGCCTTTTTAATAAGAATTTGATCTGCTTTTAAACAATGAATAACACTTCGCGTTTTTTCTGTTTGATTACCATTGAATTTATCCAATTAATATTTATTTGCTGTAGTTCACAAAACGATTGAGAAAAACAAAATATTATGTAGATGTCCACGAAAACAAAACATTCTGTCACGATGGAAAACGGCTCCATCTCGGTCAATATTGTTCCAAAAATGATCCATTTGGTCTCAAACCGTAGGAAACATTCTAATCCACACTTTGAAACCAAATTTAAGCTTCTTGAACCAATATTGACCTCGCTGGAGTCATTTTCACGTCTTGCCAGAATGTCTTCTTTGCTTGGTCAGACTGCTTCTCGTTTTGTTCTATTTCTGTTGCACAATCGTAAATTGGTGTAATTTTCGCATGAGAATTATCAAAGGTTGTTGAAGATAAGTTAAGGATGACTTTCTCTGAATCACACCTACAAAAAAAAGATTTTGTAGTTTTGAAAATTGTTTCTTATTATTGTAATTTGGTGAAAGTTGGAAATTATTTTCAGTTGAAGTAGTGTGAAAAAAGTATCCTAGATTCTAAGAAGTATAATTTTATTAACTATCACGGATTTACTTCCTCAATCATGTAATAACTAGGCCTACAGTACTTCTGTTCTTATTATTATAAGGTTTTATCACCATTATGGTCTTACTGGAAAGTCTGATTTAATACAAGTAATAATTAAACATGAGAATAATATAAATCAACTTCTCCAGAATACTGTGCCTTGCAAAAATTAGTACCAATGTAGCCTAGACTGGATTACAATGTAACTCAGAGAACAAGAGAAGGTAAATTTACTTTATTCTTATTTTTATATTATTCTGTGATTCAACATAGAAATGATTAATTTTTTCAACGATAGAATGGTATCTAGTCCTATGACTGATGAGCAGCGTTTGAATAATTGCATTGATTCAATATGTATGGAATATTATTAACAACAACATAAAACCAATCTGTTGGGCTGAGGCCGCACTGCCGGTGGGTAGAGCGTGGTGGGTGGAGGGTAGATGGTAAACATAATATGGACAACATAACCTCAAAAAACAGTATGACGTCATATACTCTGGCCAAGCAAAGAAGGGCCTCTGGCAAGATGAGAAAATGACTCTAGCTCGGTTAATATTGGTTCAAAAATTATCGATTTGGTCTCAATTTTAGGAAACATTTTGATCTACAATTTGAGACCGAATCAATAATTTTTGAACAAATATTGACCGAGCTAGAGTCATTTTCTCATTTCGCCAGAGGCTCTTCTCTGCTTGGCCAGACTACCATTCATACGATGTATTACTGTGGATGGTGTGTATGTTCTATAGATTTACCATTCACCCTCTACCCTCCACGCTCTACCCACCGGCAGTGCGGCCTCAGCCCTGGAGACTAATAATAAAAAATTCAGATTAGACCTTTTAATAAAAACAAAAAGGTTACCAATTGCAAGATAATTCATCCAGACAATCCTATTTCATGGTTAGATTTTTTCATATGTACAAAATCTTCTCGTCATAATTAATCTACGAATCGTACTCTTCTAGCCTATTGTTGAAGGACATTCCTAAAGATTTCCATAAGCGTAGCTAAATAAATACGTCGTTATGAATTCCAGTTGAATTGCTTCCTTGATTCTCTTAAAATGATCAATTTCTATGTCATCATTATCATTTAATACTCGGGTTATCATAAGTCATTCCTGTAAATTATGTGCTTTATTATCAAAGTAATTGTGCTTTGTAATTGCTTCTCCTTTATTAATCAATTGTTTTTGACAAATAAGTACTAATTGCGTATTCACTGTATGATTTACTTTCAAATTTATTACTAATTATGTCTTGCAAAAATCACTACAATATTAGAAGTATAATTTTATAAATATCATCTATTCATTTATCTCCTCTCTTTCAAATCGTATTTTAAATGTTGTTCAATAATAATTTTTGACGTAGAGTTTTTCATTGGATTCAATGAAGTTTTATGATGTATGAGCTTTAATGAGCGTTATTTAACTTTTTCGTGATTTTTAATTGATAAATGATCAATGTACTATATTTTAATTACTGTCGTAATTCTAATGGACACTATCACGTGGAAAAGCGATTAGGAATTTATTGAAATGTTATGTTTAATAGGATCTATGATAAATTATTGATCATTGATCAAATTTCAAACAAATTTACATCTACTTTTATAGCTTTCAATAGTTTCTATTGAAAGTGTTTTCCATCTTATCTCAATACTCATATCATTGGATTAATATGGAATTATTTTATGGATTCATTGACAAATTCAATACTTTTTGAGTACCGTAGTTGTGTAGATGATTTTGTGGTAGTTTTCCATCCATATTCACAAAGTTCGCAAAGTAAAATACTAGTTCTTAAGAGATTGGTAATGGTGTAACAACCAAAACCGGTATCTCGATTTTTTTAATAAATCAGTAGTTTGACATAATTTTGTGTTTACATTCAAATCCAAATGAAGATTCAGATAAAAATAGCGATCAAACTTCGGTTCAAGATTAAACAACAGATTGACATAAATGTGAATAAATAATTTCAAGATGAATGAACGCTCTTTTCAATGTAATTTCCGAACCATGGGAAAGTGTATAACAATGGATGTTTCAAAAAGGACGAACATTGAACTTTGAGTGATTATATATTCGGGATAGGAAATATTCCCACTCCAAAATTCAATTTTTAAGCTCTATTGTAATATTTATCAACGTATTTTACATCAAACATATTATCTATAGTCTGTCCAAGCACAGAAGACATTCTGGAAAGATAGGAAAATGACTACAGCTCAGTCAATATTGATTCAAAAATTATGAATTTGTTATCAAATGTAGATCAGAATGTTTCCCACGATTGAGACTGAATTTATAATTTTCCACTGATATGGACCGAGCTGGAGTCATCTTCTCATCTTGCCAGAATGTCTTCTTTGCTTAGACAGACTAAACAAATGTGTGATGTGAAATATGTTAATAAATTAATAGTAGTAGTAAATGTTGATCAATATTGGTCCAAGAATAATGAATTTGGTCTGAAGTTATAGAGCAGAAAGTTTTCTACAATTTGAAATTTATAATTTTTGAACAATATTGACCAAGCTGAAGTCATTTTCCCATCTCTCCACAATATCCTCTTTGCAAGTCAAACTATACTTGCGGAGGGTTAAGTGTAAGAGAGGGCCGGCTGCGCCCTAACTTCGCCCTCCCAGGCATAAAATAATAATGGCAGCCATTGAATTGAATTGAATACTTGAGTTATTTCAATTCATCGCCGTATTATTCGATAAAAATTTTCATTTATGATCACTGGCGGCTCGTACCCACGAAACAGGTGAAGTGCCCGTATGTTTCACTGTACAGCACTTCACCTGTTTCGTGGGCACGAGCCGCCAGTGTTTATGAGAGTACTGAACAAAAATGCAGCACTGTTTCTAGTGAAAATAAGACATTCGAGAACAATGGAAATCAAAATTATCATAAAATGCTTAGCGCACCATGAAAAATGTCCACTCTAAAATAGATTAGCATCTTGATTTTGAGCAGTTTCAAAAATAATTATTATTCAAGTATTGCGTAATTTCTCATCATCAACATTACGATTGTAAATTGTAGTGTAACTTTTTCGAAGGTTATCTAAATACTTAATTACGGGGCTTCAGCAGTCCTTGTGTACTGTAATTCAAGTTCATAGAGCTTCGTGACAGATTTTCTATAGTCTGTCCAAGCAAAGAAGACATTCTGGCAAGATGAGAAACTGACTCCAGCTCGGTCAATATTGGTTCAAAAACTTATAAATTTGGTCTCAAATTGTAGAGTTGAATGTTTTCTACAATTTTTGACCAAATTTATAGTTTTTGAAGCATTGTTGACCGAGCTGGAGTAATTTTCCCATCTTGACAGAATGTCTTCTTTGCTTGGACAGACTATGAGACTGTTGGTTTTTTCCAGTGAGATTTCCAGGTAGCTATGGAATTTTTGGACAAACACACTAAACAAATTGATATTATGATAGTTTTGCGGAAGAGGTTGAACTCTTATTCAATTTACAACAAATTGTTACACATAGACAAAAGAGTAATTTCTGTAATATTCTTTTCAAATTTGGATAAAATATAGGTTGTTTTAGGAGGAATTTGCAATACTTCTTAGGCTGATTCTTCACACCCAGTAAAAAAAGTTTCATGGATATACTTAACATAGCCTACCCTCAAAAACGCTTTGTTACAGTGACGAAAATATTGATCCAATGGCGAAAATTGGTGGAATACTTGTATTTTCCTTATTATCTCAATAACCGCTCATGTTACTATAACCTCTTGCTGTTTTCATTGAATTTCTCAGCTAGTTTTACATGGGAGATTATTATTTTTGTACCTGCATCAACTTTCTAATAATTATAAAATGGGATATTTTTTTAATGCCAATTTTCCCCAATATTTTTCTCTTCGTAACAGAGCATTTCTGTTGGTATTTGAATTTTTGTCCCATGGAACTTTTTTTTTACTAGTGTAAAGAATCAGCCTGCAAACTATAACACATTCCTCATGAAATTATAATAATTGTACGTATGCTCTAAGCCCTCGCGTGGTTTTTTGGCGCCCTGTGCGAGATTTTGGCAGGCGAAACGAATGCAATCCAACATACAACAATCTAAAATGTATTATGTATTATAATACATTTATTATACATATACATTACATATACATAATACATTTATTATTATAATACATTATAATACATTCGAAGCCAAACATGATTCTAGCTGCTTTGCATGTTCACATTTTTCTCATAAGCAATCCCAATGTTGCATGTGGTGTGGCAAAAAGGATTATAGGGACTTGCTTATTTTAATGTATCCCAACGTATTGTTTCGTATTTTCATGTATTCTATACGTGATAAGCAGAAGTCCTACAGGGATTAATAACAAGAACTAAAGGCTATCTACATTGACCAGAACTGTCACATTGCAATTGCACCGTACTTTATCATTAGAATATTAAAATTTCAATTATTGAATAATTTATTTTATTAGCTTGCTTGAAAGCACATAAGGGAGGGAATAATAAATTTTTCACAGAAAAATATTGGGTATCATTATAAATATTTAATTTCCAATTCACTGAAAATGAAGATGTTTTAACAAAAAATCGGAAACTCAATAACAAGCAAATTGAAGATTTCAGCCATTTTCACTGCTCTACCCAACTTTCTTGAATAACATTCGAAATAGTTCCAAATTCAGCCAGCAGATGGCAGTAGGAATAGGGTTACTTGCTTCGACTTCCATTGGACACGCCTCCAAGCTCCACCTACGATCAAAATGGCCGAAACATCGGTTAGAAAAGTTTCCAAATTCAACCAGCAGACGGCTGCAGTTAACGGGAGGTGTTTCACTTTTGACTTGGACACGCCTTCATGCCCCACCTGCTCTTTTCCCATTGGTTGACAGTGTTTCGTGAGTTCTGTCTTGGAAAATAGCTGGTATAGTCTGGCCAAGCAAAGAAGAGCCTCTGGCAAGATGGGAAAATGACTCCAGCTCGGTCAATATTGGTTCAAAAATTATTGATTTGGTCTCAAATTGTAGATCAGAATGTTTCCTGCCATATAGTCCTGGCCGGACTATAGCAAGAAAATGATGGATGGTGTATCATACACAAAAAATATCACGCCAATTTACTATTGTCGATACGATCTTGTGCTAATATAATATTCATCCAGCCTATGTATTCAGGCTGGTTAGATTCTATCAAGTTGGTATTTGAAGAATTTATCTATATAATTTAGACTTAGTTTCACTTTTATCGTGTAACTTAGGCCAGTACTAGACTTCAATAGTTTTATGCTTTATAAAATGAGATGAAAATACGATTTCGCACTCCCATCTTATACTCATTAATTCTATTTTTATACGATGCATAATTAATGAAATAGAACTCAAACTATTCATGATCTAATACCGACCTATTGCCAGAAAAAAAGTTTGAAAACTACAAAAATTCGGTAAAAATATTAGGGAGACGTTTGTATTGGAGACTGGCTTGTGATTGGTCGACAGAATGCAATAAGGTGGTTGTCAGCCACCCCGGATTAAATTTAAGAGGGGCGTTTCTTGGCTTGCTTCATACATTCATCGTGGTTTTCCAATTGATCATCATTATGATGAATGACTTTATGCGGGGGAAATAATTTCTTGTGGATTCAAGTTGTTGATAGAATATTTATTCATTAAACAGTGAAAAAGATTATTCTAATAACCTAATTGGAATTTCTTAAATTGCCGTTTGGCATCGACCGCCGCGGCGCCCCCTTGGCTGTGGCGCCCTGTGCGGTCGTACACTTCGCATAACCCTGCTTATGCTACATATTCGTAGCAGATCGAAATTTGAAGAACAAAAATACTTTCAAAGAATAAGTTTGACCCAGTTGCAAAAAGAATGGCTCAGCTCGATTTCCATCATAATAATATCAGTTTATGATAAAAGTTCATAATATAAGTTTAATGAATTTAATCGATTTGAAAAATATATTTATTCGCGAATAAGAGTCTAATTTGTATCGGTTCCTTCCTTGAGCCAGCTAAGGTGATAATGAATTTGCCACAAAAACGCCATATCATTCTCCTAATAGGCTTGTCTACTAAACTCGGTAATGGTAATGAACTTCAACCTGAAGTCACACTCCAATACCTAAATAGATATAATTTCCCTATTTGGGTAGCACGTTGAAGATAGGGAATATAATGTATTCCGTTATGGAAGTTACATCTGATAGTAATTTTCGTTGAGCAATGAGTAACTTCTTTATTCTATGTCGATTACGAGGTTTTAAGCACTGGTTGGTTCTTCAGTTATCAAGGCTAGAACCATATTAATAATTATTTATTAAATCTTTCCTGTGACAATTGGATTCTTGGCTTTGCAGCTTCCTGGTGGATCATTACTGAGCTATTGGTTCGTTTTCATTATTCTTAAATTATTAAATATCATCGTAATGGTTGTGAATTATTGAATAAATACAGTCTCTCTGTGGTTCTTGATATGGTTCTCAAAACCAATTTAGCTCTTATTATCTGGAATAAAAATCTCCATGAAATAAAAAATGATTATGATTATTGTTTTTGTTGTTCATCTTCCAATCAAGGATAAAAAAGTGAAACTATAAAGTAAGTGTTAAAGCTTGAAATAAATATTTAATAGCTTTCATTAACATTGGATCACCGGATGATATTTCTATTTTACATCCTTCTTTAATCAGAGTTTAATCTCCGATTATTTTTTAGTTATGTAATCAGTGATTAGATCCAGGTTTTCACTCATGGAAAATGCAATTATTGAATGAAAATTCTCCTAAATCTTTCAATAATAGGATTGAACATTGTAATAAATTTGTAAAATAATTCGAACGTTCAAAATTTTTAACAAATTCTAATCTATTGAATATCCTCCAAAAAACTTCAAGAAAGGTTCTTTAAACTTCGTACTTCTTAAAACCTTATTGTTTGTTAAGTCGGAACAGACAATTGCCTTATCTTTACGAGTAAGAAAATGATGACTATGGTGAAACCTCCCAAAAATTTATTGACTAGAAGTGAATACTTAAATTTGAATGAATTCCAACACTCAAGTTCGACATATAATAGTTTATAGTCATTGAATAATGATGTTCATCCAATTTATATTTGTATTTATAAAAATTTCCAAACAATCATTTCACTGTATCTCAATACAGTGACTTGAAATAAAGGTGTAATTTTCGGCTCAGAATTTTCAAATATTTTTAATATTCTAATAAAATTGTTTTGTGCTATTTTGGCCTAATATCAACCTTTCGTAACTCTAAATATTGATCAGTTACTTCGAATTATTATATTCGACTGGAAATCTTTGAGTAAGACAAAATTTCATGCATAACCTGAGAATTTGTTAAGTTTAATATGTGACTAAATTAGGAATAGAAGAAGTTTTGGGCAATAGCCTGTTTCTTCTTTCCTCATCTTGTATATTTTTGTACATAAATGAAATGAAAATAAAAACTGAGGTGAAGAAATTTTAACCATTTTAACAGAGTGAAAATAAAGTAGCCTACATATAATATAGATCATAGGCTCTCGTGAGCCTATTTTTCATGAAAAAAATATTTTTTCCAGTGAATTGAAATATATATTATGAAGATTCCCAACATTTTCCTGTGAAAAAATTATCATTTCTTTCCTCATGTGCTTGCAAACTAATAAAATGAATTTATCAAAAAATTAAATTTTGATATTTTAATGATAAAGTACGGTACAATGTGACCGCTTAATGTTGATAGCCGTTAGTTATTCTGTATTAATTCCTTTAGGCTCTTGCTCATCACGTATATAATACATAAAAATACGAAACAATACGTTGGGATACATTAAAATAAGCAATTCCCTATAATCCATTTTTCCACGCCACGTGCAACATTGGGATCGCTTATGAGAAAAACTGTGAACATGCAAAGAAGTTTGAATCATGTTTGGCCTCGAATATAATAATACAGTATGTTGGATTGCATTCGTCTGGTAATGATGAGGGGGGGGGGGCGTCCGTCAAAAATCTTGCACACAGGGCGCCAAAAAACCACGCGAGGGCCCTGCTAGGCAAGCGGTTGAACATTCCCAGTTTCAACTTTAATTCTGATGCTGCACATCCAAAATGGTTAGAACTAATAGCACTACTTGAACACACGCAATTCCCAATCCAAGAATAACACTTTAGAATTTCTCTGAAACTTCCATCAATTAAAAATAGAAATTTATGATTTCATATCAAGCTATAACCCTTCAAATTATTGTTAAAAAATTGTGGTTTTTAACATATTTTCCTGATTATCTCAATAAGGCGGGTATTACACGATAATAGTTCTATGACATATTTCTATTATCAAACATCTGTGATGATGAATCATTACCGTGTAATAAACCAAATATTATAAATGATCATATTCTATGTCATATGTTCTCCTATAGAGAACATATTATAATATCTTTGATAATAGACGTATGACATAGAACTATTATCGTGTAATAGCGGCCTAACCGATGATGTTACAAACTTCTTACTGGTTCCTTTGAATTTCTCAGCTAATTTAAGATATAGGCTAGATACTAATAAAAAAGGAAAGATAAAATGAGGCCTCTAAAAAATTAGAAAAGTCAATATAGGTATTTTGGAAAATGTAAATTTTCTGTCATTTTTACGGTATCATAGCGTTTTTCGGGATTCGTCTCATGAAACTTTTTCTCTACTTGGTGTAAGGAAACAGCCCGAAAAGTATTGCATATTCCTACTGGAACACCGCCCTGTTTGAATAAATAAACATTATTATAGAGTAGTCTAAGGGTTAGATTGATTAGCTCACCAAGTTGGAGTTGGTGCTGGATTGGATGATTTTCCTAGACTGGTCAGCTCATGAATGTTGCTACACGTTGTTACACGTATTTTCCTGGGTTGCTGCTGGATTGGACGATTTTCCCAAAATGGTCTGTTCCTGAGTAGTTGTCCTCGAAACCACTAAATTTCAAATATAATTGTTGAGGTTATCCACGCTTCTTGAAACTGCAGTACCGTACTAAATATTAATGAATCTACCTCATTTTATTTCAAACCTGATTCTATACAATCAAGTGCTGATTACTTTGTATACCGGTATAATAAAAAATTTCAATTTCAGATATTCGATTGAAATCATTCAGTTTAACACTCAAATATAGCATTGATTATAGGGCCAATTTGTAGTTAATCGTATAGTAGAACAATATTCACATGATTGGCCTAGGCTTCCGAAGGCTTCTTATGAGCAATTAGTTTTTTAAAATGATGATTGAAACTGACATTACAGTCACGAATGTTTCAGATTTTCATTAGCAATTGAGAGTGGATGGTAGTGGACGGCAAACTGCCGAACGGCAAAATCAAGCCCCATAAGAATAATGTATTTTTCATCAATCTCTTGGAACAGATAGAGCCTCTATTTATGGACAGAATTTCACGTTCTATATGTCATTGGAAAGAGAATTCAATTCTCCAGGGACGTGACTTTTCACTTTTTCGATATGAAGTTTATTGCAATAATTATTGTATAATTAATTAACTAAAATAGCATTGAACTCTAATTATTATTGAACAAATCTAATTGAAAATCTACAAAAGTTACACCCCTGGAGAATTGGATTCTCTTTTCAATGACATAAAGAACAAGAAATTCTGTCCATAAATAGAGGCTCTATCTGTTCCATAAGAAATTTATAAAAATTGCATTGTTCTTATGGGACATAATTCTGCCGTTCGGCAGTTTGCCGACTACTACTGCCCACTCTTAAAATATTTTTTGCATATACTACAGAAACTGATGTATACAGGGTGTTTCAGGAGGAATGTGCAATACTTCTCAGGCTGATTCCTTACACCAAGTAGACAAAAACGTTCCATGGGACCAACCCCCAAAAACGCTTTGTTACCGAGATAACAATGGCGGAAAATTGAGATTTTTCAAAATATATTAATTTTTCTAATTTTTAGAGGCTTTAGTGAGGTTCAAAAATAATCAATTCCTATGTAAAATTAGCTGAGTGATTCAATGAAACCAGTTTCAAGTTTTTAACTTTAACGGTTATTGAGATAATTGGAAAAATACGCTAGAAAACTCCATTTTTCAACAATAAGGGTTATAACTAGTTGAGGAATCATAAAATTGTATTTCTTATTAATGGAAGTTGAAGAGAGTCGGATTCTAAAGAAAAAGTTAAATGACGGCGATTGTGTAAATCTTACCCAAATCTCAGAAATAGCTATCAAAATCGCAAAATCGCTACTAAACACAAATTCATCACTTTTGCTATGTTTTGTCAATGAGAAGCATTGTTCCACAGTGAGAAGCAGCTTCCAGACAGCATGCGTGCGAGATCTCCATGTAATACAGATCAGAGAACATAGGCTCCGTAAAAATAATGAAAATTTATAATTTCGAATACAATGAGAAATATTATTATACCTTTTGATTTCACTTCAGCAGAATCAGAATTAGTTTCCAAGTTAGTTTCTGATTAATGTTAGTCCAAATCAAAGTTATTTGTGTTTGATACTGAACATAATCCTTAATCATTCCTAATATTACTTACTCGTCCCTGTTATATGGATGTTACTTCATTATAAGTATTAATAAGTCATGCGGGATACACGGTATCACATCATTAAATCTCAATATAAATTTTTCATTTATCATTCATAATATCGGAAAAATTGTGACCAGAGTTGCAAATAATCCACAATAAAATAAAGTACGCATCACAAAATAACGAGTAAGGGTTCGAATATTATGATATTTGAGTGTTTAAATAAACTAAATTTACAATTTGAATGCAAAAATAATAATTTGAAACAATTACTCACCAACTGGATTCTTCTTCCTCTCAAGAAGCACCAATAATTTAGCAGAACTGTGATAATTGATAACTTCAGCTCATTCACTAAGATTCTTCTACTTGAAATGTTCAAACTTGGTAGTAATGTTCAATCCTCAATAGAAATTTATGATTTTCACGGGAAAACCTTCTATCTTCTCGCAAGCAGATCGTTTAAAACAAGAGCCAAGCAATCGATATTAATTAATGATTTTTCCGACAAAAACCGTTAGCTAATATGTTTTGAAAAGGATAAATTTCTCAAGAAATCAATTAACTATTCACGAGTAAGGATCAAAACACGAATTAAACAATTATTGCTTTGATTGTTAAACTGGAAAGTTATACGAATTCCAAAAGTAATACACTGAACTGTGATAACAACTCTCATTTATCAATTATATTATTATCTATCATATGAAATCAGTGACTTCGAGGAAAGTTTATTTTACTTTCAAAAGAAATTCATTCATTCGAGAAAATAGAATGTTTGTTCTATTATATAAAAAAGCAAACAATGAAGTCCAAAACGTTTTTTTTTTCAAATTTTGATAAATATTAAAAATAGAGATGATCTTTTTTTGATCCAACAAATTCACCAACAACATCAACAAAAGTTTAACATTCATCAACAAATATAAATATCAATATTTCAAGATCGCTCTATCTTCATGAAGAATAAAATCGTTCATTTGTATTAATTAACAAAATGAAATTACCACTTGGAAGTAGAATTGTTCATGGACTACTAGCTAACCGAAAAGATCTTCTCATTTTTCGCAATATTTTAGGGAAAACTTGAAGGAAAATTGAGAAAATTCTTGAGTTTGGAAATCTAGCAGAGTGTAAGAGTACTGCACTGTAATAGTAACAAGCAATGACTGAAGAGGACTTGCAAAGCCTGATGGTTTGTTTATAGTATTAGTAAGGTTGTTCTTATTTCAATGTCAACTGCGGAAAGATACCAGGAGAGCTGAAGAAGAAGCGAGTGGAAGTGAGAGAGGGTGAGAGAGAGAGAGAGAGTGAGAGAGTGAGGAGTGTATGGAGAAGAGGATGACATGGAGGAATGGGTGGGTAAGGAAGGGGTGGATAAAGACGGTGGGGAGAAGGATGATTATTGAGAAAAGGATGACGGAGGAGTAGGAGAGGAAGACATGATGAGAGTATGAAGCGAAATACAAGAAAATAAAAGAAGGAGAAGAATAATGATGAAAAGAAAAAGAAGGAGAAGTAGCAGGAGAAGGAGTAGGAGAAGAAGGAGAAGGAGGAGAGGAGGAGGAGAAGAAGGAGAAGGAGGAGGAGGAGGAGGAGGAGGAGAAGAAGGAGGAGGAGGAGGAGGAGTAGAAAAGAAGGAGGAGGAGGAGAAGAACAAGGAAAAAGAGGAAGGAGGAGGAGGAAAAGAGAAGAAAGAAGAAGGAGGAGAAGAAAGAAGGAAAAGAAGGATAAAAAGGGGTAGGAAATAAATAGGAAGAAGAAGGAGTAGGAGGAGCAGGAGGATAAGAATATGAAGGAGAGGGAGAGAAGAAGAAAGGGAAAATAAAAAAAAAAGGACGAGGAAAAGATGAAAATGAAGACAGAGGAGCAGAAGAAAAAGGAGAAGGAGAAGAGAGGAAAAGAAATGGTAGTCACGAAAGTAAGAGAAAATGCTTAAATTAGAAGTGTAAAGAAGGAGGAAGTCGAAAAGAAAGTTGATGAAAGCGAAGAACAGAAAAGGAGAGTTGGACAAAAAATCAATGCAAAATTAAGTTTACTGGAGGAGGAATAGTAGAGAAGACGAAGAAGAAGAAGAAGAAGAAGAAGAAGAAGAAGAAGAAGAAGAAGAAGAAGAAGAAGAAGAAGAAGAAGAAGAAGAAGAAGAAGAAGAAGAAGAAGAAGAAGAAGAAGAAGAAGAAAAGAAGAAGAAGAACAACAACAAGAAATAAGCAAAGCAGGAGGAAGATGAGAAGAAAGAAAGATAGAACAGAGAAGAGGGAGGAGAATATGAGGAAGAGATGAGAAAGAATAATGAAAATGATAGAGGACAAGAAAGCAAAGAAAATAAAATTAATTGGAGAAAAATTAGACAAAGACGTGAATTATGAGAAGTGAGAAAAAGATGATGAGGAGGAGAATGCGATGATGGTAAGAGGAAAAGTGGGATAAGAAGAAGAAAAGATGAATGAAGGAGTTAGAGAATTGAGAAGGAAATAGAAAATTGAATATGTGTAGTACAAAGAATATGTCTTTGATATTGATGATGAATTTAGAGAGAATGATGTCTTTTAAATTGAATATGTCTTTTAGTACAAAGAAATAAAGTTATCAGAAATATCACATAATAAAGTTATTATACATATGGTTATGGACAAGAGTCTGAAGATCAAATAGATTATTATGTATAGACGAGTTGATAATATGAAGAATAAGATAGAAACAGAGAAAATACATAGAAAATGAAGTAAAATACGAAGTCAAGAAAGAAGATGATGAGAGGGTGGAGCTAAGAAAGGAGTATTTTGAACCCTCGAACGCTATTGGACCATCTCTTTATGACGTATACAGTACAATGAGTATAGTCTGTCAAGCAAAGAAGACATTCTGGCAAAATGGTGAAAATTACTCCAACTCGGTCAATATTACTTCAAGAGTTATCAATTTAGTTTTAAATTGTAAAGCAGGAAGTTATATACAATTTTAGACCAATTTTGTAATTTTTTATCCAATATTGACTGAGCTGTAGTCATTTTCCGAACTTGCCGAATGTCTTCTCTGCTCGACCACCACTATAAACTTTTATCACATTTAAAATATTGAACATCCACCTTCAAGACAATATATAGATATAATACTTATCAGCTCCAGGATATTGTACTGTATAATAACTTTCATGACTCGCAATAAATAGATATAGTTTGTCCAAACAAAGAAGACATTCTGGCAAGATGGGAAAATGACTCCAGCTCGATCAATATTGGTTCAAAAATTATAAATTTGGTCTCAAATTATAGATCAGAATGTTTTCTACAATTCGAGACCTAATTTATCATTCTTGAGACAGTATTAACCGAGCTTGTTTCTTATCTCGAAAAATGTCTTTGTTTGGATAGACTATAGGCCGCCATAACTATAGAGCCTGTATAATCAATATAGATATATGTAACCAGCTTATCAGGTACGACTGAGCTGTCGCGTGTGTAAGTATTGTTTGCTGATGTATTGTAGCATAGAGAGACAACAAATATTGAACATTTTCTTTCTCTTTCCAACTCTGAAAAGAAAGGGAACATAGTTCTTAGAAGTGCAGAATCTTACTTTGCGAATCAAATACTCAACTCTTTTTCTTCCCTTTTAAAGATCAGTTTTCCTAGAAGTATCAAATTAGGGAATTCACAGATTTAGGGCCGGTTGCACGTACGTTCTGTTAGTTTAATCACCGTTATTTCACCGTGTCGAAGTGGAAAAACGTTCAAATGAATAAAGTATTGAAATGTGATAGTAGTAGCAAAATATTTGACTGTACTTATTCAAAATAGATATTAGAATCAATAATTATCTCATTACTGTTTAAATTATTTATTTAACATATCAAAACAAAAACATGATCTGGAAATTACATGCTGGTACAACTTAATTATTGTCAGGTTGGTAGTACCACAAAAATCGAAAACCTTCAGTTGCTATTGTTTTCGGATATTGAAAATCTAATCATCAGCTGATGGTCATGTTAAAATTTTTAACTCCTCAATTCTTTTCCGATTAGTTTACACTGTGAAATTAGTATTCAATTCTAATTAAACAGCTGCTGACCTGTTAAATTTGAAAAACCACCATTGAAATTCTCCATAACCTGTTTTATATCATTGCCTCAATGATAATAAATCTTAACTTCATTCATGAATTTAAACGTTAGTAATATTTTTAGGCAATAAAATTTAATGTAAATGATGTGTCATCAACTTTTGTAAATGAAACTATTAAAACTCAAGGCTTTTTAATAATTTATATCTTCCTATTCTCTATTTGAGTTGAGTTAGTTTGCCGTTGCTACAAGATGTCGTTATCCATGCTAATCACGGCGTTAAAAGTTAACGAAGTTACAAACAACCGGCCCTAAGAATTTAAACGGAAATGACTTCTTGGTTTGATAAAGCATTGTTTTATTTGAATATTATCACCTCATATATTAATATTTGAATATAAGAATATTTGTTATTTTATTGGAGTTCTCCATTATTAAAGATAATTTATTACCTTTTAATATTCGTGGGAATCAATTTTCCAGCTCACATCCTGAAGGAATATCATGTGTGATAGATACAAGAAATTATAGTCTGTCCAAGGAGAAATGATGGCAAGATGGAGAAATGACTCTAGCTCGGTCAATATTGGTTCAAACATTATAATGAATTCGGTTTGAAATTGAAGAACCAAGTGTTTCTCACAATTTGAAACCAAATTTATAATGTTTGAACCAATATTGACCGAGCTAAAGTCATTTCCTCATATTCCTGGAATGTCATCTCTCCTTGGACAGCCTTCATTGATATAAACCACCTTGCATCCACGGATAGAGATGACGCCAAAATAGCTGGCGCTTGGCGATTGACAGTAATTGATGCTCAGCTCTGTTAGGACAGTCTAAAGCTGTCTTCGAGAGCGAATAAGTATAACTGGGGTCACTCTCGCTTCGATGCACTATCGCAGACAGCTCGCCGAATGTCCTGAGGGAGCTGAGAATTAATAACAGTCATTCTTCAACCGCCGTCATTTTTGGCGTAAACGATACTATAGTCTGTCCAAGCAAAGAAGACCCTCTGGCAAGATGGGAGAATGACTCAAGCTCGGTCAAAATTTGTTCAAAAATTATCAATTTGATCTCAAATTGTAGAAAATAATTTGATCTACTATTAAGATTACATTTATAATAATTCTTGAACAAATATTGACAAATCTGGAGTAATTTTCCCATCTTGCCAGAATGTCTTCTTTGCTTTGACAGACTATAGAATACATTTTAGAATTGTATTCTAGTATCCATGTTTTTAATACAACAATGGGGATGCCGAATGAATACTCAACTATCCTTCAATGAAGTAATTATTTGAATAACATGACTTCAAACTGACGTCATCAATAGTAGTCTTAATGGAAGCTACTGTATTATGCAAATGAGATTCTAAAGAGGTTCGCGTCCAATACTTTTATACTGAGTTACGTGTGAATATATCTATACTTGCTTTGTTTATCTGTAGATTCGGAACCTACTTCTATTCTAAACTTAAGACAGTAGGTACGATAAATTTACATAGAGAATATCCATTCTATTTTGTGAATGTAATTAATAGAGGATTGATAGAATAAACATCTCTAATTTCTTGTCAACAAAGACAGTATTGTGAATAACAAAGCGTAGGCTTCTGTACTGCTGATCATGATCAAATTATGGATATTTCTTCTTCATCTTTATTTGAGGTGATTGTTTGAGAAGATGAGAATTTGGTATTTTTGTATTTTTTGAATTTTGTATTTTTTCTCTCCACGAAGGACATGTTTGTAAACAATTTGTATTAAAAAAGACAATATAATAATCATAATACTCAATAATCATACTCTGTAGATTATATTGTCTCTGGTATGTAGTAGCCTTTTTCTCCACTCAATCATACATGAATATAGAGATTGTTTCAATAGCTCAACAGCCCTTGAAGGGCCTAGGCCTACCAGCTGATGGCCAGTTTCATATTCACTCCACTATACAGCCCGTGCAAGAAAGGAAAACACCCCGGCAAGACGGGAAAACGACTCCAGCCCGGCCAATACCGGCCCAAAAGCCATGAATTCTCAATCAGATCTCACAGTCCCCGAACCAACATTGATCGTTCGTCTGTCTCTTGTACATAAAGTGATGTTTTGTTGTAATCTACATGGATAAAGAACCTATAATCTAATCTAAATATCCAATTCAATATGCATGACAAACCCTGAAACTCCCCATCATTCCATGTCTAGAAAAGATTATAGTGTCATCAAAACCGAAGTTTTTCTCGCATTCTTCTATTGATTGCCTGTGAATCCATCCTTATGCAGCAATCGCAGCAAAGTCGTTCAACCATCTTCAATGAAATAGAGTATATAAGTGAGCCAAAATTCGAATTAGACTGCATTAGCCCCGATCTTGGCATGCAACAATAAGGAAATTGCCTTTTCCAGTGTAATCAAATTCAAACTATGAGAAAATCAAGATAGCACAATAAATGGGAAGTGGACATAATGTATAGTATAACCAAGCTAAGAAGACCTCTTAACAAGATGAGAAAATAACTCCAGCTCGGTCAATATTATTTCGAAAATTAATAATTTAGTCTCAAATTGTAGATTGGAATGTTTACTACAATTTGAGACCAAATTTATAATTTAAAAATCGATATTGACCGAGCTGGAGTCATTTTCCCATCTTGCCAGAATGTCTTCTTTGCTTCCACAGACTATATAGTTGTCAACATTATTGAACTATATCCTGTCTAAAATGTCATATCCAGTCACCCATGTCTACTATAAATTATGGCGTGTTGATATTTTTCTATCATTGCTTGTGAATATTTCAAGTTCACTTGAAGCGCTGTAATCATGAGTATTGTGAGAAATAAACCTTAAAATAATATTTTTATAGATTTCTCTGTAGTACTTCTTTTCTTCTAGGGCTAATGTATTTGAAACTTTAAAAACGAATAAAATCAGAGTACCCTTTAAAAAATATTTTTTCTCTGTAGTTTTCAACTGCCATTGAACCTTATTTTGAATGCTCACTCTACTCACTTATTTTTACTCCAGTTCTGAATCACAACTGCCAGGAGCAAACGAATCATTCTTATAAACATGTTTGGAATTTAATGTTCATGATATTCTTTCTATACCTAAATCGCTACATGTTTTGTTTGTTTTACAATTTCTGGTGAGTTGCGATTTGTTTATCCTAATGTCAGGGGGATTATGATAATACATTGGATAATTATTGTTTCGTATAAATAATGAATGCAATGAGCTACATAGTATAGTGTGGCCAAGCGAAGAAGAGCCGCTGGCAAGATGAAAAAATGACTCTAGCTCGGTCAATATTTGTTCAAAAATTATTGATTTGGTCTCAAATTGTAGATTAAAATGTTTCCTGAAATTGAGACCAAATCAATAATTTTTGAACCAATATTGACCGAGCTGGAGTCATTTTCTCATCTTGCCAGAGGCTCTTCTTTGCTTGGCCGGACTATTATTGTTTCGTATGAATAATGAATGCAATGAGCTACATAGTATTATGCGAACGGCATGAATCGACGAGCAAGCGATGCGATTGGTGCTTGAACAACCAATCAGGGAGGGAAGCTGCTATTGGCCAAAACAAGCTCCTCCCATAGTGGGCTGTTCATGCAAATGTTATTTGCAATGGCGGTTTATACTATAAAGAGTAATGAGTAGAAATTCAAATAAGTAACAAATCACAGATTTTGATATTGATGTAAGAAAAAGACATACGAGCTTATAAACCTATCCAGTTTTTATATAGAATCATCTACTTTTATTTTTTATATACTCATAACTACGCGTCCCATATTACTTCCTTACAGATTCTACTAATGATAGAAAAACATCTTAATTCCAATTAAAATCTTCAAATATAATATTTCTTAATGTATCTTCAATCTTCAAATATCAGTTTCTTCTTAATTAGGCTACCGTTTCCTGTTTCACAGAAAGTAAATATAAGTCAAATAGAATCTTTCTTAATGTATCTTGAATCTTCAAATATCAGTTTCTTCTTAATTAGGCTACCGTTTCCTGTTTCACAGAAAGTAAATATAAGTCAAATTGAATCTTTCTTAATGTATCTTCAATCTTCAAATATCAGTTTCTTCTTAATTAGGCTACCGTTTCCTGTTTCACAGAAAGTAAATATAAGTCAAATAGAATCTTTCTTAATGTATCTTCAATCTTCAAATATCAGTTTCTTCTTAATTAGGCTACCATTTCCTGTTTCACAGAAAGTAAATATAAGTCAAATTGAATCTTTCTTAATGTATCTTCAATCTTCAAATATCAGTTTCTTCTTAATTAGGCTACCGTTTCCTGTTTCACAGAAAGTAAATATAAGTCAAATAGAATCTTTCTTAATGTATCTTCAATCTTCAAATATCAGTTTCTTCTTAATTAGGCTACCGTTTCCTGTTTCACAGAAAGTAAATATAAGTCAAATACAATCTTTCTTAATGTATCTTCAATCTTCAAATATCAGTTTCTTCTTAATTAGGCTACCGTTTCCTGTTTCACAGAAAGTAAATATAAGTCAAATAGAATCTTTCTTAATGTATCTTCAATCTTCAAATATCAGTTTCTTCTTAATTAGAAGTAAATATAAGTCAAATAGAATCTTTCTTAATGTATCTTGAATCTTAAATATCAGTTTCTTCTTAATTAGGCTACCGTTTCCTGTTTCACAGAAAGTAAATATAAGTCAAATTGAATCTTTCTTAATGTATCTTCAATCTTCAAATATCAGTTTCTTCTTAATTAGGCTACCGTTTCCTGTTTCTGTAAGTAAATATAAGTCAAATAGAATCTTTCTTAATGTATCTTCAATCTTCAAATATCAGTTTCTTCTACCGTTTCCTGTTTCACAGAAAGTAAATATAAGTCAAATATAATCTTTCTTAATGTATCTTGAATCTTCAAATATCAGTTTCTTCTTAATTAGGCTACCGTTTCCTGTTTCACAGAAAGTAAATATAAGTCAAATACAATCTTTCTTAATGTATCTTGAATCTTCAAATATCAGTTTCTTCTTAATTAGGCTACCGTTTCCTGTTTCACAGAAAGTAAATATAAGTCAAATAGAATCTTTCTTAATGTATCTTCAATCTTCAAATATCAGTTTCTTCTTAATTAGGCTACCGTTTCCTGTTTCACAGAAAGTAAATATAAGTCAAATAGAATCTTTCTTAATGTATCTTCAATCTTCAAATATCAGTTTCTTCTTAATTAGGCTACCGTTTCGTGTTTCACAGAAAGTAAATATAAGTCAAATTGAATCTTTCTTAATGTATCTTCAATCTTCAAATATCAGTTTCTTCTTAATTAGGCTACCGTTTCCTGTTTCACAGAAAGTAAATATAAGTCAAATAGAATCTTTAAAGTAAATATAAGTCAAATAGAATCTTTCTTAATGTATCTTGAATCTTAAATATCAGTTTCTTCTTAATTAGGCTACCGTATAAGTCAAATAGAATCTTTCTTAATGTATCTTCAATCTTCAAATATCAGTTTCTTCTTAATTAGGCTACCATTTCTGTTTCACAGAAAGTAAATATAAGTCAAATTGAATCTTTCTTAATGTATCTTCAATCTTCAAATATCAGTTTCTTCTTAATTAGGCTACCGTTTCCTGTTTCACAGAAAGTAAATATAAGTCAAATTGAATCTTTCTTAATGTATCTTCAATCTTCAAATATCAGTTTCTTCTTAATTAGGCTACCGTTTCCTGTTTCACAGAAAGTAAATATAAGTCAAATACAATCTTTCTTAATGTATCTTCAATCTTCAAATATCAGTTTCTTCTTAATTAGGCTACCGTTTCCTGTTTCACAGAAAGTAAATATAAGTCAAATACAATCTTTCTTAATGTATCTTGAATCTTCAAATATCAGTTTCTTCTTAATTAGGCTACCGTTTCCTGTTTCACAGAAAGTAAATATAAGTCAAATACAATCTTTCTTAATGTATCTTCAATCTTCAAATATCAGTTTCTTCTTAATTAGGCTACCGTTTCCTGTTTCTGTAAGTAAATATAAGTCAAATAGAATCTTTCTTAATGTATCTTCAATCTTCAAATATCAGTTTCTTCTTAATTAGGCTACCGTTTCCTGTTTCACAGAAAGTAAATATAAGTCAAATAGAATCTTTCTTAATGTATCTTGAATCTTAAATATCAGTTTCTTCTTAATTCAAATATCAGTTTCTTCTTCCTGTTTCACAGAAAGTAAATATAAGTCAAATAGAATCTTTCTTAATGTATCTTCAATCTTCAAATATCAGTTTCTTCCAGAAAGTAAATATAAGTCAAATACAATCTTTCTTAATGTATCTTCAATCTTCAAATATCAGTTTCTTCTTAATTAGGCTACCGTTTCCTGTTTCACAGAAAGTAAATATTAGTCAAATATAATCTTTCTTAATGTATCTTCAACCTTCAAATATCAGTTTCTTCTTAATTAGGCTACCGGCTCCTGTTTCACAGAAAGTGTTAACTTTAGAGCACTGGCGGCTCGTGCCCACGAAATAGGTGAAGTGCTGTACAGTAAAAAAGTACCGGCACTTCACCTGTTTCTTGGGTACGAGCCGCCAGTGCGTTTAGAGCATCTATCAATAATATTATTGTCAACTGAACGAATATAAGTTTTTAATTTTTTACATGTTGATTTTAGAAAAACTTCGTAGTAATTATTTTCTAATTGAAAATACATGAGTGGTTAGATTTATTGTTTTTAGTGCTAAACTAATAATATGAATTGTGGATCACGTTGTTGTATCTATTAAAAGTATAGTCTGTCCAAGCAAAGAAGACCCTCTGGCCAGATGGGAAAATGAGTCCAGCTTGGTCAATATTTGTTCAAGATTTATGAATTTGGTCTTAATAGTAGATCAAATTGTTTCCTACAATTTTGAGATCAAATTGATAATTTTTGAACCAATATTGACCAAGCTGGAGTCATTTTCCCATCTTGCCAGAGGGTCTTCTTTGCTTGGTCAGATTATACTTTAGATTACGATGTATATTCACAGGATAGGTCTCAGAAAAATACGTACAAGAACATAACAATTCTGCACAACCTATTATATACAGACTCGTTCCAAAATAGGATGAAATATTAATGTTGTTGCACCGAGTGCTTGAAGCTCCATCACTGGCGGCTCGTACCCACGAAACAGGTGAAGTGCCCGTACCCTTTACTGTACTACACTTCACCTGTTTCGTGGGCACGAGACGCCAGTGAGTTCCATGACAAAGATCTCTTGAATGATGACCTTAGAGGTTGAACACATAGAGAACGCCTTATTAGAACGAATATAATATTTGCTCTGAACTTCCTTCTTGACAGAAGATAAGCATCTGCATGTATGATGTATGCTCGGTCCAAGCGAAGAAGATATTCTAGCAAGACGGGAAAATTACTCCAGCTCGATCAATATTAGTTCAAAAATTATGAATTTGATCTCAAATTGTGAAAAACATTCTCTTCTACAAATGAAGACCAAATTTATAATTCTTGAACGAATATTGACTGAGCTGGAGTCATTTTTCCATCTTGCCAGGATGTCTCCTTTGCTTGGACAAACTATATCAATGAGTGGGTGGCACACACTTATTAGGATCATCCCTTTTTTCAATCCTGGGTTTCTCATGACCTCTGCAAGGTTGAAGAAGTCGAAAATCTTCATGGAAGCATGTAAGGTGGAAGTTTGAAACATATTTTTGGCTGTTAATTATAATTAATATAATTATTTATAATCAATGGATAATCATTAGCAATTGATAGTCTACTTCATTAGAAAAGTGAACCTTGGTGATTTATTGACCTGGAAAATCTGTTGGGGAAAATTATTGATCTGGAAAATGAGGAAAATGAGTAGAGAAATTCAGATCGGATTCAGTTAAAGAAAAATTTGAATTTGTAGATCAGATTTGAGTGGAGTTAGTAGACTTTTTCCTATTTAGATGATATGAATAATTATATTTTCTTATGATTATTCTAATTAATTACACTCCAGAGCCTTTCAACAGCAGGCAGAAAAACATCCTTATATTAATGAATCACTTCTTTTCGATGTAGTATTAGTGTATTACGTGTGAATCCACAATGATTATTCCTGTGTAATTATAAGATGTACGATAATACAGTATTTATCTTATTTTGAATAGAATCATTATTGAATCATCAATTCTTGAAATCATCTTATTCCAAATGGAATTAGAAAACAAAAACTAGATATCTAAAAATCATGGTGTCTAGAAAACTAAAACAATAATTTCGAACAAAAAAAAATTCAGCAATCTAAACTAAGATAAATCAATGCAAAACATAGTACTGCACTGGCGGCCCGTGCCCACGAAACAGGTGAAGTGCCAGTATCTTTTACTGTACAGCACTTCACCTGTTTCGTGGGCACGAGCCGCCAGTGTAAGTACTGTAGTCATCAACCTTCGTCAGTGACATCTGTGTTTGAAACTAATAAAAAAGTTATCCACTAAAAATATTATTGTCGACAAATGGTAAAACCGCTGTTCATGAGATTATTATTCCTCCACTAGATAATTATGATTGAAGCAAAATCCGCAATAATTATTAACCAGAGTGACTTCTGAATTTTTGCACTCATAATGACTGATATACTATACAGCCTAGTCTGTCCAAGCAGAGAAAGACATTCTGTCATAATTTGAAATGACTCCATCTCAGTCAATATCTGTTCAAAATTAATCAATTTGATCTTGAACTGTGGGAAACATTCTGCTCTACATTTTGAAAACAAATTTATAATTTTTGAACCAATATTGTCCGAGCTGGAGTCATTCTCCCATCTTGCCGTAATGTCTTCTTTGCTTGGACAGAGTATAGTGAGTCTTTACTGATGAGTGTTGTAAAAAATTGATAAATTAAGAAAGTAGGTAAAAATTGCAAGTCAGTTGAACACGTTTTTCGGTTGACAAAAGTAATCACGTGACAAATTGAGATTCTGTTGTTCCTCTTCAGTGTAATTGGATATTTGCGTCATCTTAAAATTGAAACTACAGGCACTGGCGACTCGTACCCACGAAACATGTGAGGTGCCCGTATCTTTTACTGTACAGCCCTTCACCTGTTTCGTGGGCACGAGCCGCCAGTGATACAGGATGGACAGGATGCAAACAAATTCCTGCTCTGTTTTGAAGATTGAGAGGAACTTATAATTCTTTCTGGGTGGATCATTCGAGTGAGTAATACCGAGACGGTCTAATAAACAAAAGGATTCAAGTTCGATTCCTGAACGGGAAGCAATTATTTTTTGCACAATCACCTTGTTTTTGACTATGTAGTATAGATTAGTTTAGAGCATGAGCTTGTTGCACTTAGCAAAATGTAACTCGAATTAATGATGATTGATTCATAGATTGATCACATAGATACGGCCACCCCGCGTCTTTCTTGGGAGACGATAAGCCCTCGGTCAAGATTATTTAAAAAGTAGCCGTCATCTCTCAACATAATCATCCATCTCCACGCACAAGCCTGAAAGCTCATATGGGCTTTACCCTCAGAGAAAAATCTTTAATTGAAGATTCATGAGTTTCTCATTCTAAGTGGCTCTCAATTAATGATAATAGTTAATAGTGTATCTTATTTGAGAATTTCATAATCTGGGCCCTCGCGTGGTTTTTTGGCGCCCTGTGCGAGATTTTGACAGGTGCCCCCTACCCCCCGCCATCCCACTCATTACCAGACGAATGCGATCAGAAACTCGATAACAAGAAAATTGAAGATTTTAGCCATTTTCACTGCTCTACCCAACTTTCTTGAATCCAACATAATATGATAATAATATTAATATATAATAATAATAATAATAATAATAATAATAATAATAATAATAATAATAATATTATTATAATAATATTCAAAGCTAAACAAGATTCAAGCTGCCTTGCATGTTCACATTTCTCTCATAAGCAATCCCAATGTTGCATGTGGTGTGGCAAAAAGTATTATACATAGGGACTTTCTCATTGTATCCCATCGTATTGTTTCGTATTTTAATGTATTGGATACGTGATATACAAAAGCCCACAGGAATTAATACAAAATAACTAAAAATTATCTACATTGGGCAAAACTGTCATATTGTACCGCACTTCATCATTAAAATATTCATTACTAATGAATTTATTCTATTACTTTGCTTGAAAGCACATAAGGAAGGGAATAATAAAATTTTTAAATAAAAATATTGAGAATCATTATAAATATTCCATTTCACTGTAAATAAAGATGTTTTAACAAAGAATCGGAAACTCAATAACAAGAAAATTTAATATTTTAGACATTTTCTCTGCTCTACCCAACTTTCTTGAATAACATTTGAAATAGTTCCTAATTCAGCCAACAGATGGCAGAAGCAATAGGGTGACTTGCTTCGACTTCCATTGGACACGCCTCCAAAGCTCCACCTACGATCAAAATGGCCGAGAACATTGGTTAGGAAAGTTTCCAAATTCAACCAGTAGATGGAAGCAGTTGACGGGTGATGTTTCAGATTTGACTTGGACACGCCTTCATGCCCCACCTGGTCTTTTCTTATTGGTTGACAGTGTTTCGTGAGTTCTGTCTTAGAAAATGGCTGCTAGCAAGAAAATGATGGATCATACGCAAAATGATCTTCTAGATTGAGTTCCAGTTATAGGACTCCCAATATTCCACTAGAATTTGCAAAATCACATATTAAAATAAGTAATTGTTCTTTATCGAAACAACGCAATTCAATAGATTTTATGAAGTATTTCCTATTTTAAAAATGCCAGAACAATACTGTATTGTTATAGATTTTGTGTTCCAGAAGATACTGCTTATAGGATACAGAAATATTCTGAGCTGGTAAATGAACGGAAATAATTCCAATTTAGTATAGCTAGCTGACGCCATTATAGCTATAGTCTGTCCAAGCAAAAAAAAAGACCCTTTGGCAAGATGGAAAAATTTCTCAAGCTCGGTCAATTTTGGTTCAAAAATTATCAATTTGATCTTAAATTGTAGAAAACAACACTACTAAACTATTAAGACCACATTTATAGCTTTTGAACAAATATTGACAAAGCTGGAGTCATTTTCCCATCTTGCCAGAGGGTATCTTTGCTTCGACAGGCTATAACACGGTAACAGGAATACAGTAGGAAAAGTTTATTCAACTCTGTAGAAATAGATTATAAAGTTAATCATTTTGTATGGGACGCCATTCTATAGCCTATTACATGTATTTTACATATATTACATGTACTACTGAACTAAATCTGTAATGAAGTAGCTCGTGGTTGCTTGTGAATTTTCCGTTCAAATTTTAAATTTTATTCCATGTTAGTGAAATTATAAAATTTTCAAGTGATTTTCGGCTTTCTAACAACATTACTAAATTCAAATTTGTTTTTACTTTTGAATTATTCTTGTGAGTATTCCCGGACCAGAAATTTGAAGTGCGTGACATTTACATAACCTTTTGGACATCATTACCAATTGAAATTGAAAGGGAAATAGTACAGGCTAAGTCTAGTTTTTCTCTTTCAGATCAGAATAGTTTATTAATGAATGAATGATTGATTGATTGATTTTGCACTCAATTATTCTAATTTGGAAGAATAAGTCATTAACATACATGGTCCCGCTAAATTTGAATAGTACAGTTGAGCATTATTATCAGTGAATATAGAGAGATATATTCTCTTTCAGAGGAATATATTCTCTTTATATCCACTGGCATTATACAGTTTTTACTCTATAATTATCGCACTAGCCGGCAGGCTCGCTTCGATCGCCTTCTCCGGCTAGCCAGGGGGCTCCGACCCCTGGACCCCCGACTATATCGGCAGTGTAAGTGAGACAAACAGGCTCGCTTCGCTCGCCTGCAAATTCCGTTCAGAAGGGGTTCGAAATTTATTGAACACAGCAATTTTGGACCTAATCTGGACCTGTTTACCGAATTTCAAATTTTTCTGCCAATTGGTTCTCTAAAAATGTGAGAAAAACTCCGAAAATAGTTGAACGTTTATATTAAGCGTAACTTTGGGAAGTATATCGAACATAGTTTGAAACTTGATTCAATATCTTCTAAATTAGTTCATCTATAATCTCGCTGAACTATCGATTTTACAGAAAGGATTGGTCTTTTCATGGCGGAAGATATGCAATCCGCAATACATTTACAATATTGAAAAAGTGATTACTGGCTTACTCTTGAACGGATTTCAAAAATATTTTAACACATTTCTAGACCTTATATGAACCTTCTCACCAAACATCAACATTTTCTACCGATTGTTCTCGAAAAAATTGAGAAAACGCCGAAAAACTTCAATATTTGGCGTATCCTTATGAAGTTTTAAAAATCCTTTTTAGCGCGCGTCTAAACGTCCAACTTAACATGCCTGCCAAATTTAAACGCATTCGGCTCAGTAGATTTTTAGTTCTGGTGATGAATGAATGAATGAATGAATCAGTCAGTCAGTGCCATTTCGCTTTTATAGATATAGATAGAAGATTACAGTTTCTATGACAAAAGAAGTTTATAAATTTTATCATTGATGGAAGCTAGAAAATAAGCATACTGTAGCCTAAAAAACAGTTGAGTTATACAAAACTCATAATCGTATCAATATTTTTTCGATTATACTAATAAATAATATTAGCTGACTTGAAAAAAATTGAATGGTTTGTGAATGACTGTAATTATAATAATTATATAATCTTTAGCTTTGTCAAAGCAGTCTGAAAGCTGCCTTCGGGAGCCAATATGGTTTGGATGAACTCTCGTATACAGCTCGCCGACTGTCCTGACAGAGCTGAGAATTGACAACAGTCATTCGCCAACCGCCGTTATACTCTGGTCGAGCAGAGAAGACATTCGAACAATATTGGTTCAAAAAATTATGAATTTCATCTTTATCAACTGTAGAAAACATTCTGATCTATTGATTGAAAATTTCGGAACCAATATTGACTTCGGATTGGTCGAAATTTGTTCAAAACTTATCGATTTCGTCTTAAATATTATAGAGCAGTATGTTTTCTACAGTTTGAGATCAAACTTTTGAACCATTATTGACCGAGCTGAGGAGTCATTTTCCATTTTGTCAGAATGTCTTCTTTGCTCGACCAGACCATAACTACTTAGGCATTGTATTCTCATCGCCTTTACTAAAAATTACTTCTAAATAAATAACTTGAAGAATCTACTTATAAAAAAAATCATCTTAATAAAAAAATAACTTACGTATTTAGGAAAATAAAGCGCGACATAATAATCGCAATATATTATTCAAAATATCTCACATGAATCATGCGAGTCTGAAAAGGGATATCGATTTGAATCCTTGAGGTCAATATAGTATGGGATTTCCCCATTCCAACATTATATTTTTATCGGAGTATCACATACTGGGTGATTTATATTCTGCTGAATTTGAAATCGCATACATTCATTTTTTGTTTTGTGCATGTAATTGCAAATTATGGTCACATGTCCTTGTGGTGTGATACTATTCTTCTTCCTTGTTCATATTCATTCTTCTTGTTCTTGTTCTTGTTCTTGTTAACTTTCTTCTCCTCCTCCTCCTCCTCCTCCTTCTTCTTCTTCTTCTTCTTCTTCTTCTTCTTCTTCTTCTTCTTCTTCTTCTTCTTCTTCTTCTTCTTCTTCTTCTTCTTCTTCTTCTTCTTCTTCTTCTTCTTCTTCTTCTTCTTCTTCTTCTTCTTCTTCTTCTTCTTCTTCTTCTTCTTCTTCTTCTTCTTCTTCTTCTTCTTCTTCTTCTTCTTCTTCTTCTTCTTCTTCTTCTTCTTCTTCTTCTTCTTCTTCTTCTTCTTCTTCTTCTTCTCCTCCTCCTTCTTCTTCTTCTTCTTCTTCTTCTTCTCCTCCTCCTCTCCTCCTCCTCCTCCTCCTCCTCCTCCTCTCCTCCTCCTCCTCCTCCTCCTTCCTCCTCCTCCTCCTCCTCCTCCTCCTCCTTCTTCTTCTTCTTCTTCTTCTTCTTCTTCTTCTTCTTCTTCATCTTCTTCACTTGGTAATTTTGCAAATAATACTCTTGTGCCCTTGACATTTTGTCGTGTCACTTCCACATTACCGAGTATTTCTCGGTCTTTCCCGATCGGTGAAGATGAGGTTGAATTTCACATGGAGTTGTCGTCTGTCCAAGCAAAGAAGACATTCTGGCAAGATGACTCCAGCTAAATCAATATAGGTTCAAAAGCTATGATAATCATATACAGAGTGTTTCAGGAGGAATGTGCAATACGTCTTAGCTTAGGCTGATTCCTTACACCAAGTAGACAAAAAGGTTCCATGGGCAGGGCCGTAGACAGACGGGTTTTTTCGGGTCATTTGCCCGGGGCCCATAAATTGTTGGCAGGGGCCCGGAAAAATTGGGTTAAAAAATGTTCTAATCATCATACAGGTTCATAATAATTAGCCCATGAAAATTATCATTTTTTAAAAATTAGAATTGAATTGGACTTGATTTCTTGAACTACTCAACCATTAATTTTAAAGACATATTTCTTAAAAACTGGAATATTTCTTATAACTGAATTTTTTTTTAAATCCATGGATTGAATATTCTAAAGAATATAATAATATTCCTATTTATTCAGGCTCAGTCAGTCCGTCCTGACTGGTAACCTGGCAGTCGCCAAGGGCCCATGAGCTCAGGCCCCAGAGAGCTAATATAGCTCTCTTTTCCCGGTTTGTAGTTGTTATATATCGTAATACTAAACAGGGCTTGATTTCAGGGGGAACGCGTGGGAGCGGCGCTCCCATGCCTTTTTCTCCCAATAAAAAATTAAGAAACAACAATATTTTTTCATGTTTGTTTTCAATTTTTAATGTTATTTTTGTTAGTCGCTAATTCTAAAATATTTAACAACTTTGTTTTCAATTAGAGCATAATATTGCTTGCGTTATTGTAGAGATTTGTTATTTCTACACAATGCGATTTTATTCTGAATCATGTTCTTATTCTTAAACCGGATGTTTTGAAACTTGAGGAAAATTTAGGCCTATGTAGATTATAGAGTTGTTGGAATGGTAAAAGCCATACGTGATCCAAAAGAGCGTTATGATGAATTTTTTATTCGTTCTTTGAAATTGTATTATTAGTTTTATAAAACACAGCTACAAAACATTGCCCAGATTTGCTAAAACGCTCTAATTCAAGTGTGATTTTAAAAAAAATTCCGTGGGTGAAGACCCCGGACCCTCCCCCATGAGCCAGTTCACCCACCGCTCCCATACCTCTTTTTTACAGAGATCAAGCGCTGACTCTAACTACTTCCATGAACTCACTTTCTGTAGGTACAACTTCTAAATTTATGTTCAAGAATCCTTCATGCTCAATTTTTGCATTGCATTGTAGGCTATAGTCTGTCCACGCAAAGAAGACCCTCTGGCAAGATGAGAAAATGGCTCCTTCTAGGTTTGGTTTAAAAATATTGATTTGGTATCAAATTGTAGATAAGAATGTATCATACGATTGAGATCAAATCAATAATATTTTTTGAACCAATATTGACCGAGCTGGAATTATTTTCTCATCTTGTCAGAGTGTCTTTTTTGCTTGGACATACTAAGTTATATCATATTTTTTCAACCCTTCTAGAATAGGACCTATAAAATGGAAAATATGGGAAAATTTTATATAAATCTGCTATGAGGGGCCCGTTCAGGTGATTTTGCCCGGGGCCCGTAATTTCTGTCTACGGCCCTGTCCATGGGACCAACCTCCAAAAACGCTTTGTTACCGAGATAACAATGGCGGAAAATTTAGATTTTTCAAAATATATTAATTTTTCTAATTTTTTAGAGGCTGTATTGAGGTTCTAAAATAATCAAATCCTATGTAAAATTAGCTGAGGAATTCAATGAAACCAGTCCCAAGTTTGTAACTTTAACGGTTATTGAGATAACTGGAAAAATATGCTAGAAAACGCCATTTTTCAACAATAAGGGTTATAACTGGATAAGGAACCATAAAATTGTATTTTTTATTAATGGAAGTTGAAGAGAGTCGGATTCTAAAGAAAAAGATAAACGGCGGCGATTGTGTAAATCTTACCCAAATCTCAGAAATGGCGATCATAAATCGCAAAATCGCTACTAAACATAAATTTATCACTTGTGCTATGTTTTGTCAATTTTGCGACAAAGATGTCTATTCTTGGAGAAGGATATGCTGTGAGTGAGAGAGAGAAAGAGAGAGAGAGAGTGAGAGTGAGTGAAAGAGAGAGAGAGTGAGTGTGTGTGAGTGAAAGAGAGATAAGTAGCAATAAATGACGAAGAGAGTGTGATTGAGAGTGAGAGAGTATGTGAGTGATAGAAAGGAGAAGGGAGTATGAAAGGAATTATTTCAAGCACACACAAAATTGAAAGGTATAGTCTGTTCAAGCAAAGAAGATATCCTGGGAAAATGACCCCAGCTCGGTTCATATTGGTTCAAAAATTATAAATTTGGTCTCAAATTGTAGAGCAGAATGTTTTCTCACAGTTTAAGAACAAATTCACGATTTTTTAATAAATATTGACCGAGCTGGAGTCATCCTCCCATCTTGCAGGAATGTCTTCTATGCTTGGACAAATTATGCCTAGGTACGCCATTGAACTCTTGTAGCAGTGATCGTAGCACAGCTATTTCAATGACAAACACTCCATACATTATTCGCCTGCAAAATGGAATGAATTCGAAACAGATATGGAAATCTCAGCGTGAAATTACGATATGGTAACTGAATAGAAAACAAAAAAGGTAGAAGAAGAATCGAAATGATAGAATAGGGAGGAGAAGAAGAAGAAAAAAAAGAGAAAGAAAAATGAGGAAAAAGGAGATGATAATGAAGAAGAGCAACAACATCACGAGAGAAACTTCTTATATCTATTAATTTCATGTTTTTTTTCTAATATCTACAATTTTATGTAGAAGGTTGTAGGACTATAATAGTAGGTACAACTAGAGCGATAGTTTATTTATTCATTTACAAGCAATTATTATTGATACATTCATTTATTAGTTAACAATTCTTATTATATTTATTAATTTTTTCATTTGAAAGTATACAAAACATACTTATTGGATGGAAACACAGACAATCAAGTCCCCAACTTCCCTTTTCCAAATTTCGAGAAATATTAAAAATGGCCTGAATGTTATTATTACAATTCACAATGAATAATTTGAAAAGTAATCTTTGGTGATTATGAATTATAAATATTGATTCCAGTAAGTGTCTTCATACTGTAGAAAAATTTTTGTCTCAGCTAATAGTTGAACAAAATACAAAATCACACATTTTCACAGCATATTTATTAATTCAAATCAATTAATACAATTTATCAATAACTTACTTTGTAAATATCAATACAGTACCTCACAGATTACAGTTCCGGACACTATGACTCAAATATTTATTTAGGCATAGGCTTATCTAGTGTGAAATTAGCATAAATTATTTCGGATTTTCTTTCAAGGGTTTGCGTGTAGAAAATTCTATTTTATGTTATTAGATACCCTATTGTTGGAAGAAGGTTCTAATAATGAAAAATTTCGTTTCTCTTATTTGATTAATTTTATTCTATAATATGTTATTTCTGTCATTCCAATTCAAATATCCACCTTGATTCCTCTAATTTTTCTCTAAAATTCCTCTTAAGCCAAGTTCACACCGGAATGTTAATAACATTTATATGAAAGATTATATAACATATAAGTCTATAATAATACGTTATTCAAAAAAGTTATTAACAAATGTTATTAACATACCGGTGTAAACTTGACACAACACAACATTTTTCCTAAATTCCTTTTTTTCCTTTTCGAGTAAATTCGATTTTAAGCTTAAATAAAGAAATAATTAGAATAATGAATAATTATAAGTAATTAAACAAAAGATCACTAACATTTTTGCCTACAGCCATTCCCATAATCTTATTCATATCCTTATCCATTGTTAAACAAAATACAAAAAAAATAGATTACTCATTTTCTTGTTATTTTTCTTCCTCCTCTATTCCCTTCATCACCACATTCTACTTTATCATCATTCTTTATTGACTCAAATTCTCTATTTTCTTCACCTTTCCTCATCTTATCCCAAGATCGATTACATGTGATTGTATACCGTCTTCAATAAATCTTCTTTGATTTTTCTCTTTTTTCCTAAGATTTTTGCAATTTGTTCAAGAATTTATAGAGTCTAGAATTCTTACTAAAGTATCAGATTCCATCTAGCAATAAACCACCATCTCCTGGGAATTCCTTATATTAGTATTATGTAATACTGCATATTGCACGATCTGGGAAGATTGTAATTAATCTGTATCTGTATGCTGTATCCTTGTTCTTTTAGAAAAAATATGGCTGGAAATCTGAAATTGACAAATTGTAAGTCCTTGAAACTTGAGTAAATAACTAATTTGAAACAGGGAAAAAGTTTTTTTAATGGCGAAATGCATTCATAGGCTTCTTCTTGATCTTTCCCACCTCTTTTAGTGTTGTATATTCCTAATATAAATATACTGTTCATGTAATCTATATTTATTTGTTTAAAAAATATTGAACATATCTCTATGGATTTTTGTATATTCCAAATCAAAGCACCCTTGTAATAATTGTCTCAATAATACAACATGTTTCAGCATCTTAAGAGCACTTCAAATTTCAATTTTCATTCAAAATGTTTACGCTATTATATTAGTAGCCTTGAAAACTTATTGAACACTATTCAAATGATCGAATCTATGAAAAAAACTATAGATTATAAAATAATATATAGTGTGCAGTCTAATCTCACACTATTAAGATGTCAAATTATCTATAGATGAACTTTATTGAGAAAAGGTGAAGAAAAAAGACCTATATGAAAAAAAACTGAAAAACTTCAATGAATCAACTACATAGATCCGGATCCAAATTTATTGCAATTCAGTTTATCCCTTTCAAAACTTATTAAAAATTAAAGGCAAGACACGTAGCGTAACTTGGATATAATTTTTTTTCTCAAAAAAAAAAATTAAAGAAAGATGATTAATCCTTTCTAATTGAGTTTATAACCTGAAGTTCAAGGAAATTGATAGAAAACTTGAACTTCAGCTTTAAAGATGCTTTTGAATGGAGAATGAAGCAATCTTCTATGAATGAAATGCTCATTATAATATTTTCATTGTAAGGAACTTGATAATGAAAAGTAAAGATTATGTGTGGGTGTGATACACGTGATAACAATTCTGTGATTCTGTGATTGTTATTATTATTAATTTGAAATTATTATAATAATCATCACACTTTCTGTTATTTCAATGATAATTAATTTATTGTGAATGAATTTCTATTTATTCAAACCCTTTCTTACTATCAATTGATTGATTGAAAATAAAGACTGTGAATATGTCAAGAGACTAAAATCATATTATTACAAATCTACAATGTTGTAATAAACACAAAAAGGGATCAAATTTAATTAGAACACATAAAAATTAAATTGTATCAATTTATAGCTTAATACTGATGAAAATAATACTTTTCCTGGATTCTCTATTCATCATTATGAGCGTCATAACAATTATTAAATTCATTTTTTCAAATGGGTGCTTTGCTCTGTAGTCTATGGAATAATAATAGTCATGATTAATCCAGTTCTGATAATTTTATATTTGAAAAATATTCAATATAGGGTATAGTCTGCCCAAGCAAAGAAGGCCCTCTGGTAAGATGGGAAAGTGACTCAAGCTCGGTCAATATTGGTTCAAAAATTATCAATTTGGTTGCAAATTGTACAAAACAATTTGATCTGCTATCAAGACCAAGATTTATGATTTTTGAACAAATATTGACCAAGCTGGTGTCATTTTCTTATCTTGCCAGAGGGTCTTCTTTGCTTGGTCAGACTATAGCAGAAGTTGGCTGGAGATTTGACCAGTGCACTCTCTAATGTATGTTAGTAATATCATAGTCTGTAGTCATAGATAAAGCAGGAGAGTATAGTAAAGTAAGTTTAAGTATAGTATAGCAGAGTATAAAGTACGGTACAGTATAAAGTATAAAGTATAAAGAAGAATTTCTCCTTCTCTTTGCCTGAAATGGCCTTAGCAAACGACAAAATGTACCTCCAAACAGCTGATCAAGCCGTTGTGCAAATTGTCGTAGGCTCGTAATGTCGCCATCTTCAAAAAGTATCGATTGACGTTCCTTCTTTTTAGTTTTTAGTTTTTCCCGCGCAGCTGAAGACCATAACCTAAAATTTGTAGTAACTTCAACTTGCAAAATTCTGTTCAACTGTGTTCTTTGCATGAAGTATTGAAAACATTGTTTTTAAAATCTAGTTTTAATTAATCCGTTCAAAATGTTTATACAAATAAAAAACGTGAGTGACAATCGTAAAGAGAAGTTAGATTTATCGAGATGTGCTTCCATTAAAGTGTTGAAAGAATCAATAAGCAAAATCTTTGATGTGCCTGTTGACAAGCAGAGACTATTCTTTCGCGGAAAACAGCTTGAAAACGAATATAAAATATTTGACTACGGACTCAATATTAACGATATGATTTTGCTAATGGTGAAAGAAGATGTTCAAACAAAATCCACACCTAAAAAAGGAGAAGATGACTCTAAGACCGTTGACACGGTAGACTACTCGCTGGTGAGGCCCAATGATGTTCAATATTACAAGGTAGGTGATCTGGTGGAATATTACGTTGCAGAATACGATACCTGGTACAATGGAAAAATACAGGCTATCAACATTCCTGATGAAGATTTTCATTTGGTTGAAGACTCCGGTTTTACTAGCAATGCAACTTTCGACATTGCTGATCTGAAATCCAGTAAGACATTTGAGCTTAGCTCACGAAATTTTGTTCCATATGACAAACTGCAAATACCATTCAGATTCTTGAAAGTGAATGATGAGATTATGATTAATTATAACTTGGAGAATCCAGAATCTAGAGGAGTATGGTATTCAGCTGTTATTACATCTTTGAGTTCTGGTTCTATGAAAGTTACGTTGAAAACTTTCGTCAATGGAAAATTTGTTGATGTGAATGGTTGCAATGTGAAAGATGGCAAGTTTTTCCACGCGCTGGATCGTTTTTCTTACCCGGAACAAAGTGATTTAGTAAAGACAATGGATCAGTACAAGGATTTCGATTGTAGTAAATGCAAGAACAATCCGTCGAAAAAGTGTCGCCAGTGTGGATGTGTGGTGTGTGGCGGTAAACATGACACAGATCAGACAATTTTATGTGACGAATGTGATGATTCTTATCATTTGTGGTGTGTTGATCCGCCCCTGGTGGTGGTTCCTGAAGACGACTGGTACTGTCACCAGTGTCGCAACGACGAAAACGAAATCGTCAAAGCTGGTGAAAAGCTGAAGTTCTCCAAGAAACGACAACAGATGAAATCGGTCGTCAAAGAGTCAACCCGTGATTGGGGAAAAGGTAACATACATCTCTAACTAACTATAATAATTGCCAGTTAGAGTTCAACATTTGAATCCTTTTAAATGGAAATATTGTGGGTACTTATATTCTATTTAGTAGAGTTCACATACAGCTGTTTTGGACTGCAGGTTTCCCCATCCATTCACAGTTTTCGACTGTCACAGTCCGAACTGACAGTGGATGTCACTACCAGTGGTATTGGATGCCTTCCTATTAACAACGCTGTCAATCTCTAATTTCTCCTGTAGTCTTACTTCAAATACTTCTTAGTTACGGAAGCTAGCTTATGGTTGAGAGGATCAACGTGCTAACCAGACGTTACCTCTATCCTGGTTGATGAATATTTCTCTGGCGGCTCGTGCCCAAGAAACAGGTGAAGTGCCCATCTTTTACTGTACCTCTGCTGTATAGTGGAGTGAATAAGAAACTGGCAACCAGCTGATAGTCCTAGGGCAGCCCTTCATGGGCTGTCTAGCCATTGACATAACTTACAAGGTTTCACTGATACATTTAGAACAAAATGACTTATCTTTTGTTTGGATATATCATAGCTTCTTTAATAGAAGGCCCTGCCTAATAATATGTCTTTTCATATGAAAGCATTAAGTACAGGTGCAAATCATGCATATTGAATTTTTTCTCTCTTTGAGCATATTTTCAATGAAAACGTTCACGAATTTTTTGTAATAGGTTGGATATTAGCAAGAAAGATTAAGAATAGACAGTTATTTATTAAAATAGCTTTTGACTTATAGCGAGTCAAATGTGAGAACGCACACAAGAAACGCATCCATTAGAACAGCTGATTGGAAAATGCTTTTAAATGGACCCAATTTCCTACTCTAAATAGTTGTCAATTTTTAGGCCTTCTATTAAAGGAAGCTATGATATTATCCAATAAATTTTTTTAAATGTACATCATACATGTATGAAATATTGTTTTAAATAAATCTTCAGGTATTTAATTGATGAATATAATTTATTAAAGTAGCCTACATCATACATTTATGAAATATTCCTACAATTATGTATAAATAAACCAATTCAAAATAATTTTCAATTTTAAATATTCAAACATGTATGAATTAATAAAGCAATTCAAAATAAACCATAAACAAATAAACTTTAATGTATTTCTGCTACTCCCTGTACCTTCAATTCAGACAATTTACTACTCATTTTTGAAGGTTTCTAATAGCATACAGTAACTAGATCTAATAATTCTAATTCTCTTTGGTAATAGTAATAAAATGTTAATTGGTTTGATGAATTGTTGTCTTGTAAAGGAGATATTGTTGTAGTTATCTATATTAAAATTATAATTCACTGGTTCTAATGGCTTCATTTTGTATTTTTTCAGGTATGGCATGTGTGGGACGTACCAAAGTATGCACAATTGTTCCACCCAACCATTTCGGGCCCATTCCTGGCGTAGAAGTTGGCACTTGTTGGAAATTCAGACTACAGGTAATTTAAGTTGGATATAGCTTAATAGTGTCGTGAAAATGGAAATAGTCCATTCGAAAGCATCTTGTTTTTGTTTTCTATGAAAATGCTCTCTCATGTTATCTACTTTCCAAAATTCATAATGTTTAATAAAATTCTTAGAACTCATTGAAAATCATGCTAGGAAATTACTCAAAGGCTGTAACATTAGGCTACCTACAAACATCTGATCGTTTAGCTGACTCAAAAACGTTAGGCGGTTTTGACAGCTCCTTGTGCGCTCCAACAGCTGATGTTGTCATTTAGTGATGCCTAGATAATGTTTTTGAAATCTAAATAGACAATAGAATCGTTACATCAGCTGTTAGTAAGTTACATCACGTAAAAGAGACAGACGAAACCGCCTAACTTTTTGCCATGTAGACGTTAGAGCATAGTGAGTAATTGATGTAGTACTTTCATTCTATCAAATCTAAAATCTAATTAGTCATTAATTGATGTACTTTTATTCTATCAAATCTACAATTAGAGTATGCTTTTTTTTATAATAATCGACAACGTATCAATCAATCTCATTTGAAGAAATATGATAAATGGCTTTCATGTTAATAATAATAATAATAATAATGTTGATTCAGTATCTCTTAACTCAATCTTTAGACCACTTTCACAAGTAATATGATTTTCAGTAACTTTTTCCAAGCAATCTTTCCAAAAATGCTATTATTTCTACTTTAAATCCTGACTTGTGAGGTTTAGATGAGTTTTAGACAAAACATTCACTAAATATTTTCCTTGAGAATTAAATTCTCTACTATATAACAATTCAAAATACCGGTCAACAATAAATTATTCATGAAAACACTATTATGGATTTTGATAAAGTTGGTTGGAAACATAAAAGCTCAAGTCAACAATAAAAATAAATTCAAACTTTGAGGTTTTAATCAAAACAAATCATATTATAATGAGAACTTTGAATAGGCCTACATCTCTTCTAAAAACACTACTAGAATCTTCACTCCTTCACTTTTACTGCATACTGTGCCACATACCCATTTTAGCATGGCGATTATTTTGTTCCTTATATTATAAAACAGACGTAAAACGTTACAATGCGTGACCAATAAAATAAATTACGTGTATTCTCATGCAGATAGACTGGAAATTGAATAATCCTCAATGGATATAGTCCGACCAAGCAAAGAAGAGCCTCTGGCAAGATGGGAAAATGACTCCAGCTTGTTCAATATTTGTTAAAGAATTATAAATGTTGTATTCATAGAAGATCGAATTGTTTCCTATAATATGAGATCAAATTGATAATTTTTGAACCAATATTGACCGAGCTTGAGTCATTCTCCCATCTTGCCAGAGGGTCTTCTTTGCTTGGACAGACTATACCTGAGGAAACACATAATATTGTATTCCCTATAAAGTCATGTTAATGACTTTTGGGTATTATTTTTTTGTACTTATTGAATGAATAATTCTTGATTCAGTCTATACCGTTAAATAATAATAAAAATATTAATATTTGGTTCAGAGTTCATATCTGAAACTCTAGTAGGAATTTTGATGAAATTGTTGGTTATAGTCTTGTTGAGCGAAGACATTCCTTCAAAATGGCAGCCGTTCAATGCTGCCAGCAGTCGAACTGTAAATATTCCCACTCTTACCATCTGTCTCTCATCACATCTCACCAGCGGATCGGCCATTTGAAGGGATGTTTCCTTTGCTCGACAAGACTAAACCTATACATGGAAGCCACAGTCAACGATCAAAATTGAATCAAATCAAACTTTTTTGAAGTTTTCATAGAAGCAAAACATATTACAATTATAACGTTGAATTAAATATAAAACCCTGTAACTCAAGTAACAGATACAGTGGAACCTCGATAATTCGTAGTTTATGGGACCAAAACTTTAGTAAGAATTAGCAAAGCTATTAATAATGAAAAATTATTTCAAGAGATTGAGCTTTCACTACGAATTATACAGGTACGAATTATCGAAGTTTCACTGTATTGTATTTCCTTCAGAGACTGTTTTTACAGTCTCTATAGTGTTTCCTATTGAATTTGTGTTATTGACTATTGGGTATTACTCTTCTGTACTAAATCAATGTTCCTTCTATTGCTATAAGTACTGATTTCTGTTAGCTTATTTCTTAGTATTATCAATAAATTCCTTTTCAGTTCTAATTATTGACTAGCCGGCAGGCTCGCTTCGCTCGCCTTCTCCGCCTAGCAAGGGGGCTCCGCCCCCTGGACCCCCGACAGTATCAGCAGTGTCAGTGAGTCAAACAGGCTCGCTTCGCTCGCCTGCATAACCTCTGTCAGTGTAAGCTGAGACAAACAGGCGAGCGAAGCGAGTTCCGTTCGGAAGAGATTCAAAACTTATTGAACACAGCATTTCTAGACTTAATCTGGACCTGTTCACCAAATTTCGACATTTTCTACCAATTTATTCTCGAAAATACAAGAAAAACTCTGAAAATGATGAAAAATAGTAAAACGTTGATATTGAGCATAACCTTGAGAACTATATCGGACATAGTTTGAAACTTGACTCAATATCTTCCAAATTAGTTTATCTTTAATCTTGCAAAACCATTGAATTTACATTAAGGATTGGTCGTATCAAGGCCGAAGATAAGCAACCCGCAATACATCTACAATTTTGAAAAACCTGATTACTGGCGTAATCTTGAACGGAATTTAAAAATATTTTAACACAACATTTCTAGCCCTTATCTGAACCTACCTACCAAATATCAACATTTTCTACCGATTGGTTCTCGAAAAAATTGAGAAAACGCCGAAAAACTTGAATATTTGGCGTATCCTTGAAAAGTTTTTAAAATTCTTTCTTAGCACGCGTCTAAACGTCCAACTGAACATGTCTGCCAAATTTGAACGCATTCGGTTCAGTGGATTTTTAGTTCTGGTGATGAATCAGTCAGTCAGCGCCATTTCGCTTTTATAGATATAGATTTAAAATGAATTCAAGTAATTAGTTTCGGAATTATTAATAGACTTTTATTTGATTTCTGTTAGTTTATTCTACTGTATTAATAATAAATTTATTAATAGGCTATCTATTATCATTAATCTATCCTCAAACATGATAGGTTCTCTACCCTACAGTTTTCTTATTGTTTATTTATTTTTATTCAAGGGATTTTAGAACAGTAATACAGAAAAACAAGATAAAAGGCAATCCTGTCTGAAAACGTTACAATGTTGTATTTGTGCAGAAATGTAGTGGAGGGTTAAGTGTAAGAGAGGGCCGGCTGCGCCCTAACTTCGCCCTCCCAAGTTATTAAATAAAGGTAGCCATTCTATTCTTCTGTACAATAATTTAACGTAATTTTTTTCTGTTCAAGGTGTCAGAAGCAGGGATCCATCGACCGCACGTGGCCGGAATCCACGGCCGCGCCGAAGAGGGCGCCTACAGTATTGTGCTCAGTGGAGGTTACGAGGATGACGTCGATTCCGGCGACTCATTCATGTACACTGGCTCAGGTGGACGCGATCTATCGGGCAACAAACGAACTGCCGACCAGAGCTGCGATCAAGAACTCACTCGCTACAACCTGGCGTTGGCGATGAATTGCAACGCCAAAGTGGACACTGTCAAAGGCGCGGAGAGCACAGACTGGCGAAAAGGCAAGCCCGTCAGAGTGGTACGCAATTACAAGGTCAACAAACACTCGAAGTACGGACCTCAAGATGGTAATCGTTATGATGGAATCTATAAAGTTGTAAAGTATTACCCTGAGAAAGGTAAATCAGGATTTATTGTTTGGAGGTATGTGTTGAAACGTGATGATCCTGCCCCTGCGCCCTGGACCAAGGAGGGGAAAAAATGGATTGAAGAACATGGTTTAACGGAAATGATTTGTCCCGAGGGATATGAAGAGAAACCAAAACCCGAAAAGAAATCGAAAAAACGTGTTTTGGAGGAATCTCTACCTTCAAACCCTGCACCCAAAAAACAAAAACCAGCTCCGTTCCAATTGGAAAAATCTTTGGAAACCCTTATAAAATCCGATACAAATAACAAAAATTCGTGGAAAATATTGTTGACGCATGTGTCTGAAGGTAAACAGAAATTCCTGAATGAAATTCAGACAACTTTTGAGTGTATCTGTTGTCAGGAAGTGGTGAATCGTCCGGTGAGCACACCTTGTGGTCATACTTTTTGTGAAGAGTGTCTGGGTCGGTCGTTCAAAGCAGAAATATACTCGTGTCCGACTTGTCGACATGATTTGACCAACAAGTTCAAGATGGCGGTAAATTTGAAATTGCAGGAAATATTGAATGGTTTGTTTCCTGGGTATGCATCGGGACGTTAGAAGAAATTATGAATACTATTGTATTTGTCAGTCAGAAGATACTACTTTATAATTATTTCAATTCAGGAATAAGACCTATGGTACTTAGGTTGAAGTTGGAATATTTGGAATCGATAATTATTAAGACATAGGTTTGATTTTTGCATGGACTATTTTCACTTCAGTAGTTGTAAGATAACTTTTCGTAACATTTTCCCAAAATGAGATTAACCTTAGATAGCTATTAACAGTTTCTGGAATAGTTTCCTTCTATTGTTCCAAATAATAATAAGGAATAAGATGGCTTAGAAAAAAAATTATATTAGTATTATCATATTACATTGTAGTATATTGTACATGTGCTGTTGACCAGTTAATGATAGAACATATAAGAAATTGTTTTACTTATAAAAAATTATGATTATTATTTTTCTCATTCTTATTCTAATTGATATTTCGGTGCTTGATTCTATACTGTCAGATACTATAGTGTCTGATTCCATACTGTTTCATATTTTAGAGTTTTAACACATTCATTTAGGATTTCATTGATTGAAAGTACCTATTTAATAAATAAGAATAGGAATTTCAAATATGAGAGAAAACAATAGAAATGTTTCTATTTCCAGGAGAAATGTTTCCTATTTCTCTTCATATTTTAGAGTTTGACTTACTCATTCATTTAGAATTTCATTGATTGAAAGCGTTTCAAAATAATAATATGGATTTCGAATATGGCAGGAAGCAATAGATTTGTTCAATTTGAAAATTATGAACTTTTCTGATAAATCTTTATCTATGAATGTTGTTCACAAAATAGTAATTATTATGCACCTAAAATTATTATTTGTACTACTCTGTAGTAGGAATTAGTGTATGTTTCCAATAAGTAATTAAAGATTACTAGAATTACATCATGTTTTAATTTTATTGTTAGATGTTGAATTTGGAAGCGTTTCGCCTGTTATTGGAAGCCTAATTGATTTTTTGTACATTACTTTTAATTTTATTGCTTTACCCTTAAGGCCCAGTCAGCCTTGATGTGAACCTCTATAGCGCTTGTATAATTTAGTATAGTCTGGCCGAGCAAAGAAGATATTCTGGCAAGATGGAAAAATCTCTCCATCTCGGTCAATATTGGTTAAAAAATTATAAATTTGGACTCAAATTGTAGGAAACATTCTGCTCTACAATTTGAAATGAAATTTATAATTTTTGAACCAACATTGACCGAGCTGGAGACATTTTCCCATCTTGCCAGAATGTCTTCTTTGCTCAACCAGACTTTATTTGGGCTTCTTGCACACCAGTGCGAGCCATACCGGCTAGTGTGAAAAAAGCCTAATAACTCAATACTTGTAAAATGATGAATCATCAAAATTTTCTATTTTAGGGTTAGACTAAATGTTGAGAGAAGTTGCATGCTTCCATTTATATTTTTTCTGTTTTTGTAAATAGATAATCATATTGTTTTGGAGCTCAGTATGACAGGACTGACACGCTTATCTTGTTACTTTAATGACAATATTCTAGTTGAATTTTTCCACTTTTTCTATTACCATTGTTACATTATTAATTCTACATTTAAATTTATTATACATTTATGCCTGTTGTGCTTCAGCCACCTCTGAGAATGATTATTTCTCATTTTCTACATTCGAGTTGAATTGTAAAATAATTATTAAATTTGTTTACATTATTGAAATTGCATTATAACGGCAATAAATTTGAAATTTCAAATATTCAGAGTTTTTTTTCTCTTGATAGCTTCATGCGCCCTCAGATGTGGAAGACAATCAGTGGTTTGTTGGGCTGTGGTCTGTCCAAGCAAAGAAGACACTCTGGCAAGATTTGAAAATGACTCCAGCTCGGTCAATATTGTCCTCATTGCGCATGCACACTAACCTGCTGGACATTACACCTGTTATATGAAGACGACTCACTGTGTATCAGTCCAGAGATAACAAAAGTTGTAATAATTAGGCTACAAAAATGCAGCCTAATTCAAGTAAGGCACAAGAGAATTATATTGTATTAATTAATAATAGAGATGAGAACAATAATGTTTCCAAGTACTGTAATGTTGGGAACGTGAAAATTTAATTCTGTTTCTCTAGGAGTTAGTGTTATTGGAATAAAAACATTTTTGTGTGCTTTGGTCTTACAGTAGAATATTAAAAACAGAGGCGAGGCGTCCGGTCATCTTTGGATTCGCCGATGACTAGACAGAAATTAATATTTAGAAATAATAAAAGGTCAATATCAATAAGTTATAGGTAAGTTACTTTTCAATCATATTTTATTATAATTCAGTATCGAGCTATTAAGTGTAGAAACATCAATAACTCTACAGATAAGATTAATCTAAAAAAATATTTATAAATTGTGGTCTATATTATGGTCTATGCAACAAGTGTTGTCCATTTAAAAATATTAGTGCGAGACCGAGTATGGAGGAACGGAAATTCGAGATCGATCTCTAACAATATCGACTGTCTGTAAATAATCGATCTTGAACCTTGAAGTCGAACATCGATCAGGTTTTTTGAGGTTTGGACATGAAACTTTTCTGGTAAGTTTTTTGTTTTAAAAAACGTATTAAAACTCATTTCAGGCAAGTATAATTATTCATCAATTACATGAAATATCTCCACTCAATGAGACGCTTTTCTAGCTCTATTATAGTATTATAAAATTATAATACGTTTCAATTCCTGGGATCTCCACTTTGAGGTTATGTGGTTTATACTGCTATAATTTTTGAAAAGCTTTGAACCAATGTATTAAATTGATTCTAGTTATTTTCTATTCATTTGGGCACTCATACATGTTTTTGTGGTTTGGTTTTGAGCTCTTGTTAAAGTTTTGAGAAGTAACAGCTAGCCTAACTCTACGCTAAAAATTACTGTGCTAGAAGCCGGAAGGTAACTACATAAGTTAGGCTTCCGTACCTCTAAATTAACATTTTTTAAAGATGAGGATTGGAGCTCTTGAATTGTTGTTCAGACGAAGCTCTTAGCAAGAGGAAATAAGATTGGTTCAAGAACATTTAGTTATAGAGATGGGGTTCATCTCACCCTGGGAATATCAATCAGCTCTCGATTTATTTTGAGAGATTTGCTCTTTCTAGATGTCTTGTGTTTTATTGATGTATCCCAGGCCGAGTCCTCAACTGGCCGATTCTGCTGGTTCTTCTTTGCGTACATCAGACAGAGGGAAAAATGACTGATCACTGCTAGAATACCAAGTCTTACAAAAATGGGTTTGCAATGAGTACGGTATTCACTCGCAGTGATAATCCGGGCAGCACGTTTTTGCAGCTTCAGTATGTCCGCAATCTAGGCTACTCGTTTTGACCACAGTACGGCCACCCCGTCTATCGGAGGAAACGATGAGCTGTCGTTTCCAACTGCCTAAGAATTATTCATCATCATCATCATACCTCTCATTACCCACGCACAGGCCTAGGCATCACCCTCAGAAAAAAGCTCAAGCCTTGTGTTTGTGTATGCATCACCCTCTAGAAAATAGGGCTAGATAAGATAGGATAATATAGGGTAGAGATTTGAATAAATGAAGACTTTTAGAAAAACATGTACTTTATTTTTGGTTTCTTACATTACCGAATTAAAAATCAACTTTAACTTCACCTAATAACTTTATCAATCACCTCATTTCGAGTTTCGGTCATTGCAACCATTATTTAACATTGATTTCATTTAACTCGTTAAAATTCAATTAATTTTTAATTGGATGCAACAAGAAAAACTCAATTTACAACTTGATTCATTCATAAAAAACATCCTTACATAAAAACTTTATTCACACACACCTTTTTACCGAAATTATGTATAAACGATATGTTTTTTGATCCATGGTTGATTCTAGTCTACAAAGAAATATTCTGTAACATAATTGATTTACATTGATAAATTATTGTTTCAAGGATAACAATAATCCTATAGACGTAATTGAAAGTATCCACCTAATTAAATCAACTCTATTTACATTACTTATAAACTTATAAAATAGGAATATAATTATTCAACTCTTATTCTATTTTATCATTGTATTGTGTATTATTTTGAGTTTTTTTTTGTGGAAAGAAGTTTATCCGTGAATAACTGGCATAAATTATAATATAAATGAACACTGGCATGATAATATTGAATGGATTTCTTCAATTATAGTACAGATGTGACTAGCTATATTGATTCTAAATACTTACTTGCGTAATATCATTGACTATGTATATATATACTTATATCCATAGTCAATGGTAATACTTCTGTTAGAAATTTAATGCTGATTAATATAAACATGATTCAATAGTTTAATTTTATCCATTATCAATTCTGGAACCCAACTTTTGAAGACTATGATTACATATGTTGAATTTTATCCTAGGGAATGTTGTTTTTTATAAGAATTTTCTCTACAATTAATGTAAAGCACATTCGAATTAATTTTGAATTTACAGTCTGCATTAGAAATTATGAATAAATTGAATTTATGATTTATCAATTTTACTTTTTGGAGGATCAAAAAAGTTTTGTAAAAGTAAGGATGGGATCCTAGCGGAAAGATATCATTTTTAGAACAAGTTTTTCTTCGAGTTACGCGTAAGTTATGCAGAATATAAACATAATTAATTTCTCTAATAATAATCATCTTCAAATTATAAAACTAAGAATAACATGAATATAAATAATCAAATCAAGAATAAGGTGGATACAAAAGTCGTGCAATATTCAACATAGAAGTCTTAAACCTAAACCTTATTCTAATATGTTTAAACATAATTTCTCATCATCTTAATTAGCATATATTTACATAAATCTTGGTGTGGTATAAACTGTCCAAGCAAAGAAGACGTTCTGGCAAGATGTGGAAAAGGACTCCAGACCGGTCAATATTGGTTCAAAAAACATAAATTTGTGTCTCAAAATGTAGATCAGAATGTTTTCTACAATTTGAAACTCAATTCCTGATTTTTGAACCAATACTGAGCACGCTCGATTCATTTTCCCATCTTGCCAGAATGTATTCTCTGCTTGGACAGACTATTTTTAGAAAATTGAGCTTAGAAGTAGCTCTCACCACTGCACCTCGAATTCCATCATCAATAAATTAAAACTTATCAATAGAATAAATTTATAAAGTTAACATAAACATAATTACGTTGGCTCACAACCCGTTCAAGTCTAAATATAATTAATATTTTTCTTATCCTAATTACATTTTAGGTTTATTTTATGGAGTTTGTACATTCTATCGGTTCTAATTCATACTTTGCAGTTTTAATAATCAATACTTTGTTACTTGTAATAAAGTACGTAGATATTCTAAAGTTGGATAATTTTTGCTCTTCTATTGAAATTCAAGTTAAATCCTTTTAGTTAGAAACCTGTAATAAAAATTGATGGTATTTTTCAAATAGTAATTTCAATTCATTTTCATCTGTCCCAAATAGTCTCAATCTCAATAATTGTTTGAAAAGCTCTCATTTGTATTTATAATTCCGTGTTAATGTATGCTATTATTCATAAATGTCATAATTTATTCGAGCAGAATGAAGTAGCCTAATTTTTGAACAAGCACCCGTTCATAATAATAAATCAGGTTAATAATGAGTTATTTTCCTTCTCGTTTAGATTTTCAATAACATGAAAGCTTCCATTTACATATTTTCCTGAACACTTGCAAATATTGAGCATTGCTCCTAATATTCCTTGAATAAGCCAGTTCACTCTAGATTTGTATTAGATGGAGGAATTGAAATGTATCAATTGATCTCTATTGAATAATCTTTCCAATCACTGAATTTCTCCCATGGTTTTACTTGATAGGTTGACCTAGTTATTGTGATTGAGAATTTTATTTTCATCAATGATCAATCTTAGTATGACATTTATTTTAACATGAATTGTTTTAAATTGAAAATCAAATAACGTGGAATTATCACTGGAAGATTATTGATTGATTTTTAATCATTTCAAATTATAATAATTATTATTATTATCTTTCTAATAATCATGATAAGAGTGAACTGATGAATTATCACTTGAAGACTACTCATGGATATCCATATTAAATGAAGAGACAAGACGTTGTCGAACCACTGATTTATTAAAAAATCGAGATACCGGATTTTTTAAATAAATTAGTGGTTTGACAACGTCTTGTCTTTTCATTTAATATGGATAACTAACACAATATCACCTTCACAACTACTCAAAAAGTCATGGATATCCCATTATGTCAAATGGTTATTGTTATCACTCTAATCACTTGTTACAGGCCTAGGAGCTTATGTGGGCATCACCCTTCACAGGGTGAGCCAGAGTGAACTGGCTCTCAAGGATACAATCCTATTAATCGTTGATAATTCCTAAAACTGTACAAAATTTCTCGTCATCTCTCTCAAATCTCTAGCCTAATTATACTACCGCAGTGACATCTCTTTCTCATCGGGCGGGAAAGGCACATAGTAGGGTTGATTCTGAATATAGGCCTGTCGACCCAGTGTGGAGTAGGACGCTCTCAAACCCGGGGATATCGACGCGGGGGCGGCAGGAGGGGGTAGCATCTTATGTGGAAGGGTAGCCGCATACTGGGGGCTGATTGTGTAGAGTGGATGCGGGGGTGGGGGCATTTTGGGACAGGGACAGGAGGGGTTGTTGCAGTGAGGCTGTTGAACAACAGCTGCCAAAGGACCTCCTCGGTACTGGTTATCGGTCCAACGTAACCTTACTATACAGATTATGATGGTTAGGATTGCAATGAACCCTACAACACCTCCTACAATACTAATTATCAATGTGTCATCATTACTGATTTGTTGTGTCATACCGGGAGGTTTGTTAGTCATCAAAATTTTTGGAGAAGTCGCCTTTGGCGTCATAGGTGGCAGTGACCAGATTATGTCAGGTTCGGTCGTTATGCGGCTGGTTTTCAAAACTAGCGGTGAAGAGGGGGGAGGTTTGGTTGTGGTTGAGGTTAACCTGTGTGGGTCACAGGTTAAATCGTCGTCAGCTATTTCTACTAAAAGGTTACCATGGAAGATTGCAGGGGCTGAACAGCGGATATTGGAAGATAGTCCGGAACGTCTCAGCGCTCTTGCACCACAATCACATAAGATTGGGTTGGTGGATAGTCCTTCCAAGGTGATATCACTTCTACGGTCATCTAAAGCTGACAAAAATTGTGCCGTAAGTGTGGTCAACTTGTTCCCGGTAACATCTAGACTCACCCGAGAAGATCTAGGTAGTGGGATCAATAGTGCTGGTGGTAAAGAGTTTAATGAAGTATTCCGTAACTCAATGGTGATGTCATGTGATTTTAAACCGGCTAGAGCACCTGAGGAGATACTTTGTACCCTAGATCCCCTAATCCCTAAACGTTTGAGTCGTGGGTTCATAGCTGCCGATAACTGATCGCTACCTACAGCTGAATCTTTCACCTCAACATCTAAAGATTCCAAAGCTGGTAAACTGTGTAGTAAACCTGTCACATCCAAGTACCCCAGTTTAGGGTATCCATGCGCTTCAAGCTCAGCTAGATTTGTCAAACTTTTAAAAGCGACTTTTTCCAACCTTGTACATTCGTTTAGGGAGGAGATTTTCAACTTTCTCAACGATTCCAATCCATCCAAATCGCCCTGAACTATTGTTCTAATAGGGTTACCGGAAACGTCAGCGTACTGTAAATTTTTCAATTTCTTCCAAATCGGTGATATTGACCCGGTAAAATCTGTGATTTGGTTGTGGGATAAGTCGATAACTTCCAATAATGTGGGGCGATCAAATACTTTGTCTGGCAAATCTGTGATTGAGTTGTAGCTGAGATTCAACTTTAATAAAAATGGAGTTTCAAGGTGTGTCAAATGTGTGATACCTGTACCAGCCATGTTTAGTTCTCTCACAGTTTTCGGCTCTCCCAGAACGTTTGTAATGGATTCTGGGGTTAGAGGATTGAAGGATAAATCTAGTTTTTTAATGTTTACCATTATGCTATCATCTGGAGCAATTTCAGTTAGTTTGTTGCGTGATAGATCAACTGAGGATAGGAAAAAGTACTGGCGTTGTAGGGTTTTTAGTGGGGCGATTTCGAAAAGATTTCCTGACAAATCGACGTTTTCCAACATTTTCAAACGGGAACGTTCGAAAATTGATTCTGGAAGTTCGGTTAAAAAGTTGTCTCTCAAGTTTAGAAGTTCCAAACGCCCCAAACCTTGAAAAGTACGTTCCCCTAAACGCTCCAACTTATTTCCAGCCAAATCTATCACTTGTAACTGGGTGGAATTGTGGAACGCTGTCTCACTAACTGTGTCTAACTCATTGTGATCTAATTTCAACACCCTCAAACGTGGCAAACGACCGAAATCGAACTCTTCCAAAGTTTTCAACAAATTGTGACTCAGGTCAACTTCTTGTAAATAGTTTAAACTTGTGATAAGTTCGGCCGGGAAGAAGTTGAACTTGTTTCTGGCCGCTGAGATACGTTGTAAACGGGGGTGTACTCTGAAAGATGAGGGGAACAAGTAGCTTAGTTCGTTATCATCGAGATTTAATTCTTCTAACGAAGTTCCGTTACTACGTCTCATAATGAAGAATTCTCCTTTGAACGATGTTAACTTGTTGCCCTGTAGATCCAAAGATTTAAGGCGTGTGAGTGATAAAAATGCTCCGGGTCTTATGTTTGTGATTTGGTTGTAAGATAGATCCAACTTTGTGAGGTTATGTTGGTTTTGGAAAGCTGTGTCGGAGATTTCGGTGATATGGTTGTTTTGTAGGTGTAATTGTCGTAGCGCAATGTTTCTAATGAAGAATTCTGCTGGAATTTGTTTGATACCTGTGCTGGCTACGTTAAGAGTTTTGAGTCGTGTCAGTGTTTGGAAAATTGTGAGCGGTAAGGTGGTGAGTTGGGGGTTTTTGCTGAGGTCCAGGTGTAGCAGGCCGGGTAGTAGCATGAATGACATGCGGGGTAGTTCTTTGAGGCGGTTGTTGGATATGTTGAGTTTTTGTAGGGCGGCAAGCGCTAGGGGTTGGGCGGGCAGGGAGGAGAGGCGGTTGCCCTGTAGGTCGAGGGTGAGGAGAGATTCCTCGAGGCCGGCGAAGGTTGAGGCTTCGATGGTGAGGAGGAGGTTGCCGCTCAGGTCTAGGTGTTCCACTCGTTTGAAGTCCTGGAAAAATGGAAGATTTCGATTAATTTTCTAATTTCTATTGACAAAATAATCATAATCATGAAACTTTTATTAGTTTAATTGATATGAATAATTTAATCATCTTTCAAGCATTTATAAACTTCGAAGACATTTGCATTAAAACATTCAAAAATCATATTCATTCCATAAATATTCAAGCTTACAATATAATCTCAAACAAGATAGATAATTATCAGATCAATAGGAATAATAGAATAGAATAGATCAATAAACAATTATATCGCTAGAATATTTTTTGGCTTTAAAATTTCAAGTGAGAATTGATAATTTCAAATAATTTTAGATATTTTTGATGCTGTTTTGAATCATTTACCAACTTTTCAAATTTTAAATTAATAAATCATGCTTTTTATTCTTGTGAGTTGAAATTTGTGAGCATAGTGAAAGTGGACATTGTGGATAGACATATAACCTACATCTTAAACCTTCATCATCATCATCATCATTCATCATCACTCATTCATCCTTTGCTTAAAATACTTGGAAAATAAGTCGCAATTGTAAAGAAAGAATAAAGAATGCAGAATTCTATTTCATTAGCTAAACTTGATAAAAGTGAATTACTAAATTCGATAACGGAAAAGTCTAGTCTACTCTTCTGTCCTAGCAAAGATGACCCTCTGGCAAGATGGGGAAAATGACTCCAGCTTGGTCAATATCCGTTCAAGAATTATGAATGTGGCCTTGATAGAGAAGATTGTTTCCTACAATTTGAAATCAAATAGATAATTTTTGAACCAATTTTGACCGAGCTTGCGTCATTTCCTTATCTTGCCAGAGGGTCTTCTTTGCTTGGACAGAATATCATTGTCCACTCATTTAATAGCCATTACTCATTTTATAACAGTGGATAATTAAATTCTAGACTAGATTGTAATCTCTCAATTTTTAAGAGTTGATAGTATTGGCTCTTATACAAGAATAGGCTCTTTTATCTTCATTCATCTTTGAAATTCGACGATTGTTGAATCGAATATTTGAACAACAATAATAAATGATCGTTTTGAACAATAATTTTTGCTTCAGCTATGACACTTTACTATATGATCGTTTATTCAAGAATAAACTCTATTAAAGTGAAGTTTATAGTTGGCTTTTTGCTAAGAAGATGCTTTCTGAAACTACACAGGCGCCTCATGAAATGAATTGATATTTATTCTTGTGAAACTCAGTAGTGTTCTATTCTTTATTCTTTTTACAATTGCGATCAAGTATTTTGAGTGATGATGAATGATGATGATGATTTAAGATGTAGGTTATATGTCTATTCACTATGTCACAAATTTATAGAATAAAGCATGATTTATTAATTTAAAATTTGAAAAGTTGGTAAATGATTCAAAACAGCATCAAAAATATCTAAAATTATTTGAAATGATCAATTCTCACTTGAAATTGAAACTTAGTAGTGCTTCTATCTGGTGGCACGGCTCCAAAATCAGCCAACATCCATTTGAAAGTATAGTCACTCAATTCTTTGTACGCTGCTTGCCTGAGTAGTTCGAGAAGTACACATCATTACCATACAAATTATAATTAATTAGAAGTACCATATCATTATCATACAAATTAAAGTTTTTGTCGATGATCAATGATGAAAGACAAATGAACCATTCGAAATTTCTCTCAATAAAATCAAATTCCTATCTCTCACCTGGAACGCGTCAGACGGCAGCTCCCTTATTACATTCCTGGCCAACCCGAGCATAGTGACTCGATCGGCTATAGCGCGCAGTATATCGGCCGATATGGCCGCCACCCGGTTGAAGTCCAGCTGTAGAGTGGTGAGATGCGGCAGGCGGCCAATGGCCGAGGCGGGTACCAGGAGGATGTTGTTGTCTTGCAGCGAGAGGGTTTCCAGGCTGTCGAGGCCTTCGAAAGCGTCGTCTTCCACCTGAGAGAATGGGGAAAAGGATGAAAAGTTGATCGGGAAGATGCAATTAGACTTGAAAAGTTGGAAAGTTTTCAAATGCTTTTTGATATTGCGTAGAGAGAAATGGATAAAATTATGTTGTCTAACAGTCTACATCCAATGACAGTTTAGACTGTGACAGACAAAAACTATAATGCCGGGTTTTTCCTAGCACGAGTTCAGATTTGAGGAAAATTTTGACCACTATTACACATTTTCTATGATGCACCTATAGCAAATGTATTATTATAATATGTTCTCTATGAACAGCTATGACATTATGATGAGTATAATATGTAGTAAAGTGTAGTAAACTTGAGGGTCCCTCAAATTTGAGTGTGCTTGGAAAAACCGGGCATAAGGATCTACATTCACTGTGAGTGTTGTGACAAAGAAAAACTGTAAGTGGGTGTGGGAACTGGCAGTCCAAAACCGCTGTGAACCTGCGATTAATGATATGTATTTGAAATTTGTCAGCTGATTGACAGTGGACCGTGGATGATCGAACTGTCAGTGTGGATAATAATATCGATTGATCATAAGAAGTTGAATAAAATAATTCTCATTATCAATGTCAATGAAATATTAGTTTATGAACAAAAATTACGAATTCCTATAGTTATTGAATTCATTGAACTTGTATTAAACAAGTAGTATTATTACCGTGAATCGCGATTCTTAAGCATTGTGTGTACAACCCCGTATCAAAAACATTGCTCAGTCAATATAGGCCTGTCATCAATTTTCACTTTGAATAGTACAATTCAATAGCTTATGTAGGTTCCTATACAGCAAAAAATCTTATTCAATCAATAGAATTACAATTCTGCGACTTCCATTCAATAGATATTGTATAGTCTGACCAAGCAAAGGAGAGCCTCTGTCAAAATGAGAAAATGACTCCAGCTCGGTCAATATTGGTTCAAAAATTATTGATTTGGTCTGAAGTTGTAGAAAACATTCTGATCTACAACTTCAGACCAAAACAATAATTTTTGAACCAATATTGACCGAGCTGGAGTCATTTTCTCATCTTGCCAGAGGCTCTTCTTTGCTTGGTCAGACTATAATAGAACTACATAATTTTTATTATTTGCCATAAATTTTTACAATGAAAGAGAGTCCCATTGTGGTGGGAAAAGATAAATTGTTGACGACGGTGAAAATTCATGACAAATAATAAAAATTATGTAGTTCTATTACAATATGTACTTACCGTTCTTAAAGAATTAACACTCAAGTCCAAATGTCTGAGTTGTCTCAAACTCAGAAAGGTTCCTGGTGCAATATTAGCTATGTTGTTGCGACTCAGGTCTAGTATCTCCAGATGTGGTACTGAGGATAGTAGCGAGTCGTCCAGTCTCTGAAATTTCAATTAAATTAGTAATTACTTGATCTGTAAAATAAATAAATCTACTTGAGCATCATAAAAATATTGAATTCTATAGGTGAAAACACTTTACCATATAGTGTAGTAGTAGAATTGCTTTATCTATGAGTGGAATGAAAAATATTGAATTCCATAGATGAAAAGAACCTTATCATAGTAGTAGAATTGTTTCATTTATGAGTGAAATTGAATAGGAAATTATAAACCATTCAGGATTCTGATAAGTTTTGGTCAGTGAAGGCTAAAAATTAACCTAATGAAAATCTGAGTCTAGTTATGATTTTGGACTAGATTTACTTGTTTGTATCTCAATTTTAACTTATTTTCTTAGGTATTCAACTTATGCATGCTTGCAACTTTGGTATACAACTTATATACTTCATATATGTATATTGTATGTTGCTGAATACTTACTTAGGTATACAATTTACACTTCATCCATGCATATTTATACAGTGTTTCAGGAGGAATGTGCAACACTTCTCAGGCTGATTCCTTACACCAAGAAGACAAAAAAGTTTCATGGGACCAACCCCCAAAAACGCTTTGTTACCAAGATAACAATGGCGGAAAATTGAGATTTTTCAAAATATATGAATTTTTCTAATTTTTTAGAGGCTTTAGTGAGGATCTAAAATAATCAATTCCTATGTAGAATTATCTGAGAAATTCAATGAAACCAGATCCAAGTTTTTAACTTGAACGGTTATTGAGATAATTGGAAAAATATGCAAAAAAAACTCCATTTTTTCAACAATAAGGGTTATAACTAGTTAAGCAATCATAAAATTGTATTTTTATTAATGGAAGTTGAAGAGAGTCGGATTCTAAAGAAAACGTTAAATGGCGGCGATTGTGTAAATCTTACCCAAATCTCAGTAATGGCGATCAAAAATCGCAAAATTGCTACTAAATACAAATTCATCACTTGTGCTATGTTTAGTAGCGATTTTGAGATTTTTGATCGCCATTACTGAGATTTGGGTAAGACTTACAAAATCGTCGCCATTTAACTTTTCCTTTAGAATCCGACTCTCTTCAACTTCCATAATTAAAAAATACAATTTTATGATTCCTTATCCAGTTATAACCCTTATTGTTGAAAAAATGGAGTTTTCTAGCATATTTTTCCAATTATCTCAATAACCGTTAAAGTTACAAACTTGGATCTGGTTTCATTGAATTCCTCAGATAATTCTACATAGGAATTGATTATTTTAGATCCTCACTAAAGCCTCTAAAAAATTAGAAAAATTAATATATTTTGAAAAATCTCAATTTTCCGCCATTGTTATCTCGGTAACAAAGCGTTTTTGGGGGTTGGTCCCATGGAACTTTTTTGTCTACTTGGTGTAAGGAATCAGCCTGAGAAGTATTGCACATTCCTCTTGAAACATCCTGTATGTTGTTGCATGTAAGTTACCTACATAAATATATGTTCATTAGTTGAAAAATGAACTTGACATACAGAGAGACATCAGGATTACGAAAAATTAGTTTTATTGCAATTAAAGTAGGTCAATAAAGAATTTAGGTCAATAAATTTTTCTTCAATGAAAAACTAGTTACTCTTATTGTGCACATCTTCTATCTCACTGATAAGACTTGAATATAGTTGTGAAACTTAAATTTGTCTGAATTGTGTGTTTCATTGTGGGGCTGAAACTGAGTTGTGTAATTTCAATGTGATATAGTCTGTCCAAGCAAAGAAGACCCTCTGGTAAGATGAGAAAATGACTCCAGCTCGGTCAATATTGGTTCAAGAATGATTGATTTGGTCTCAAATTGTAGGAAACATTCTGATCTACAATTTGAGACCAAATCAACATTTCTTGAGCCAATATTGACAGAGCTAGAGTAATTTTCTCATCTTGCCAGAGGGTCTTCTTTGCTTGGACAGACTATAATTGGTGTGATACAGATAAATTCTCGTTTTCTGTGAATACTTTTTATCAAACTAATTTAATTTTGGTTTATTTTCAGGATCAATGGAAGTTATTTGTGACTCACCTCGATAAGATTTGAAGACAGATTGAAGAGTTTTAATTGGTCGAAAGCTTTGGCAGCCACCGTTGGAAACTCGCTGAGAAAATTCGCTGACAAGTCAAGTTCTTCGACGTGTTGAGCTCCTGTTAAAATTTGAAGTAAGTTTTAGCATTTTTCAATGATTTTAATCGATTATCGCTTCCAAAATACATAAGAAACTAGTTTATTCATTTATTCGGGCGCCTGTTGAAATTTGAAGTAGGTTTTACAATTTTCCAACTATTTCCGTCCATTATTGCTTCCAGAATTCATATGCAACTATAGTCTGGTCGAGCAAAGAAGACATTCTGTCAAGTTAAGAAAATGACTCAGACTCGGCAAAAATTGATTCAAAAATTTTGTATCAAATTGTTGATCAGAATGTTTTCTACAATTTGAGACCAAATTTTCAATTTTTGAACCAATCTTGATCGAGTTGGAGCCATTTTTCCATCTTGCCAGAATGTCTTCTTTGCTCGACCAAACTTTACTGAGTAGTTTCAGATGTATTTAGGAGCCTGTTGGAATTTGAAGTTGGTTCAACTATTCTTTCAACTTCTTTATCTATCAGCACCTTGAAAATTGATAAGCTAAAAATATAAATAGGTTAATAATCGATGGTTACTGAAATTTCCGTTGACAATGTATGCAATACTGATACTTGGAAAATGAAATGAAACAAATTGTTATTGTCAATAATTATTCTACCGTTTATATGTGGTACAGGACCATAATGGTTTCATTGACAATATCAGTGTTTTACTCCATTATGGAACGATACTACAACATCGACAACGACTTTGTCGAACTTTGAAAAACTACAACTTCTTCACTTGAAATATTATTTTTCATCATCAACTCATGACTATAACATGAAGTTGAAACTATTTCATCTACTTATCACCTCCTCAACCTGGAATCTTATTTCTTATTATAAATATTTATGTTTAATTTGATAAATTTGAACTATTTCATCTCCTTACTAATTCCTCAACTTGAAATATTATTTTTAATTGTATATTCATGATTAATTCGATAAATTTGAACTATTTCATATCCTTACCAACACCTTCTCAACTTCAAATCTTATTTTCCATTATATATTTTCATGAATTATTTGATAAATTCAATCTGTTCATCTCGTTACCAACTCCTTCTCAACTTGAAATCTTATTTTTTATCGTAAATGTTCTTGACTTATTTGATAAATTTAAACTATGCATCTTCTAACCTGTGAATACATCGCTGTTGAGCTTTACAAGCCGGTTGTGTCCGAGAGAGAGAATTCGCATTTTCGATAGACCCTTGAAAGCACCTCCTTCTATCAGTTGCAACCTGTTTCCGGTGAGATCGAGGCTTTCCAGGTTGCGTTGCGACAGAAATGAGCCTTCTTTCACTGAACCTGTGAACAGATTTGCAGATAATCGTTATTAGTAACTAGAAAACTGTATCATGTAGAGGCCCTGTTAAAATTTGAAGTGAGTTTTACAAATTTCTACTAGAAACCATTTGTAACTCGTTACAATTATTTAACTAGAGAACCGTTTCATGTAGCTCACTTATCAATACTTTTGTATTTTCTCGTAAATTGGAAATTTTATGTGAGTATTTTAACGTATATGCAAATCATCATTGTTACTAACAAATTATTGTATAGCAAAATTTATCATCTTGGCTTACTCATTAATAAATCATGATAAGTTCATGAGAGTATTTCAACTCATAAGAATTTCAGTTGAATTATTATCATATCACGCAATATTCTCATTGTTCAATGTTCATAAAGGCTTGGGCTTCTAATAATTGTATTGGAAGTAAATATTCAAAATTACAATACCCTCAGTGTATTATTGTTTCGGTTTCATGAAACCCATTCTCAAGTACAAAATTCACAAAATGAGAATGGGTTCAATGACACCGAACCGTGTAGTGCTGAATCAGATACTCTTATGCCCGGTTTTTTCAAGCACACTCAAATTTGAGGGACCCTCAAGTTTACTACACTTTACTACATTTCCCATACTTATCATAGGAAATGTCAGCTTTTCATCAAAATTTGAGGGTCGCTCAACTTTGAGTGTGCTTTGAAAAACCGGGCATTAGGGTACTTTGACTGTGAATATTTTTTTACAATACTGTAAAATTATTCTCATGTATTAAAGTAAAAGTATTTGGATTTGATTTCTACTACCTTAGACATAATAGATACTTAGTCTATGCTACTACATAACACGAAGGCCTACTTATTTCCGTTATAGTATTTGTAATTTCATCTACTACGTTTTCTTTGCAAGAAAATTGATTCCGTACCCTCTTAATTCGGAATTTACGTATTTTAACACAAAGGATATCCTATTCTGAAAATCTCGAGGTCTTTTAAACAGGAAAATGGTGAACAAATTAGCGATTAATATCATGGCATACTATTCTGCAATAACGTTCAGTACGGAATATGGCTTTTTCTGTATTAAATTATTTCCAATATTTATGAATTCCTTTGATTTTATTGAATAAGAAAGTCCTTAGCAAAATCCAATATTGCAGTTTAAATTATTACCTTTCTCAGGAGCTGTTATCTGAACCTAAGAAAATGTACAGTATTATATTAGATTGTAACGGAGTTCATTTTTCCACAGGTCCCCAAATCCCACGACCAACCATGACGGTAATCTCTCGCCTGCAAAAGTACCTGATGACCGGGCTGAGTATATGTGGTGGCGCCGTTCTAATGAACTACGGCCTTCATCAGGACAGGGATCGTAAGGCCTATACAGCGTGGACCACCAACTATGTGCCCGAGGTGAAGTGGGACCATAACTGGGATAAACGGGAACCGGCCAGCCTGGTCAAGCCGCCGAAAAATGGGAAGCCGCATGATGAGAATGCGTATAACGAGATGCTCGAGCAGAAAAAGTCGAAGGCTGTTAGGAATTTGATTTTGATCAGGTTAGTGTGGTTGTGTTACTAAATACTAATGATATAGTCGGTCCAAGCAAAGAAGAGCCTCTGGCAAGATGAGAAAACGACTCAAGCTCGGACAATATTAGTTCAAAAATTATCAATTGGATCTCAATCGTAGGAAAAATTCTGATCTACAATTTGAAACCAAATCAATATTTTTTGAACCAATATTGACCGAGCTGGAGTCATTTTCTCATCTTGCCAGAGGCTCTTCTTTGCTTGAACAGACTATATATTATTTCAATATGTAGTGTTTGAAAACTTTGTATTTTGTTTGTCAATGGCTCAACAGCCCATGAAGGGCCTAGGCCTACCAGCTGGTTGCAAGTTTCATATTTACTCCACTATTTAGTCTAAGCAAAGAAGACGAGAAAACGGGACTCCAGCCCGGCCAATACCGGCCCAAAAGCCATGAATTCTCAAACAGAGACCACAGTCCCCGAACCAACATTGGCCGAGCCGCGCCCATAAAACTCGGTGTTTCTACTGCATTTTAGGCATGTGTAACGTTTGTAGTAATATGTGTTATATTATTGCTCTTTTTACAAACTGTATTGTCTTTTTCACTGATGAATAAATCATTATTTCATTATTTAATGGAAACCTACCTTTATTATAGAGAGTTTAGTAAAAGCTGTGTTTTGAAATATCACTTGAATGTGCTGTCAATTGAAATTTAAATGTCACGACGTTGTACAAATATTTGTATTCCCCGATTAATATATATGAATTTTGATTCTTAGACTTTAAAAGAATTTAGTAGATTATAGAGTATAGTCTGTCCAAGCAAAGAAGACCCTCTGGCAAGATGGAAGAATGACTCAAGCTCGGTCAATATTGGTTCGAAAATAATGAATTTGATTTCAAATTGTAGGAAACAATTTGATCTACTATTAAGACCACATTTATCATTCTTGAACGAATATTGACCAAGCTGGAGTCATTTACCCATCTTGCTAGAGGCTCTTCCAAGGAGAGGGTCTGTCCTAGCAAAGAAGACCCTCTGGCAAGATGGAAGAATGACTCAAGCTCGGTCAATATTGGTTCGAAAATAATGAATTTGATTTCAAATTGTAGGAAACAATTTGATCTACTATTAAGACCACATTCATAATTCTTGAACGAATATTGACCAAGTTGGAGTCATTTTCCCATCTTGCTAGAGGGTCTTCTTTGCTTGGACAGACTGTATAGAAGCTGTGTTTTCTGTTATAATATTTCATTGTACTGTCAATATCTTTTTTCAATTTCGTCTTGGAGACTCCAGTTACGAGTAAAAGACAAGTCAATTATAATATAACATTTTTCGTCAATTATGACTCAAATTTATGATTATAATAAATACTCTTGTATCTAAAATAAGCTCTGTCAGATTGGTACTTTTTCAATTTTATATCCAAACTTGATGCCAGAAACTTTGAAACATATTCAATTTTATTCATTTTTTGTATCGTTTATTTTAATTTGTAGACACGGTCAGTACAACCTATCCGGCAAGTCGGACAAGGAACGAGTGCTGACTCCGCTGGGACGCCAGCAAGCCACACAGACCGGCAAACGGTTGAAGGAGCTGAACTATCCCTACACGCGCATTGTGCGGTCGACCCTCACACGGGCGCAGGAGACGGGCGAGCTGATCGCCAAGGAGCTGCCCGGTGTGGAGGTTAGCGACGACTGTCTGCTGGAGGAGGGATCGCCGATACCGGTTGAACCGCCGGTGGGACATTGGAAGCCGGAGGCGTCGTATACGTTTCAGGTGAGTAGCTAACAGAATTATAAACTGTTCAACAATTGGGAAGAAGAAGACGTTTTGGACTGTTTGTTTCAAGTCTCAGTTGTGATTTTTGGCAAGATGAATGAATGATAAATTTAAAGTCATAATACATTTATACAAAATACTTGAAATTGGGACGATCACTAGTAAATGTGATCAGTATGAACATGAACCAAAAATAAATAAAATTAAATAATATGTATGAGTTGTTTTCTGAGTTGAACAGAACTTTTATCTAAATTAACGCGAGCATAATCGAAAACTTTCAATGCTTCCTGTGGATGAAACTTGGTCAAGTCGACGAGGTGAAACAGAATGTTTCCACCAAATAAAAGCAATCAAGACATGTTGTGGCAAGAGGAATGAAAGATGACTCGACCCGGTCAATATTGTTTCAAAAGTTGAAAATTATTGTCTCAATTTGTAGACTCCATTAACTCAAATAAGAGAGATTTTGGAAAGATAAATTACTCCAGTTCCTCAGTGAATATTGAATTCAAATCAATAATCAATTTGGTTTTAGAATTTAAGACAACATTTCTACTTTCATGAAGAAAAGACGAACAATTTCAAATTTTGAATCAATATTACATTATAGTTTTCAAAATTTACACCTTTGCTCGACTAAACTATGGTTCATCCATGTTCTGATGATAGTCCAGATACAGGATCCACCAGATGACTTGAGTACAATTTGTAATATTCTCCCCATTTGGTTGTAAGTTTTATTTTCAAGTCAGTTAGTCCGTTACAGTTTCTCAGACTAAATGCACACAACATCAGCTGGTGGAACGTACAAGGGAATAGACGAAATCTACTTCATTTTGTTGTTTTGAAATTTAAAGCTGCAATCTGATATGGTAAATGTTGATTATTACAAAATCTCAAAGTTCATTTATTCTTAATGATAATCACAAAGTTTAAAATTTATTTATTCGATAAATTACCACAAAGTTCAGACAATAAATTGAGTAAAACACACTTATATTGCCAATTCTACCGTTTTTTTTTGCTACAGGACTATAGTTTTATAGCTACTACTTATAGTTGTGTCAAGCTTCTAAGTTCTGCGCATGCGAAGTTACACTCTCACTTCCCCCGCCATCTTGCAAGAGATTCTTCTGTTCTTGGCACAACTTTAGCTACAGGTTACATTTTCAAGCTGACTGAATATACATGTAAGTGTGTTTTATTGAAACGAATCGCCAACGACCAAGTCGAATTTTAACGAAGTTCAAAACTTGGAGTATGAATAATCCAATGTTACTGTTTCAGGACGGCCCGCGCATCGAGGCCGCCTTCCGCAAGTACTTCCACCGCGCCAAGCCCGACCAGACCGAGGACACGTACGAGGTGCTCGTCTGCCACGGCAACGTCATCCGCTACTTTGTGTGTCGCGCGCTCCAGTTCCCCGCCGACGCGTGGCTGCGTTTCAGCATTCTGCACGGCAGCATCACGTGGATATCGATTGGCGGAAGCGGACGGGTGTCGTTGCGGACCTACGGGGATGCGGGCCATATGCCGCCCGAGTATCTGACTACTAGTTAGGTGGGTGGATGGGTATTGCCCATGAGGATGGGGAGAGTGGGTATTGAACATGGGGAGAAAGGGTTGAATTGGAGATGAGAGGGGGAATTCGGTTATAGGCAACAATGATAGAGAACTAACGATCATTGATTTTGAATAATAGCTGAAGTAAATTGATAATAATCTGAAGGGTACTTTCCGAAACTAGCGCACATGTGTAGTCTGTCCAAGCAAAGAAGACATTCTGGCAAGATGTAAAAATGACTTCAGCTCGTTCATTATTGGTTCAAACATTTAGTCTTAAATTGTGGATCAGAATGTTTCCTACAATTTGAGACTAAATTCATAATTTTTGAACCAATATTGACCGATCTGGAGTCATTTTCCCATCTTGCCACATGTCTTCTTTGCTCGACAGACTATACACAGGTAAAGCTTACAAATACTAAATGCATTCAACATCAGCTTTGGTATTCAAATAGACAAACTACTTATTTTGTTGTTATCTTACAAAAATTGAATTTAAAGCTACAAAGTGAATTAGAATAAATTTTATTATTACAAAATCTCAGTTCATTTATTCTTAATGATAATCACAAGTTTACATTATTTATTCGATACTTTACAAAAGGTAAAAAACAGACAATAAATTGAGTAAAACAAACTGCGTGTTATATTGCCAATTCTAAGTTCATTTTGGTACAGGACTATAGTTATCTACTTATAGTTGTGTCACGGCTTCAAGAGAAGTTACACTCTCACTTCCCGCCATCTTGCAAGAATTCTTCTGTTCTTGGCACAACTTTAGCTACAGGTTACATTTTCGAAAGCTCACCTAGAAATATTAAGTGTGTTTTATTGAAACGACTACAACATCGACAACGATCAAGTCGAATTTTAACAAAATTCAAAACTTGGAGTATGAAGAATCTAGGTGTTACTGTTCAATGGTGCTCCATGCCGGCAAGTCATTGCAAATGTGCTTGTATCAACGAGCTTCCTTCCTGTATCAATTTTGGCAGCATCACGTGGATATCGGAAGCGGACGGGTGGATGCGTATCATAGCCGCCGACTACTAGTTAGGTGGGTGGATAAATTGAAAATGAGATAATGGTATTGAACAGAGAAAGGGTTGAATTGGAGATTATAAGTATTCGGTTATAGGCAAAATTGTAGCTGATATAAATTGAAAATCTAAGATACTTATATGTATTGAATAAGTTACGGTTATAATGAATTATATTTGTTAGTTCTTTATTGTTGTAGCTTATAAGTGAAAAGTATGAGAAAATTGAACATGATGAAGGGGTGAAGTTTTTTATGCGGGAAGTACCTTGATGAATTTACAAACACTGTACAGCTCTTCTCTAAAGACCCTCCAAGAATCATTCTTGAAACTCTTGAACGTTAGTTTCAGCTGAATCGTTTCCTCTTGAATCCGAAAGTGTAATAATCACCTCGATGTAATAGGATTCGAAGTATAGCTCTAGCATTTTGTATAAGATGTATTCACTATTCAGGGAACTGTCTTCAAAACTATTTATTAGAATTGGATGATAACTATATTTATTCAATTCGTGAACACTGACTTTAATTGTTCAAAGATTCAGCTAGAATCTAGTGTTCTAATTAATTAGCTAGTATAGCTCTAGCATTTTGTATAAGATGTATTCACTATTCAGGGAACTGTCTTCAAAACTATTTATTAGAATTGGATGATAACTATATTTATTCAATTCGTGAACACTGACTTTAATTGTTCAAAGATTCAGCTAGAATCTAGTGTTCTAATTAATTAGCTAGTATAGCTCTAGCATTTTGTATAAGACGTATCCACTATTCAGGGAACTGTCTTCAAAACTATTTATTAGAATTGGATGATAACTATATTTATTCAATTCGTGAACACTGACTTTAATTGTTCAAAGATTCAGCTAGAATCTAGTGTTCTAATTAATTATAGTTGTTTGTACTGTACTTGACTGCATTTGCTCTACCTTAAACTCTGAGCCTTGTAATCTAAGACTTATTCTAGTTTCTAACATGTAATCTTTAAATAATATCAGTAAAATAGAAGTCTAGTTGTAATGAAACAGTAACATTATTGTTCGAAATCAGCAGAGGTTTAATACTTTTGTTGTCATTTATCGAGTTAGTTGAAGGGACCTATTCCAAGGTATTATTTTTGAAAATTCAGGGACTTTAGCTGTGGCATTCAAGCGTTCAACCTATCAGAATAAGTAATCGCTCATTTTTTGTCATAAAGAAATCAGACACTTCCATTTTTTATTTTTCCTCTTTATTTGTTAAAATTATGATCATTATCAATCTATTCTATTCATTTCCCTAAATAGGACTAATTTAAAATCGATATCCGTATTCACTTCCTCAAATGCGACTGGTTAATTGGAAATATATTATTATTCTTAGTCTACACTTGTTCCATCAAAGGCTTGTTCTTCATAATAAAATTTGTTGATTGAATATTGATGTAGTTGAATTTTTCCATAATGACTAATTATTAGTAAATTTTAAATATTTTCTATTGATGAGTGTGTGTATTTTTCAGATATTTCCAACAATTTAACTCTGAATTGTTGTATGGTGCAATGTTATTGAAGTGCATGTTATTTTGAATGTGCTGTTATGTCTGAGATGAAAATAATTCATTGATCAGTGTTTGTTCTCGAGCAAGATCGAATTGGGTGAGTGGAAAGTGATAAAACAGTTCATATTATAGATTTGAACAATCTTTTTTTATTATTAAGTACTTATGTAAAACTTCTTGACTGGAATCAATGTTCAATCATAAAATCTATTCGAGGTATGTGATTTTATTTGTTGTTATAAATTTTGAATTATTAGTGTCTATTTAAATGTTATCTCGAATTCTCCAATCTCAATTTTCTAAACTCGTTTTCAAGTTATTTATCCAGGAATTATAATAACTTCAGCTGTCATATCAATAATCGGATACCTACTGCTATAATATTCACTATTCCATTAAAAATCTAACTGATTTGAAGATCAATTAAAAAGCTGAGTGTTTAAAATTTGAATGGCTCATTTCAAAGTTTTATACTTTTCCCTGAATATGAAATGCACATGTATTTTATAAGTTGAGCATTGAATTTGTAATCCAGTAATTGAAAATCGAGGTAGTATTTGAATTTAGATTTTAAGTTGAGTCAATTCACTAATAATGTCAGTAATATTCTATGCAATTCATATTAATAATAATTGTTGTACTAAATCTAAGCTATTAATCATTCATCATCACTCATTCATCCTTTGCTTAAAATACTGGGAAACCAAGTCGCAATAGTAGAGAAAGAATAAATAATAAAGAATCATTGAAATCTTTACATTTAACATGCAGTTTGGTTTCCCGATTATTATATTTTATAGATGTGATTATTTTTTCTATTATAATTATTGAACAATCTTTATGTTTTAGTTGTAATTGAAATGTTCATAGTGAGAAATATGGTACTAGAATACTGAATTTTTATGATAATGTTACAGTAAAATAAAGTGTTCTTCTTTTGTAGATTTGTTTCTTATTTTTTCTATACCGGTTCCAAATTTTCTTATATTTATAATACAATATTTATGCATTATATTCAATTCAATCATGAAAATGATTTTTTCACTATTCCAGCATAAGAAGTATTATTGAAAAAAACTGAGGATATCCTGATCTTTGAGGTTGATGACTTCTTTACTAGATGGAAAAACTAATGAAATCTTCTCAAACGTTCCTGGTAAATTGTTCTCAATTTTTTCAAATATTGTGTGATTCAAGCAATTTTTTATAGATTAATAAGTGTGTAAATTACACTAATAATTAATAAAATAATGTAATTAATTGTGAAAATATTACACTATTTTGTTGTAGATAGTTGTGTATTCAGCAAGATAGTAGAAAGTTGAAGTACTGTAGTTCAAAGTTGTAATTCTTGTTGAAATTTCTTATAACTTGTTTTTTGTAGTTTTTTTAAAGGACTATCTATTAGTTTTATTTAGTTTCAAGACTATATTCTTTTGTATTTGTTAATTTATATTTCTTCCAATACTATTGCAAAATATCATAGATAACTCAGGCTATCTTCCAGATACTGTATTTTCATCTTGAGTCATTTTTTTGGTGGAAATAAATTTGAATAGTGGCGGTCAACAAATATGTGTTATCACTGATTAACTCTATCAGGACAGTCTGAAAGTTGTCTATTAAGGCTGAACGATTAGCTGAGGTTTTTAACTGGATACCGTGCTCCTACAGACCGCTCACAGATTTTCATGACAGAGCTGACCAATAATTTCAGTCAGTTCATTTATTTGAGTCTGCTCTACATATTTTATTACTAGGATAGGAACAAAGAAGACATTCTGGCATAACGGGGAAATGACTCCAGCTCGGTCGATATTGGTTCAAAAATTATAAATTTGGGCTCAAATTGTAGAGCAGAATGTTTTCTACAATTTGAGATTAAATTTATAATTTTTAAACCAATATTGACCGAGCTGGAGTTATTTTAACATCTTGCCAGATTGTCTTTCTTGCTCGATCTAAGAAAGTTTAGTTTGTTCCTTGTCCTTTTGAGTAGCTTTGCCTCGATTGAAAAAAATATTGAAAAATACTCACTTATCCTGTTGTTGCTGAGTGATAGTACTTTGAGTTGAGTTGGGCCATTGAGTGATGTGCTTGGTATAAGTGTTAGACTGTTGTCATTCAGCCATAGCTCCTGAAAATTATAAAAAAACAATTAACATTTGTTGAATGAATCACTAAGTTCAGAATTAGCTGATTCATCAGTTGAATATTATAAAAATATGAATTAATTTTTCTTTATAAGCAGCTGATTTAGCAACACTGCATCAAATCTCATCGAACTACTTTCGTGAGTTCTATTATGCCGGGATGAACGTAGATAGAAGGAATTGTGAGGATGCGTTGAGTTCTTTGATAAAAATTCTGGAGTTTTTAATGAAAATAATATGTAAGTTACTTCTCAATCTAAGAATTCCAAAATGCACATCTGCATGCAAAATGCAACTCTTTTCAAAAATGCACCGTACGGTAATAATTGAATTAAGGCTGTTGGATTGAAAGCCATCCCAAACTCACCCTCAGATTATCGCATCCTTTGAGCAGTCCCTCCTCAATAGCTTTGATCTGGTTACTGGACAAATCCAACAGTCGCAGGTTGGACAATCCGTGGAACTCGCTGCTGGAGAATATCGGATTCAGACTGTCGCCCAACAGGTTTCCGGTGAGACGCAGTTCCTGCAGCGAGTCCTGGAGACCGAGGAACACGCGTTCGGGTAGCCGGCGAAGGGAGTTGTGGGAGAAGTCCAGCACGCGTACTGGTAGACCTGGAGACAGTTATTTGAGATATTACAATGAAGGGTAAAAACACAGACAATACATTCCAAACTATAACTATTCAAAATTTTATTTTTTATTTTATTTTATTTTTTAACAGTTATTGTTTTAGATAGGCTTTGATCGAGGTATATTCTGTTTATTCAAACTTTTATTATAAACAATATTCTATTCTATTCAAGTTTATTCACACTTGAAAAATGAACACACATTAGGCTACTCAGTTTATGCAAGTTTGCGTTTTCAAAAGTGATAATTCTAGATCTTATTTTGTTCTTAGCATTGACTTTTTCTATTTTTCGTATTTCAACACTTGAAAGTGTCAGGAAGCAGACTGATCTTATATTCACATTCTTGAAAGGCCGATTGAAAGGTTTCAATTATATCACAATATTCTATAAAACATTGCTTTAATAAACGCATTGGCATGCAATATTACAGCCTAGTCAAGGAAATATCACAATATGCAACAAATCATTTCAATCGATTCTCATTAAAAAAATTAAACAGCTTATAGCTTGAAATTATTAAACATTCATCCTTGTTTATAAGGCTCTTAAGAGTATAAAGTCTAAGGCTCTTGTTTTATACTCTAAAAGAGTATTAATCCTTATTCCATTATTATTAGTTCAATCAAATTAATATTAAATCTGCATTCCAACTAATAATAGATGGAAAAATAATTTATTGAGTAATTGTGAAGGTATTACTGTGGTATAGTTATCCATATTGAATAAAAATACTAGGCTATATTAATATTGTCAAATCCTTATTCCATTATTATTAGTTCAACAAATATTAAATCTGCATTCTAACTAATAATAGATGGAAGAATGATTTTTTGAGTAGTAAATCAAAAAATGATTTTTTGATAATAGTTGTGAACGTATTACTGTGGTATAGTTATCCATATTGGATAAAAATACTAGGCTATATTAATATTGTCAAATGACGGATTTATTGAAAATCAAGATACTGGTTTGAGTTGTTACACTATAAGCATACTAATCTCTGGTAAATAACCACTCATTACATACAAAAAATAATTGAAAATTACCAGAGATTGCTAATATGCAATACACCGAAATATTGTTGTTATGTTTAACAACCGAAATGGGTATCTCGATTTTTAATAAATCTTTAGTTTAACAATATCTTGAATTTCAATTAAACATTCTATCTAAGCCAGGTGAGCCTGTATCTTTCCTATTTTTCTAAGGGGGTGCTCCCGGGCTGAAAAATTTTCAAAAACCTCCAAAATTTGTGAAATCTCAGACCAATAACGTACCAGCGGCAGTAAACGCGGGCGTGGGCAGACTCTGTAGCCCGGCATGGCGTTGCGTGTAGTAGACTAGTGGCGCTCCATACGGCAGATGCGGGAAGTCGGCCGGGAAGGCGATCCGGTCGCAGTCTATGCCTAGGTCCACGCCTACAAATCAAAATCAATGAATAGTATGAATAAAATAAATAAATAAAGCCATTTATTCAGTAGGTACCTACTGTACTTTATTGGTTAGTGATATTTTCACATAACTTGGTAATAAAGTAAATAAATGGTAATTTTATTTGTTTTATACATTCAAAATTACTGTATACAAATACAGAGCTGCAGACTCATAGATGAACTACCTATGTTGTATGCACAATTTTTCAATCATATAAGCCACACTGGTACAGAGCAAAACAACAGAGTAGGCTATATAGTGATTTTTTATTTCAAATAATATCACAGTACCCTTTTCAGTTATTTTTTACTAAAACATTACATGTTTCGACTATTTTTGAATGCTATAAGGCTATATAGCTATAACTTGAAAAACATTAACAAATTTTTAGGCCTAAAGGAAATAATAATATTATTAATCATTATAATATTCTTATTTTGTAGCTCATACTTATTATTGCCATATTGTCGGCAAATTTCCTCCATGACAAAGGGCTGCACTTTTGGAAGATTCAGTGGAAAATTAAATCAAAATCCAAACTTTGAATACCGTTACCGTATTTGATATTCCTTTATTGATCATTGAGTTATAAGAATAAGCCTATACAGTATGCCTTCAATTTGAACAGAGTATGCTCACAATCAGAATAATTCTATTCTATTCTATTCTATTCTATTCTATTCTATTCTATTCTATTCTATTCTATTCTATTCTATTCTATTCTATTCTATTCTATTCTATTCTATTCTATTCTATTCTATTCTATTCTATTCTATTCTATTCTATTCTATTCTATTCTATTCTATTCTATTCTATTCTATTCTATTCTATTCTATTCTATTCTATTCTATTCTATTCTATTCTATTCTATTCTATTCTATTCTATTCTATTCTATTCTATTCTATTCTATTCTATTCTATTCTATTCTATTCTATTCTATTCTATTCTATTCTATTCTATTCTATTCTATTCTATTCTATTCTATTCTATTCTATTCTATTCTATTCTATTCTATTCTATTCTATTCTATTCTATTCTATTCTATTCTATTCTATTCTATTCTATTCTATTCTATTCTATTCTATTCTATTCTATTCTATTCTATTCTATTCTATTCTATTCTATTCTATTCTATTCTATTCTATTCTATTCTATTCTATTCTATTCTATTGATAATAATCAAATCGATTTCATTTGCCCTAGAATAACTGAAAAGATATGCAAATAGAAATTTGAATAATAAATGAATCAAAAATTATTTATCCAATCAGTTGCATTCATGACCTAGCTCTCTACAATATTGAAAAAGTCTGATTACTTGAAAATACATGAATACCGGTACCTATGTACTAACATGAATATGTATTTGTACTAACATGAATCAATTGATTATTTATTTAGTGTAAGGAATTAACCTGAAACGTTAGGCAGAGTCCTCCTGAAAGAACCTGTCAGGTCCATGAAAAGACAATAGGCCTACAGGTAGGAAATAAAGATTCAAAATTCTTATCGACAATACTTTACGTCAACAAGAATAACATATTATCAAGTACCAGTACACAATTCTGTAAAAAACCTATTACTTCTACTATATGGGGAAAATGGTTTTATCTATGCAACCTGCTAAGATCCTTCTGCGTTTTTCTGTATGTGGAACAATTTTCTCAAGATTTTTAAACGATGTATGACCGATCATACTAGATCATCTTGGACATTAGTAGAAACTATATGAATATGAAGGACATCGTTTAAAAATATTGAGAAAATTATTCATCATACAGAAAAATGCAGAAGGATCTCAGCAGGTTGCATAGATAAAACTTTGCCCCCATGTAGTAGAAGTAATATTTATTTAAAAGTATAAGTAGGTAAGTACTTCATGAAATCAAATCAAATATTTTTATTTCCGTAAATAAGCATCATTATTACAGTAATGGAACATTCTTGTCATTCAAATTGAAATAAACAATAACACATGATAGAGATTACAACAAAAAAGTGATTAATATGATTAATTGACATAATATCTTTAAACTGTATAATACAAGTGAATCTGAAGGCCTGTATTATCATCAATAGATAAATATGTTTTATTGACGAATAAATACATTAACAGTACATTGAAGGTCTCGTCAAAGATCAAGATTACATGATTTATATGTGTCATAAATATAATTTTTCGCCAAACCTCTCATTCTCACATACTTGATAAAATGCGATCAAATTATATATGGTAGTTTACTATTAAGTAAAGTCTCTGTTTTATCTTTTTACACTTTCAGAGATAAAATCTAAGTTTTATTGAAAAGTATTTAAGTTGGCAATACCTTGCGGCGAGGAGATGCGCAAACATCGACAGGGTTGACGCAGTTCGCGCAGAATTCGGTCGCAGGCGGTGGAGGGGGTGTCCGGGGTGGCGAGGGGGATGATAGTGAGGAGGGTGAGCAGGCTGTAACAGAGAGAAAGAAGAGAAAAATTAGAATCAATTGATAGAACTTTACCTTGCCCTTACCTAAATCTGTTTTCATCAAAAAAGTATATGGTCTGTCCAAGCAAAGAAGACATTCTGACTAGATGGAAAAATGACTCCACCTCGGTCAAAATTTGTTCAAAAATTATCAATTAAGTCTCAAATTTTAGAAGACACTGCTCTAAAATTTATAATTTTGTGAATTAATATTGACCTAGTTTGGTCTCGAATTGTAAGAAATATCTTGATCCTTGATTTGAAGCAAGATTGAAAAATGAATCCAGCTCGGTCAATATTGGTTCAAAAATTATTTATTTGATCCTAAATTGTTGGAAACATTCTGATCTACAATTTGAGACCAAATTGATAATTTTTGAACCAATATTGGCCAAGCTGGAGTAATTTTCCCATCTTGCCAGAATGTCTTCTTTGAATGGATAGTCCACCTCACGAAGTTGGAGGTTGGAATAGTGACGTCACAGTATGATTGACAAGGCAAAGTCATTGACCTAGAGGCAACAAGTGACCTTCATGCTGCCATATGTTGACTGACTATTATTGCAAATGTGAGCAAGGTCGAGTAACTGGCCATTCTGTTGTCTTGTCTGGACTTGGCAATTCTGCTTTGTAAAACTTCATAGAGTAAAAATAATGTCATTTATTTATCTATTTATTCTATTTCACGAATGATTTCTATCAATTTATCTACAATTTGAAGTTTCGTTCAAGTTTAAGGCTATAGTATACATCAAGTTCTTTTTTGATGAGTTTTCTTTTGTTCAGTCATGAACTTTGAACTTAGCTCGTTCAAGTTTTTCTTTAAAGTATTTATTGTTGACTCAAATATTTTGTGGACAGCTTTATTCTAAACATCAAACATTTATTATGAAGATGAAGGCAGTTTGTCACTAATGTGATTTTTGATGAAAGATAACTTATATTAAAAAAATATTATTCTTCCATGTTATTTTTTCTGAATTTGAGCTGTTTCTTCATTGAACCGTGGATTAAGTAGGCTACACTACTGTATTCTTATTCCATGATTGAACTCAAAGCTTTTGTAAAAGTTGTTCTATTAGTTAATCTTCAAGAGTTTGATGTTCCTAGCGTTATAGTCTGGCCAAACAAAGAAGACCCTCTGGCAAGACGAGAAAAAGACTTCAGCTCGATCAATATTTGCTCAAAAAATATTGATTTGGTCTAAAACTATAGATCAGAATGTTTCCTACAATCTGAGACCAAATCAATAATTTTTGAAACAATATTGACCAAGCTTGAGTCATTTTCCCATCTTGCCAGAGGGTCTTCTTTGCTCGAACAGACTATAGCAGTAGGCCTACTATAATTTCATGAGAGAACTGTTCTTTTCGATAGCGTACGATAGTAATTGCTTTGATCATGCACCATCATCATCATTATTCAAATTATTTATTTTGTAAAGACCAAATTGATGTTTGAGCTTGTCCATAATATTTCATTCTCCATTGAAACAACTTGTCCTAGACAAAAAGGTTTCCACAAAATAAATAATTCATATAGAGAGATATGGAACGGCCATTACCCGTACCAAAGCTTGAAGCTGTTCAAGATATTTATTGTTGGTCTAGGTACCATTTAATAGGAGCAGCTGTGAATTTATCGGCTTAGACTATTTAAAGCACTTAGGCCGAATATTGGGACAGCGTCTTATCATTATTATCGCTTTCTTATTTATCTTCTTCTTCTTCTTCTTCTTCTTCTTCTTCTTCTTCTTCTTCTTCTTCTTCTTCTTCTCCTTCTTCTTCTTCTTCTTCTTCTTCTTCTTCTTCTTCTTCTTCTTCTTCTTCTTCTTCTTCTTCTTCTTCTTCTTCTTCTTCTTCTTCCTCCTTCTTCTTTTTCTCCTTCTTCTTCTTCTTCTTCTTCTTCTTCTTCTTCTTCTCCCCTTCTTCTTCTTCTTCCTCTCCTCCTTCTTTCTTCTTCTTCTTTTCTTCTTCTTCCTTCTCTTTTCTCTCCTCCTCTTCTTCTCTTCTTCTTCCTCCTTAATCTTCTTTTTCTACTCCGTTCTTCTTCTTTTTCTGCTTCATTTTCTTCTTCTCCTTCTTTTTCTTCAGTTTTTTCCTCTTCCTCCTTAATCTTCTTCTTCTTCTCTTCTTCCTCCTTAATCTTCTTTTCTACTCCGTTCTTCTTCTTCTTTTTCTTCTTCTTCTTCTTCTCCTTCTTTTTTTCTTTCTTCTTCTTCTTCTTCTCTTAATCTTCTTTTTCTACTCCTTCTTCTCTTTATTTTCCTTCATTTTCTTCTTCTCTTCTTTTTAATTTTACTGTTCTTTTTTCTTCCTCCCTTTCTTCTTCTCTTCTTCTTTCTTTTCTCTTCTTCTTCCTCTTCTTCTTCTTCTTCTTCTTCTCCTTCTTCTTCTTCTTCTTCTTTCTTCTTCTTCTTCTTCTTCTCTTTCTTCTTCTTCCTTCTTCTTCTTCTTCTTCTTCTTCTTCTTCTTCTTCTTCTTCCTCCTCCTCCTCCTCCTCCTCCTCCTCTTCTTCTTCTTCTTCTTTTTCTTCTTCTTCTTCTTCTTCTTCTTCTTCTTCTTCTTCAACATCACTTTTTTCTCATCCTCAATCCTACCCCTTCATGCCTAATTCATGACTTTTTATTTTTTAAATGAGTTTCCAAAGTAGGCTAGTCCTCTTAACCGTTAGTAGGTTCGTCTCAACTATAACTTACTTATAACACAAAATTCAGGGATGATTTGTAACACACAAAACGTAATAAACAATAATGATCCAACAGGTAACGCAACTGTTGTTGTAAATCCTGTAAGTAACCTGTAAAAGTAGTTAAAGTAGTTTAAAAGACGATTTGTCTACTAAATCGGACAAGAAGTACACTTAAATGTACAGTATAGTCTGTGGAAGCAAAGAAGACATTCTGGCAAGATGGGAAAATCACTCCACCTCGGTCAATATTAGTTCAAAAATTACCAATTTGGTCTCAAATTGTAGATCAGAATGTTTCCTACAATTTAGGATCAAATGTATAATTTTTAAACCAATATTGACCGAGCTGGATTCATTTTCCCATCTTGCCAGAATGTCTTCTCTGCTGGGACAGACTATAATAAAAGTATTATGTCTGGTGACAGTGAACTACTTTTTTGTGATTTTGTGAGTCAGTGTCGAGATTCCATTGTGACAAAATAGAACGCAGACAATCAGATGACATGCTGAATAAAGGAATTCCGACCGTGACAAATGCAAAGATCATTGCAATTGATGTTTTGTGATGTGTCTGAGTTGACAGCTTCTGGATTCATTAATGTATACATTCAAGCAAGATCTGAGAATTACTCCAGCTTGGTAAATTTCAGTTGAAATATTATAAATTTGATCTCAAATTGTGGGGAACATTCTGATCTACAATTTGAGAACAAATTTATAATTTTGGAACCAATATTAACAGAGCTGGAGTGATTTTTGCATCTTGCCAAAATGTCTTCTTTGTTTGGACGGATTATACAAGTGAATATAAAGGTTCATAAGGGAATGTCTACCTTAAGGTAGAATAAAATTTAAATTCATCTATAATATATTCTTTCATTTATATTCACCTATATTGTCTGACAATATTTTCACAGCGTATAAGCATTAAACTTCAGCACTATACTGTATCTCTAATACTATAATGCATAGTATTTGTTTTGTTTTTGTTTTCCTGAGGACGATCCCCTCAAGTCGCTCTTTATAAGCTTGTGCGTGAGTTATGAGAGTCTGTCAAGGAAAAAATACCCTCTGGCAAGATGAGAAAATGACTCCAGCTCGGTCAATATTGGTTGAAAAATTATTGATTTCATCTCAATCGTAGGAAACATTCTGATCTACAAGTTGTGACCAAATCAGTATTTTTCGAATCAATATTGACCGAGCTGGAGTCATTTTCTCGTCTCACCAGAGGGTCTTCTTTGCGTGGACAGACTACTTTCGGGACCGTCGGCTTATCGTCTCCTCCGAAAGGCTGTAGGCTATAGTCTGTCCAAGCAAAGAAGACCCTCTGGCAAGATGGGAAAATGACTCCTGCTTCGTCAATATTAGTCCAAAAATTATGAATTTGGTCTCAAATTGTAGAAAACATTCTATTCTACAATTTGATACTAAATGTTTTATTTTTGAACAAATGTGATTGTAATGTGGTCAAAAACTGTTCCCCGACTGAGGATCAAACCTCGAAACCTTTGGTTATCAGACCGGTGGATTGTCACTTACTTTAACAAGCTACCCAAATTTTAATATATTGGAATAATGTATGGGTAATATATTGTAAATGTAAAACAACAAACCATCCAAGGCTCAAAAAAATTATTCATCAACAAAATTGGGTGAGTCCGTTCCAATACTAATAATAGCCCACACAATAGTAAGGCCCTTGGAAAAGAGATAACACTCACAAAAATGACGATATGTTGATGATTTTACAAATACTTTGTATGCAAATGAGTATCAAAGGATTTTTTTATCACTATTTCAAATGTGATCAAATTTTGATGAATTGTTAGGCTATTTAAATTCAATTGAGATTTTTCCCTCAAGATCCTAGTAAATTGTTGTGGTTTTTCAAATAATCATTGGAACGGTAGATCATAAATAGTTTGAGTTCTAAATCATAGCAAGAAATATGATAAGAGAGGATAAATGAGTTTGAAATGAGAATGCAAAATCATATTTTCATCTCATTTCATACAGCATAAAACTATTGAAGTCTGGTACTGGGACATGATAAAAGTAACACTGAATCTGAATTTCTCTAAAATAGTACTAATAATTTCAAACCCTTCAAGTACTCAAGTACTACACAAATTGATAGAATTGTATCAACTTGAATTAATGAATGAACTTTGTTGGCGTGGGAAAGTGAATATTAAATCAGTGTAATGTTGTGCGAATGATATACCATCCACCATTTTCTCGCTAGCAGCCATTTTCTAAGGCAGAACTCACGAAACACTGTCAACCAATCAGAAAAGAGCAGACGGGGCATGAAGGCGTGTTCTAGTCAAATCTGAAACATCACCCGACAACTGCTGACATCTACTGGTCGAATTTGAAAACTTTTCTAACCGATGTCATCGGTCAATCAGAGCGTAGGCGGAGCTTGGAGGTGTGTACAATGGAAGTGGAAGCAAGTCACCCTACTGCTACTGCCATCTGTTGGCTGAACTTGAAACTATTTCGAATGTTTTTGTCAAGAGAGTTGGGCAATGAGAATGGCTGCAATCTTGAATTTGCATGTGATTAGTATCCGATTTCTTGTCTTTACATGTTTAGGATAGGATATTTTCAGTGAAATACAACTATACAAGATTTAAGATTTACACATTGCCTATGTACTACACTTATCTATTATGTAATGTTTCAGTGAAACATTACAAAGAATTATAAGGTAACATTTTACCTTAATAATTATAAGGTAACATTATAGTGAATTATAAGGTAATATGTTTAAGTTTTATTCAAGATGTAGTTAATATACATATTTTATTCATATTCAGTATCAAATGATCCTACTGTCGTGATTGGAAAAGTGGGGAACTCAAGATAAAGCAGAAATAGAAGGTGAAGAATATGGTTATCAGAAGAAGAAGAAGAAGAAGAAGAAGAAAAAAGAAAGCAGAAGAAGAGAAGTAAACATGAGTAGAAAAAGGCAGAGGTCAGAAGAAGAAACCTGAACTAGGAAAGAAAAAGGCAGCAGAAGGAGAAGAGATGAGAAATAAGAGGGAGAAAAAATGGAAAAGAAGGCTAAACAGAAGAAGAAGAAACCTAAACAAGAGAAGATAAAGGGAGAAGAATGGGGTGGAGGAAGAAGAGAAGAGGAGGAGAGGAGAGAGAGAAAAGAAGAAGAAGAGAAGAAGAAAAGAAGAAAAAGAAGAAAAAGAAGAAGAAGAAGAGAAGAAAAAGAAGAAGAAAGAGAAGAAGAAGAAGAAGTAGAAGAAGAAGAAGGAAAAGAAGAAGAAGAAGAATAAACCTGAAATAGAAAAGAAAAAGGGAGGATCGAGGATGAGAACAAAAGAAGAAGAAGAAGATGATGAAGAAGAAGAAAGAGAAGAGGAAGAAGAAAGAAGAAGAGGAAGGAGGAGGAGGAGGAGGAGGAGGAGGAGGAGGAGGAGGAGGAGGAGGAGGAGGAGGAGGAGGAGGAGGAGAAGAAGAAGAAGAAGAAGAAGGAAGAAGGAAGAAGAAGAAGAAGAAGAAGAAGAAGAGAAGAGGAAGAAGAAGTAGAGAGGAGAAGTAGAGGAAAGGAATAGGAGGAGGAAGAATAAAAACAAAAAGAATAGAAGAAGATGTGAAGAAGGAGGAGGAGGAGGAGGAGGAGGAGGAGGAGGAGGAGGAGGAGGAGGAGAAGTATATAAGAAGAGTGTAATAATACAGTATGTGAGTCGCCTTCACCCATACAATACTAGCACAATTAGGAATTGGAGCGTGCAACTAGAGAAGATAGGTTACAATTGCAATGAATAGAGTCCGTCCAAGCAAAGAAGACATTCTGGCAAGATGGGGAAAGGACTCCAGCTTGGTCAATATCGATTGAAAAAATATTATAAATTTAATCTGAAATTGTAGAAAACGTTATAACTCACAATTAGAGACCAAATTGACAATTTTTGAACGAATATTGATGGAGCTGGAGTCATTTTCCCATCTTGCCCGAATGTCTTCTTTGCTTGGACAGACTATACGACGACTGACCAGCAGTGGACGATACTGTAATCGAGTTCACACGTCACATAGGCCTACATATGCCGTAGAAAAAATATGAAATATGAAGAGAACATAAGAATTATGTCCTCGGATCGATACTTTGATATGAGCGACAGATGATATTTCAATGAAATATTATACACTATAAATGATTATGATTCTTGATTCAATTCCATCTATTCAGAAGATAGAATTTTACTACAATACGAACGAAAGATAATTCGATAAAACCAATCAATCATGAAATATGAAACAATAGAATTAATTATTACTTCCACTGAAGATGGAATGATAGTTTAATAATAAAATTATAGTAAATAATAAATAGTTTAATAATATGCATCTAATCGTAGAAAATCTATTTTGTTTCGAGCTATGATGTAAGCTATGCTGCCATATTTCGTCAACGGTTACAAATTTACTAGTTATAGGAACTAGGAAAACGATAGTGTAATATCATGGAAAATCACGTTAGAATTGTATAAAAAATAAAGTGAAAAATTGTTAATGCTCTGACAACAGTTACACTTCAACATTTCATTTTCAAAAACTGTATATCATATGTGATCGTTTTCCACTTGGACACAGTGCTATAACAGTTTAACAGTGATTAAACTAACAAACGTACCAACAAAAATCAGGCCTCAATGTAATAAAATAACAATAATTGATGATGATGCACTAGAACAAAGATACGTCTCTGATGCCCGCTTTTCCAAGCACACTCAAATTTGATGGACCCTCAAGTTGACTACACTTTACTACATTTCCTATACTTATCATAGAAAATGTCAGCTGTTCATCAAAATTTGAGGGTGCTTGGAAAAACCCGGCATAAGTATTACTGTAGATATAAGTACTAAGCTAGTATAGCTGTATAGTTAGTCTAAGGTATTACCCTGATAGCACAAACAGCTGGGGTCCAGCTGGTTTCCAGCTTGAATGTTCCATTCAACAAGCTGCATTCAAGCTTGGAACTTACAGTCTGAAAACTGTAATACAGTTTGATTCAAGTTAAGAGGTAACCACGTTTCAAGCTGTTTGCAAAGCTTGAAAGTTCAAGCTGGAATCAAGTTTAATTATCCAAGCTTAAAAGTTCAAGCTGGAATCAAGGTTGATTCTAGCTTGAAACAAGCTGGACTGTAGCTGGAACATTCAAGGTTGATTTTAAGTTTGAAAATTCCAGCTTGTTACAAGTTTAAAACTTCCAGCTTGATTGTTTACAGCCTGTTACAAGTTTGAATAAGGCTGGTTTGATCAAACTGGAACTTCCAATTTAAAATCCACTTAATTTACAGCTTGAAATAAGCTTACGTGCTATCTGGGTACATTCTTCAGGCCGGTATTACACGATAATAGTTCTATGATCATATCTGATCATATGGAAAGAGATGAAAATACGAATTCCTATTTTCATCTCTTTCCATATGATCTACTATGATCACAGAGCTATTATCGTGTAATACCGGCCTAACACAAGTTGTCTCCTTGAAGAAGAGTAAAGCTTTTCGTTATCCAATCACTTATGTACTTGTGCAAGTTTTTCGATGCAGTTGTGTAAATAGAGTAATCACAGCTCTGTCGATCGCCAATCGATTTCATGGTCAATTGAACTGGACGAGTTACTTCTTGTTTTCTGCTTCAACGGTCACACCCTTATCTCAAAAAACAACATAGTTGAACTCAGCCACTGTCAGAATGTATTGGCTACTGTATACTTGGATCAATGGCTTTGTTCTATTGAGCTTATGATTTGTTTAATTCGGGGTTTTGAACTTTTGATAATTTTAATACTGTCTGTTATTGTTCAATATATTTCCCTAATGTATTTGTTCCACATTTGGATTATCCACAAGCATAATGCTTTGAGCTCTGTTTCTAATTCACAATTCAATTTCCTTCCAAAAACATATACAGGGTTCGCCAATGAAATGGGACGATTTGAATAAGCAACAGGTTGTTAAAGAAATTGTATTTTTGTAATTTTTTCATCATAAATAGGAAGTAGAAATGTAGAAATGAAGAAATGAAAAATCATTTTTTGAATATATCATCTTCCAAATGTCCTCCATTGGAATCTATGCACTTTTGCAGCCGGACTTGAAAGTTTCCCATGACATTTTGCAGCATATTGAGTGGTGATCCTCCAATCTCATCTCGAATCCGTTGTTTTAGAGCTGGGATAGTTCTGGGTGGATCGCTTTGAAAAACTCTAGCCGGTGTAGGCCAATAGAAAAAAGTCAAAGGTTGATAAATCTGGAGAGCGAGGGGACCAAGGCATATCCCCGGTTCGAGAAATGGCACGGCTTGGAAACAAAACATTCACAGCATTCATGGCTAATTTCGCAGTGTGGCTTGTTGTCCCACATTGTTTGTTCATTCAATTAAAAATGGGCGAGTTTTGGCGTGAGAGATTTATGAATTATAATTATTATGTAACGCACCAAGTTTAAAGTCACAGCAAATATACCCGTTTCTTCGTTTCTTTCAGGCCCGGCTGCAAAAGTGCATAGATTCCAATGGAGGACATTTGGAAGATGATATATTTAAAAAAATGAATTTGACTTATTGTTCACTAAATGGCTAAAATTTCTACTTCGATGATATGGGAATGGAAACGATTGAAAACGCATAAAAATTGTTATTTGGTATCTTCTTGAATGTTGGAGTGATCAACTCTTCACTCCTCTGAAATCCCAACTAAAACACAACTAACTTCGTGATTATAATTTTTTTCTCCCTGCTCCTTCTTCTTTGCCCTTTTCTTCTCCTTTCATCTTCTCCTCAACCATCATCTTTTTATTTTCTGGACTACAAAAATGTCAATCGTATACAATTCACCCCGATTCGTTACAGTGTCTTCTCCACACTACATTATATCTGTATCGAATTGTAATGACCTTTCTACAGCCTACTACTTGATAACATTTATTAAGATGCTTTAGTCATGATTGGAGATGCTCTCATTGTGCTGTTTGAATTTGTACTGTATATCTGAATCGAATTTTTCAAGTGCTCTGATGACCTTTCACTAGCTCACAGCTAGAGGAACTAACACTATAACTTTCAAACATTAATAGACTATAGTCTGTCCAACACTGGGGACTCGTACCCACGAAAAAGGTGAAGATAGTGTCCGTATCTTTTACTGTACAGCACTTCACCTATTTCGTGGGAACGAGCCCAGTGCTCAAGCAAAGAAGACCCTCTAGCAAGAAGGAAAAATGACTCCAGCTTTATCAATATTAATTGTTCAAGAAAAATAAATGTGGTCTCAATAGTGGATCAAATTGTTTCCTACAATATGAGATCGAATTGATAATTTTTGAACCAATATTGACCGAGCTTGAGTCATTCTCCCATCTTGTCAGAGGGTCTTCTTTGCTTGGACAGACTATAGCTTCAATGAGATAGTGTATGTAATTATGTTCCATATGATTATATCATTACAGTTGCTCTGATTTTGTTAATAAGATCTCGATTGGACGTGGTTTTAGTTTATAAATGAGTTTAATTTAAATACCACTTCAATTTGTTTTACTTGGAGAGTACGATTGAGTGACTATAATATCTTTAGAACATGTAATGCGTATTATCATAGAGTATATTAGAATATGAGTTATATACTTATTCTAAGTTATCATCAATTCAAATGAAACGAATGTGATTGAGGCACCATTGGAGACCCAAAACTTATGTTACTTCTGCTGGTGCAAAAAAATTAGTTGGTTGGCGAATAACTGTTATCAATTCTTAGCTTTGTCAGGACTGTCTGAAGCTGTCTATGAGGCTGAGGCCGCACTGCCGGTGGGTAGAGCCTGGAGGGTGGAGGGTAGTTGGTAAATCTATAGAACATACACACCATCCACAGTAATACATCGTATGAATGGTATGTGTTCAGCCGCCATCTTAAAAATCTTAAATATGGACTACATAACCTCAAAAACAGAATGACGTCATACCATTCATACGATGTATTACTGTGGATGGTGTGTATAACTACCCTTCACCCTCCAGGCTCTACCCACCGGCAGTGCGGCCTCAGCCTGAGAGCGGATTGGTGTAGCTGGGGACGTTCTCGGTCCGATGTTCGATTGCAGACAGCTCGCCGAATGTCCTGATAGAGATGAGAACAGTCATTTGCCGACTGCCTTACTTCGTGGTGTTAGCTATACCTATACATACTATAAATATACTGTATTATGATTGAAGTTTCTTATCGTGAAAAACTAATAATAATATAATATTATAATATTCGTGTGACCTGGCTGGCTCAGGTTTGGTGTCAGAGTTTTCATGTCGCTCCTGATCAATTTCAGGGCCTCTGACATGACTTAACGACTGTTTTTAGGCAGCCGGGACCGACGGCTTAACGTGTCCATCCGAAACACGGGAGAAAAATTCCTGGTCTGACCTGGGTTTGAACCCGGGACCTTTGGGTTGCAACGCCAGCGCTCTACCCACTCAGCTACGCCACCCCCATCGCGAAAAACTAACGAATTCATTCTATGAGAAATGTATCCATTCTTTTTTCTACCCTTGAACTGATACAGAGTTGTTGGAAAAAGTAAGGAAAAAACTAACATTTCACTCACGTCATGACCTAAAATCCTGAAAAAAATGCTTATTATACTGTATGGATAATGTACTAAAGTATTCAAGAATGAATGCACGAATCACTGGCGGCTCGTACCCACGAAACAGGCGAAGTGCACGTATCTTTCACTGTACAGCACTTCACCAGTGCCGTGGGCACGAGCCGCCAATGGCACGAATTAAACTCTGAAGAATTCCAATTCTTGACTGAATGAATAACGAGGAATCAATTTGGAAACCAATTTTGTAATTTATCTGTCAAACATGATGGCATAAATTCCTAATTCAACTTTGTAGCAGAGATGTTATCCAGTGAAATCAATCTTGAAGATGTTGCAATCCGATCCATATAAGGATCCAAAACGGTATAAAATTGTTATAGTTTGTCCAAGCAAAGAAGGCATTCTGGTAAGATGGGAAAATGACTTTAGATCGGTCAATTATGGTACAAAAATTATTAATTTCGTCTCAAATTGTAGGAAACATTCTGATCTGCAATTTGAGACCAAATTTATAATTTTCGAAGAAATATTGATTAAGCTGGAGTCATTTTCCCATCTTGCCAGAATGTCTTCTTTGCTTGCATAGATTATACCATATACTTTGTGAAAAAACTCGCCAATCTCCATAAATTCCTACATCACGTTTACGAGCTTGATTTGTATCCTGTTTTGTGGTCTGAAATTTTTCTTGCACGAATACTGCGGGACTTTGTTTATCTCTTATTTCTTCTCTCATTCTCCGGTATTTTGTTCATCTTGATCTTCTCTCTTTCTCTCTTATTCTCTGATTGAAAATTTTCTTTTCTCGATTTCTATCTCATATCATCATTCCAATTGATTATTATCAATTCCCTTTTCCGTTTATTTGTTGGCTCTTCTTCATCTTCTTACCTTCTTCACCTCTAAAAGCCTCTTTACAAGACGGTTTAGTGATACGCAGTAGTGATACAGAGTCCAAAATTGATACGCAATCGTACAGGAAGGAAGCTCATTGACACAAAACGTTTCCTACGTGCTTTAATACAGTGATTAATTTTTGTGATATTCATTGTACTGTAATTGATTAAAAAATATTTTGGTACTATCCATTGAAAAAATAAGTACAACACTATTACAGTGATTTGATAATATTGATTGATCACTTATTACTATTCTTGTTTTAATAAATTTCCGTACTATTTTTTCTCATTAAAAAAGTAGCGGAATTAATAATTGCATTATTCAGAGGGTCTTCTTTGCTTGGACAGACTATACTATTACCTCAACAATTAGTTGACAAACTTGTGTATCAGCATGACAAGTTCGCTGTTCCCTTGCACGCTTGTGATTGGCTGGAGGCGTGGCTAGTTGGAGGAGGAGTTTAGTGGGGCGACCAATCGTATTGCGAGAGAATTTTCGAGGCGTTCCCACTCTTCCTCCTTCTAGAATAACTGATTCACAATGGCCAATTCGCTCCTAATCTTCGCTTTTATTTATTTATTTTGCTCTCTACTCTTTTATTAACTTTAGCTTTAGATAGATTCGAGTAGTTTCATCACACTCTGCTATAATTTGTAATTCGGCTACTTTGTAGTGAATTCTTCAACACGATACTTTGTTATCGAGTTTCTTTCTTATTGTTATTTTGTTTCCACCTATTCTATTTCGATGTGAATTGAGTTGGTTGTTGTTTGTGCTTCATGTAAATACTTGGACAGTTTCAAATTCTCAAGACAGTCTAAGAAAGTACATCGAAAGTACAGAAAGCCTCAGCTACATTCGTTGGAATCATTTTACCAACTTCCTCACAACTTCACCCACAACTTCAAAACTTCACAACTTCAACGTGGTTGTTGTTTTTTGACAGACAACTTCACACGTTTCTGACAGAATTGAGCATCAATAACACTCATTTTGGCGTTAGCTCAAATAATAGTAGTATTAATATAGTTAGTAATAAAATTAATAAAATAATAATAGTTAGTGTATTTTTGCTCGACCTATTCCATTTTCTTGAAATTGTCTTCCTTTCAAGCTATTTCTCTTCCCCTTTAAATCATCTTCTCTTTGAATCCTCTATTTTCTCTCACAAAAGTTGAATTATCTTTATCTTTGTTCTGTTTCCCCGTTCCCACATATTCAAGTATGTCCTATTTCTCTATGTACTCGATAATTCTCCTTCTCACCTTCTCTCCGCTTCATCTTCTTCTTCTTCTTCTTCTTCTTCTTCTTCTTCTTCTTCTTCTTCTTCTTCTTCTTCTTCTTCTTCTTCTTCTTCTTCTTCTTCTTCTTCTTCTTCTTCTTCTTCTTCTTCTTCTTCTTCTTCTTCTTCTTCTTCTTCTTCTTCTTCTTCTTCTTCTTCTTTTCTTCTTCTTCTTCTTCTTCTTCTTCTTCTTCTTCTCTTCTTCTTCTTCTTCTTCTTCTTCTTCTTCTTCTTCTTCTTCTTCTTCTTCTTCTTCTTCTTCTTCTTCTTCTTCTTCTTCTTCTTCTTCTTCTTCTTCTTCTTCTTCTTCTTCTTCTTCTTCTTCTTCTTCTTCTTCTTCTTCTTCTTCTTCTTCTTCTTCTTCTTCTTCTTCTTCTTCTTCTTCTTCTTCTTCTCCATCCTCTCGCTCCTTCTCTCTCCTTCGCCAATTCTTCGTTTGATCTCTATCGTCGACATTTCTTGTCCCAATATGGTGTTCGACTTTTGACGGCTGCAATTTGGTTTGGATCGATTTATGGTCTCGACTACACCTCTCGAATTGTTCAGGATACTGCGGTCGAGAATCTAGAATGGAAGGCAAAAAAATCGTGAACAACGTTAATAAGAGCAGGAGAGCAGATAAGAGAAAGAGAGGTGATTGTAAGAAAGGATGAGTGAAACTTGAACTGAACCTCAATTATTAGATCTCACTTGAATCAATTATATTATTATTAGATCACTTCATTCAAGATTAATATTAATTCTAATAGAAAGAGTATTTCGAAACTGAACAAAAGTGAGATCTTTTCAACTTTTCCTCAAGTCAACTTAATCCAACGACAATCACAGTATTTCCTCATAAAATATTCAGAAAAGAAGCATTGTCCAAAAATGTTCAGTCAGATCAGGAAGTCAGCATGGAATATTCAACGATACGTTCTGGAAACAATAATAATCAGACCGTAACTAGAGTGGAGATCAACTAGGCTACTTCCTGGATCTGGTTATCTACTTTAGATTGCAGTATAATTGAGAGAAATATCTGGGAAAACTGAATAATATTGGGCAAAAGTGAATGTTGCACAACGAATTTCCATAGATTAGAATTATACGGAGTACTGTATTGGGAAACGCGTTTCCTTGTAGTCGCCATTGAGAATAACTTGGGAGGTAATTTGGAAAATTGGGAAAGTTGATAATGAGCATCATTACTGAAAGAGTTAATCGAAAGAGTTGATCGAGTTAATTGAAAGAGTTAAAAGAGTTAAGATTAGCAGAACTAGAAACCTGATTTTTGTGCTTTCAGAATTTTCGTTCTATTGAATATGACAAATGAAATTTTGCGAAAGAAAATACTGTGAAGCTGACTGTCCATGTTTGAGCTTCCTTTTCAAAGCCATTCAAATTAGATTCTTGAAACAATAAATACGACTGAATAAGAGTGTTCTATTATTGCCCATTGACACTGAAATAGCACACTATTGCCATTTCGTTTCTCGAAGTGTAATTCTATTCTAGTATAGTTTGACGGCAATTGACCCGTTCCCGTATTGATAAAACATAAAACATTTTGATTCGATCGCTTCTATATCATACCAAGTATATTACTATTAAATCTCTTGTTATTTGCTGTGTTGTGTATTAATAATCCCTTTCATCATTGTTTTTTATCGTATTGCGAATGATCTTGTATCGTATGTTGTAGTTATCGTATTGCCGTATCATCTGCCAAATGATACAAACGAATGTTTTGTTTCATTTTCGAAACGTTTCATGGTGATGATTGTCGAATCAAGTACATTTTTAGATTCCATTGACTACTGTATCTTCCTGAATGAAGATACAAAAGACAATAATAATTGAACTGTACAGAAATGCATTATTGTACAAATCAATCATTTTCATTGATTTGCAGTGCAGTGTATATAGCTTACATTATAAGCTATATAATATTCAAAGTTATTTCATGAATGGAATGTGATATACAGGGTGTTTCAGGAGGAATGTGCAATACTTCCCAGGCTGATTCCTTACACCAAGTAGACAAAAAAGTTCCATGGGACCAACTCCCAAAAACGCTTTGCTACTGAGATAACAATGGCGGAAAATTGAGATTTTTCAAAACATATTAATTTTTCTTATTTTTCAGAGGCTTTAGTGAGGTTCAAAAATAATCAATTCCTATGTAAAATTAGCTGAGGAATTCGATGAAACCAGTTCCAAGTTTGTAACTTTAACGGTTATTGAGATAATTGGAAAAATATGCTAGAAAACGCCATTTTTCAACAATAAGGGTTATAACTGGATAAGGAATCATAAATTTGTACTTTTTATTAATGGAAGTTGAAGAGAGTTGGATTCTAAAGAAAAAGTTGAATGGCGGCGATTTTGTAAATCTTACCTAAATCTCAGAAATGGCAATCAGAAATCGCAAAATCGCTACTATACACAAATTCATCACTTATGCTATGTTTTGTCAATTTTGCGATTTTTGATTGTCATTTCTGAGATTTGAGTAAGTTGGCCATTTAACATTTCCTTTAGAATCCGACTCTCTTCAACTTCCATTAATAAAAAATACAATTTTATGATTCCTTATCCAGTTATAACCATTATCGTTGAAAAATTGCGTTTTCTAGCATATTTTTCTAATTATCTCAATAACCGTTAAAGTAACAAACTTAGAACTGGTTTCATTGAATTCCTAAGGTAATTTCACATAGGAATTGATTATTTTAGAACCTCAATAAAGCCTCTAAAAAAATTAATATTTTTTGAAAAATCGCAATTTTCCGCCATTGTTATCTCGGTAACAAAGCGTTTTTGGGGGTTGGTCCCATGGAACTTTTTTGTCTACTTGGTGTAAAGAATCAGCCTGAGAAGTATTGCACATTTCTCCTGAAACACTCTGTATAATATTCAAAGTTATTTCATGAATGGAATGTGATATATATTGAAGATTAGGACGGAGGAAATCAAATTAAAATAATGAAGAAGACCACTATAGAGATTATTAACGTGCCTAACGTTAATAATAACAGAATTTTAGTGCCTGTGGCTATTATAGCCGACTCCGTATCTTGTGAATCAGACTAGAAAGTAAAGGCCTCAGTTGTATAGAAGCATAGCCTTGACTTATAGGTGGACCCAAGACCTGATATTGGACAGGTATTGGCTCATAGCGTCAGTATTGGGCTTGGCAGCTCATAGTGAATTTATTATAACTATGTTCAACTCTATCTTACACTATGATTTGCAGTTCATACTGAATTTATTATAACTATATTTAATTCTATCTTACACTATGATTTGCAGTTCATATTGAATTTATTATAACTATATTTAATCCTATCCAACACTATGATTTGCAGTTCATATTGAATTATTATAACTATGTTTAATTCTATATAACTCGGTGTTTTGCTTGATGTAATGCAGTATCGTAACGCCTATACCGTAATCATTTTCCACTTCGTGAATATTATATTCACGAGATAGGATTGAAAATATTATAATCTTGACGTTTTGCCTGATTCTGTAGCCTTTATATTGCACTGGAAGGCTTCGCTTACTGAACATTGATTTCTAATTTTCTTGAAGATTAAGTGGAATTCTAGGAAATACTCATTACTGTACTTTAATGAGAGTTGATAAGATAATTAACTTTTTTTAGATTTAGATAAAAAATGTTCTTGAGATAGCTAAGTACAGTAGAATTAGGGAAGATTACGGATTAGCGAAGCTAATAATTTAATAACTATTTCAAGGGACCAAGCTTTCACTACGAATTAAAGAGTTACGAATCAGTACAGAGGTACAGAGTACATAATACAATACAATACATAGTACATACAAGTACAGAATACAATTCATAGTACAGAGGTTCTACTGTATAAAATAAATATCTTAGCATAGATAAAGAATGGATTCTATCATAATACGAGTATCATACTCCTCTCATACATAAACTGTTCATATTCATATGGTATTGTATGAGTAATTCAGCATTCCTTTGAATAATTTTAATTCTGTAATTATCTAGAAAATATTCTTATGGTAGCCTATTGTATTATTACTGTAATTCATCGTCCTTGTGATAATTTCAATCCTGTAATGATCTGGAAAATGTCGACTGAAAGTGGAAGAAATAAAAATTGATTGCAAGACAGTGGAAGAATAAAGTACGATTCAATGAGGATTACAGTATTACACTTCTGGTATTATCATTCGGCCAGTCAATATTGCGTTTCACCACCCTATAAAGACGTTTTACAACTGATCTAGAGTGGCATATAGTTCTTATTGAGTTCCAAGAAATTACGTTGTTTAACGATGATCAAAAATGAAGTTTTAAGTTATCGATTGAGAGTTTATCATAGATCGAAATAATTAAATTGAAATAATAAAAAAATTGTCAAACCAAGTATTTATTACATAAAGTTTCTTCAATGAATCTTTGGTTTGACAATATCCCGTCTTTTCATTTGATATGGATAACTATCACTGGCGGCTCGTGCCCACGAAATAGGTGAAGTGCTGTGCAGTAAAAGATACGGACACTTCATCTGTTTCGTGGGCACGATCCGCCAGTGATAACTACCACAATAATTATCACCAACTATTAAACAAGTGAATCCAAATAATGTTCCATACTACATCATAGACATGGCTGAAATACATAGAATAAAGTACATGATAAAATAATTGCTTACAAATTCCAGGAGTATTCAGTTCTAGTCTGGAGTTTAAAAAATTTGGAAGTTGTAACTCCAAACTGGAGTTATACTGAACTGGGTTATACCGTACTGTATTACAAATTGAGGTCTAGTGAACTAAAATTGTGAAAAATAAACAAAAAGTGGAGATTGAAGAATTAAAGTTCACTCAAGAAGGATTTGTTCTTTGTTTTGTTCGGGTCATTGTATGTGAAAAAATGGAATAAAATGAATGTTTTTAAGAGTTTGAGAGAATCTGAAAAGAGAATATTCCGTTATAGAAGATTGAATGCTAGTGTATCGTAGCGTCTTTTGGAAGAATAAATTTATGACTTCAACAGTTAACTATAGTCTGGTCGAGCAAGAAGACATTCTGGTGAGATGGGAAAATGAATCCAGCTCGGTCAATATTGATTAAAAAATTATAAATTTGGTTACAAATTATAGAACAGAATGTTTTCTACAATTTGAGTTAAATTTCTCATTTTTGATGAAATATTGACCAAGTTGGAGTCATTTTCCCATCTTGCCAGAATGTCTTCTTTGCTCGACGAGACTAGTCTTCCATAGAAGGTCGTCGATTCTTTGCAAAGATCAAGGCTGTATTTTAAATTGTACCGCAAAAGGCGCCTGTTAAAGTTTGAGCAAGCTGAGAAGACACGCCGTAACTATACTGTTTACATTGTAGCCGCGGATCTTCTCCAAATCTACAACTATATTTCGCAATAACCGGATCTGCTATATACTGTACTAAACGGTATTCCAGGACATTTGATTTGGTTGGACAAGATATAACTTAAAATCATTCTGAATTAAATTTGGCTCATTCAGCTTTGGCACTGTTGAAACTCAGCACACGACAGTGAGAATTATTGTGTTGGATTTTGGATGAAGAACAACAAATCAGTGTTGGTAAAAATATTCTTTATTATTTCAAATTTTTAATTTACAGTTCATTTGGCACATCAGGTTGAATTTACAACTCAACCTCATTCAGATCTAACAGGCACCTTCATTGATGAAGAGTTACAATTAATTATTACAGTTTTTAGCAATTTTTTGTGGAAATAATTTTTAATATGAAAAGGTTCTCAAGCGTAGTAGTTGAGGATACGCGGTTAATTGACAACAATTGTTATTTATGTAATTGACAACGGTTGTTACTTATGACAACAATTTCATTACTTATGTTACAATTCACCATGAGTTTGAAAAGAAACATTGTATGATACACTACATGTATAGCTGACACTAAAAAGTTGGGTGGTTTCGTCTGTCTCTTGTATGTGAAGTAACCTACTAACTAACAGCTGATGTGAAGCATCTATCTCAAAAACTTCTGTGGCTTTCCATGTGAAGCATCTATCTCAAAAACTTCTGTGGCTTTCCAAAACATCATCTATAACCTGTTCACGATCAGTCGATCACAAACGAAATAAACAAAGTTTTAGCGTGTGTGTAGGTGGTACGGAAGGTGGAATGGTAGGTCTTCTTCTATGCGATACGGTCCAACGGTCGACTGCAGTCGAACAGCTGTTGTAGCCAATCACAGCTCAAGACAACAGCTGACATTGACCACAACAGCTGTTCGACTTCTGACGACCGTCGGACCGTTTCGCATAGAAGATGACCTACTATTCCACCTACCGTACCACCAACACACACGCTAAAAGTTAGTTTATTTCGTCTCAAGTGATCGTGAATAGGGTATAGTTGGAATGACAAATAATCGATGAATAATTTTGCCAATCGAGAACCGTTTGACACAGTTGATGCAGCGTTTTGAGTGCGTTTCCGGTGCGTTTTTGACGTTGGCCCGGTATGGATGGTGGTGCTAGTTAATAGAGCCTTGGCAATTGAACCGTAACTGCACCATTGTAATGCCCGTGATGGCCTATAGTCTGTCCAAGCAAAGAAGACATTCTGGCAAGATGGGAAAATGTCTCCAGCTCGTTCAATATTGGTTAAAAAATTATAGATGTCGTCACAAATTGTAGGAAACATTAAAATCTACAATTTGAGACCAAATTTATAATTTTTGAATAAATATTGACCAAGCTTTAGTCATTTTCCCATCTTGCCAGAATGTCTTCTTTGCTTGGACTGACTGTACCTTACCTGCTATGATCGACATCCTCCGGTCCCGTTTAACATCTCAACTTTAAACTTGATGCAGGAGACTCATGAATGAATTTTTCTTCTCTATCTTGTCTTACTAGCTGTGTCTTTGTCTTATCTCTACTGTCTGTTCAAGAGCATCGTCAACCAATTTAAGTTCATTAAAAACTGAGACCAATATTGCTTGAAGTTTAAAACGAAATAGCCTACTTATATTATTTTCAAATACCGTACAGAAAAGTGTGTTCGGATAAGGTCTACAAATTTTGTAGACTAAGAGTCTTTGTACTCTTCAAGTACAAGAGTCAAATACTCTTAGAGTATTTTGTCAATCTAAGAATCATGTCACAAAATGATTAAAATCATTCAGGGATTACGCCAGTAATCATATTCTCTCACACTTATCATTTCCGTTTTTCATAATACTCGTATGTTTTTTAAGATCTCTGAGAAAATTCTGAAGTAATACCTTACCTTATATAGGTAAGGAAGTAAGCTATAAAGAAATTCGTAAGGTATTGGTAAGGTTTAGAGGAATTCCTCTAACCTCTAAGGTGAATTCCTCTATTGGAGAAACTGATTAGAAGGATTTCAACAATTATAAAAAAAACTAAGCTCGATTTGGATTGTTTCACAATCTAATACAGTAATTTTAATTTTTCAGAAATGATACAACTAAAACCGCTATTATACAGAGTGTTTCAGAAGGAATGTGCAATACTTCTCAGGTTGATTCCTTACACCAAGTAGACGAAAAAGTTCCATGGGACCAACCCTACTAAATACAAATCGCTACTAAATACAAATTTATCACTTGTGCTATGTTTTGTCGAATTTTGCGATTTTTGATCGCTATTTCTGAGATTTAGTTAAGATTCACACAATCGCTGCCATTTAACTTTTTCTTCAGAATCCGACTCTCTTCAACTTCCATCAATAAACAAATAAAAATTTATGATTCCTTATCCAGTTATAACCCTTATTGTTGAAAAATGGCGTTTTTACGCATATGTTTTCAATTATCTCAATAACCGTTGAAGTTACAGACTTCAGACTGGTTTCATTGAATTCCTCAGCTAATTTTACATAGTAATTGATTATTTTAGAACCTCAGTAAAGCCTCTAAAAAATTAGAAAAATAAATATTTTTTGAAAAATCTCAATTTTCCGCCATTGTTATCTCGGTAACAAAGCGTTTTTGGGGGTTGGTCCCATGAAACTTTTTTGTCTACTTGGTGTAAGGAATCAGCCTGAGAAGTATTGCACATTCCTCCTGAAACGCTCTGTATACTATAATAAGATGCAATGAGATAACTATCGTTCTAGATTGTTAATAATTCAAATTATTTTTCTTCTCCTCTTTTCCTTTTATTTTCTCTTCTTCTACGTTCTCCCCTTTCTCTCCTTTTTCTACTACACTACTGCGCAAAATGTATTTTCTTTGCTAAGAAGTTTCTTTGCACCTTCCACTTTCTCTCTCTCTTTCTCTCTCTCTCTCTCTTGCTCTACCTTTATTCCTTCCTTCGTCTCAAATAAAACTAGGTGATCTCCAAGACACCACGAAAATGGCAGATTTGACCTCTCGCCTAAAAATAATTGGTACTCTTCAATTTTCTTCGGCCATCATTATTTCCTATGAACTTCTACTGTAACACCAATATTGTAGTACTATATAGTAGCCTACTACAGCTATAAATTTGGTGCTGGAAATTGCCATACAGTTATGTTGTTACAGTGAATAGTTATAGTTATAGTTATAGTTATAGTTATAGTAGATGACTATAATAATAACAAAAGGTAAATGGCCACTATAAAGTTATAGTGGAAACGGAACATTGATTCCGTTCAATTTTTGAATCATTTTAAATTTTTCTCTTCTTTTTCTTTTTTTCTTCTTCTTCTTCTTCTTCTTCTTTTTCATTCTTCTTTTCCTTCTTTCCCCTATAAGATGAGAAGATAACAATAATATAAAATATATTGTGCCATTGCGAAATGAAATACGTCACAATATCACAATCGAGATGAAAAGATCTGACTAATGGCTCAAAAGATCGGTTCAAGACTCTAACGGCTTTTGATATTCAGTAGCCTAATTTTAGTCTATAGTCCATTCACGATGGCTTGAGACGAGATAATCAAAAGCTCTGCATGTGTGTGTATGCGGCTGGAGTGGCTTCGTTTTAGCCACGGCATAAACAAGTCACAGCAATGCCGAAATCCCGAATTTTGTTGTAGGCAATTCAGAATAAGTATCTTTAAGTAATCTTTTTTATAGATACACATTGGAAAATTGCTTGTTTCGGTTGTCTCTCGACTGCATGAAACTAAAATGAACTAACAATTATAGTAAAAGTTTTTGTGTCAATACTTTGGTTACAGTCCCGACAAGAAAATTCGGCATTTCGGCATTGCTGCGACTTGTTTATGTCCAGGCTAAAACGAAGCCACTCCAGTCGCACACACACACACATGAAGAGCTTTTTGTTTATCTCGTCTCAAGCCATCGTGAATGGACTATAGTATAGTTGTGATTATTGAATTCCTACTAGAGTATTGAAAGAATAGATGTTTGGACAATTAGATATAGTATGTTTAAGCAAAGAAGACATTCTGGCATGCTGGGAAAATGACTCCAGATCAGTCAATATTGGTTTGAAAATTATAAATTCGGCCTAAAATTGTGGAAAACATTCTGATCTACAATTTGAAACCAAATTGATAATTTTTGAACTAATATCGACCGAGCTGGAGTCACTTTCCCATCTTGCCAGAATATCTTCTTTGCTTGGACAGACTTTACTGACAAGTTCTATCAAAATTCCTAATCAGTCACATTCTGATGATTTCGACTCATTCATTCATGATTTGAACTAAAATCTGCTTCAATGAAAACTCCAAACCGAAAACTTCGTATAGCCTCGCCAACTTCCCATTTTTGGAATGCAATTCATTTTGGATTTGATCATTATTGATCTATAATTAGTTTGTCCCAAAATCCAAATTATCCACTGTATTCCTTTTTCAGCAGAATTGTTATTTTCGTTCCAAATCCCGATATGGTTATAATTATAATTGGAATGTCGCATTTCCTTTCACAATTCCTTGTTCAGTTTCTATGTGTTTGATAAGTATTTGGTCAAAACCCAATTTTCGGATTAATATTACCAAAATCTTGGCAAACCAGCTGCTGGATAGTTAAGGAAATTCTCAATTTGCCATCAGATTTCTCTTTCAAAGACAGATTAAGATTAGTATGTACTGATTTCTCTTCACTGGGTCTAGTTTGTGATGATTGTCAAATAATTAGTTCAGCTTGTTTTAATGAGAATCGGTTTGAATTCATGAGATTCGTTGGATTGTTGAGTAGTTCATTAGGCTAATCAAAGTCGGAGGAATTGACTTAAATGACGAAAAAAGAAGAGCAAATAGTGAAATTTATAAATAGGAAATGCAGCATGATTGAGATTACTTCTCTATAAATGAACTTGTCAAAAATTATATTATGTAGGCTATAACCGACGCCAACTTGTAAGGTGGGTTCCACTGGCGGCTCGTGCCCACGAAACAGGTGAAGTGCTGTACAGTAAAAGATACGGGCACTTCACCTGTTTCGTGTGTAAGAGCCGCCAGTGGTGGGTTCGTCTGTCTCTCGTACGTATTGTAACCTAATAACAGCTCATGTAAAGCATCTATTGTCTTTTTTCATTTCAAAAACATCATGTAGACTCTAGGCATATCTAAATGACAACATCAGCTGTTGGAGCGTACAAGATGTAGACGAAACCGCCTTAATTTCTGGCTTCAGTTATAGGCCTTCTCGTGTAGCCTATAGTTATACCTTAGTATACCTTCAGATTTATTATTTAGCGTATGGCTTAATTAATAAATCTGAAGGTATACCTTCAGATATACCTTAGACTTGAGACTGTTGCTATTATGTAGATTATCTATATTGATTATCTATATTGATATTATCTATTTTGATATTATCTAAAAAGATAATTTATTATGTAGATTATATATAAGTGCTATTATGTAGATTGTCTCTGGTTGTACCCTCCACAAGTAATATCATTCTCATAAAGAGAGTATTGAGGATTGCTTAGGTTATTAATCAAGATAGGAATAATAATAATAATTCTATACACTATAATTAATTTTATCTATGTGAATTTCGATGCAGTAGCCTAAATCATTTCATCAAAGCCAAATATTTTCCAAATTATTGTATGTAGTAAATAATATAAAATATCGGCTATCCATTTATGTAATCGTATTTAATCATGTACACTTTCTCAGAATAGTATAATTTTTCTTCCCTATAAGTTCTCATCAATTACATTACGTCACATTACAGTAGTTCATTTCATGAGTTCAATGATGAAAATTTTGTCAATGATGTTTCGTCTTGCGGTTTTACATCAAGGAAGAAAGTATTTTTTACAGCAATATCCAGGAGAAAGTGTGGATTTTTAACGATTTGGATGACTGATGGACCACAATGAAAATTTTAATATTAAAATACAGTAGAAAATAACATTCCTAAAAGAATGATATCAAGGTCTAAAATAATAATATCGACTTGAAGATTTTCAAGTATGTACTGAAAGTCTGTAGTATTTATAATACTACTGAATAGCAGTAACTGATATTTGATTGAAAGTGAAATTGATACATTTTTGACACCAGCTAAAATAGGAAGTAAGTGGAAAGTTATAGCAATTAGAAATTTAGTCATTTGATATCAAAGTTGCAAGGAACAAACCACAAATTCATCAAATCTCTTACATTTCCAAATTTTCTAAACTTTCTCTGTAGTGTTCCATATGTGTCGACGAATTTGATATTTGTTAATTATTTCATCAAATTTGATCCGAATATTTTTATATAAAAATGTTAATTATTTCATTAAATTTGATCCGAATATTTTTATAAAAAAATCTAAAAAATTATCTCATTATTGTATAAATTATTTATTTATTAAAACAAAAGCATAATCTGGAAATTGCATGCTGATACAACTTTATTGTTGTCAGGTTGGTAGTACCACAAAAATCGAAAACCTTCAGCTGCTATTGTTTTCAGATATTGAAAATTTAATCATCAGCTGATGGTTATGTTAAAATTTTTAACGTCTTAAATTCTGGCCGATTAGTTTAGTACAGTGAAATTAGTATTCAATTCTTATTAAACAGCTGCTGACCTGTTAAATTTGAAAAAACCGCCATTGAAATTTTCCATAACCTCATTGATATCATTGCCTCAATGATAATAAATCTAAACTTGATTCATGAATTTGAATTTAGTAATAGGCTATATTTAGGCAATAAAATCTATTGTAAATGATGTGTCATTGAGTTTTGTAAATGAAACTATTGAAACTCAAGGCTTTTTAATAATTTATATGTTTCTATTCTCTATTTGAATTGAGTTAGTTTGCCATTGCTACAAAATGTCGTTATCCAGGCTAATCACGGCGTTAAAACTTAACAAAGTTACAAACAACCGGCCCTTAAAGTTCTTTATCTACAGGCGTATTGAAAAATTCCTATTTCAGTTTTACAATTGAAATCGAAATGACTACCATTTCAAAATGGAATCTTAGAATCGTGTCGTAATGAACGTTTTTCGATACAGGAGGAACTTTTTGATACAGTCCAAATTCCACTTTATGATACATTCCTTGTTTTGTTTCGAAATCAGGTGATAAAAAGTAAACAGTGTTCAACTAACCTCAAAATCAAAACTGCAATTGGGATTGAGTAGCCTACCAGTATTTTTTCATCAATATTTCAATTTACGTACTTGAATATTTAACTAATTTGAATAGTCCAAAGTTTAAATAGTTTAATATACTTATAACTTTGTTAGTGAATATGTTAATAACTTTCACTTTTACAACAACACTCACGATTATGTTGCTTGTCAAATGCGTCTTGTGGTTCTGACTGATATGTTATTTTTAACATATTTAACAAGTGATAAGTTGATTATTATAACAGTTCAAGTAGGATGAAGACAAAAGAAGTTGAAATAAACGATTGATTTTTTATAAAGCGTACACTTACAGATAGCTTGATACTGGTGGTCTATAGCTTGATACTGGTCTGATACTGATAACTACACTGGTGGTCGTAGATAAAATAGTGTATGCAACGGTTGTATTAGGTTTTATGGCATTTGTGAGATATTTAGAGCACTTGCTCTCATCTCACCTGCTATAGAGGCTCCCATTATACAACCGTTATAAACTACTATTTTCTAATACGTACTTTACTCTTCATATTTTGGCTCGACATAGTTCACACACAAAATCCCAAACCAGTCTCAGTTACCAGGTTTTGGGTATTTGTGTTTTCAGTGTCGAAAAGAGCGTGAATTTTTTTCTCTCGTAAATGTTTTCCGTGGCTTGTGGTGGCCTACTGAGAGGCTGTCATCGTAGCTTAGGAAGAGTGTAGGATGACACTTTTTCGACACACAAATCTCGCCCAACTGGTTTCAAGTTTTTACTACACACGACAACAGAGATTCTTCTCTCTCACTGTCAATGTCTTAACCTACAGTGCCATAAATTTATTTCAATTTGAATACAATCTTCCGTGGCCTTTTTCTTTGATCTTTTTTTCTTCTTCGCTAGCTTATCCTTCTTTTTATTTCTATTCTTCTTCTTTTTCTTCGTCTTTTCTTCTTTTCTTCTTCTTCTTCTTCTTCTTCTTCTTCTTCTTCTTCTTCTTCTTCTTCTTCTTCTTCTTCTTCTTCTTCTTCTTACATTTCCGTTCTTTTCTATGATCTTTCTCCATCTTCGCTAGCTTATCCTTTATTTTTCTTTCAATTCTTCTTTTATTTTCCTCCTTCTTCTTGGTTCTTCTTTTTCTATCATTCTCACTCTTCTGATTGATTTTCTTACTTTTATCTTCATATTCCTAAGAATACGATCTTCGGTCTTTCGTCTTCGCTTTTTGATTTCTTTCTTCCTCGACAGCTTATCCTTCCTCTTTTCCTTTTTCTTATTCCTTCTCCATCTCCAATCTTCTATCATTCTTATTTTTATCTTCATAAGATTATTTCAATTCGTATAAGATCTTTTGTCTTACGTTTTCTTCTTCTTATATTATAGCTCATCCTTTCTTCTTCCTCTTATTCTAATTTCTTCTTCCTTCTTCTTCTTCTTTTTCTTCTTCTTCCTCTTCTTCTTCTTCTTCTTCTTCTTCTTCTTCTTCCTTCTTCTTCTTTTCTTCTTCTTCTTCTTCTTCTTCTTCTTCTTCTTCTTCTTCTTCTTCTTCTTCTTCTTCTTCTTCTTCTTTCTTCTTCCTTCTTCTTCTTCTTCTCTCCTCCTTCATTTTCTTCTTCTTCTTCTATCATTCTTGCTTTCTCTTTCTGATTGATTCTCTCTTTCTCATCATTTTCTTCTCATTTTTCGTCCTCTTCTTCTGGTTCCTCTTATTAGGTAGATCATAATAATCGTATGCCAAATATTTTAGTTTGTCCACCAATCTCTTCTTCTTCTTTCTTCTTCTTCTTCTTCTTCTTCTTCTTCTTCTTCTTCTTCTTCTTCTTCTTCTTCTTCTTCTTCTTCTTCTTCTTCTTCTTCTTCTTCTTCTTCTTCTTCTTCTTCTTCTTCTTCTTCTTCTTCTTCTTCTTCTTCTTCTTCTTCTTCTTCTTCTTCTTCTTCTTCTTCTTCTTCTTCTTCTTCTTCTTCTTCTTCTTCTTCTTCTTCTTCTTCTTCTTCTTCTTCTTCTTCTTCTTCTTCTTCTTCTTCTTCTTCTTCACTACTTTCCATATTAAGGCTTGAGTCACCTGCTTCACCACACACAAACATTCCAGAATATATTTAGTGATGAGAGAGAGCCTTGAGTGTCCACCTGAGTGTTGACCTTAGCGGTCCTTGAGAATATTCTTCTAAAGGAGTGGAAACATTTTTTCTTTCATGCTATAGCCATAGCTTAGCTACAGCATAGCTTAGTTATGGAAGCTTAGCTTAGAAATTATTAGTCGGTGCTATAAACCTACTACTTACTGTGCTATGAAATTTGAAATCAATTTCTTCAATTTCATGTGCAATCAGCATTTGATCTATAATTTGAGATCTAATTGAGAATTTTTAAATCAATATTGACCGAGCTGGAGTCATTTGCTCATCTTGCCAGAGGGTCTTCTTCGCTTGGACAGACATATGTCAGTGATATCAGTAATACCTATAGAAAACTTCAAGTAGTATCCTTATACCTCAATGTATGCTTAACATTGGAAATCAAGCAAATTCCCTTTGAAAAATGTAATTCTAGTAGAACTATAGAAAAGTATCGAATATTTGGTTTTCAATTTTGATTAAAATATTGGTTATATTAATAAGGAAATCTCTCTTATCACTTATATGAAAATAGTATTAAAATATAAAATTGAACATGATCCTGGAGTTATAGAGTTTGTTAATTTTATACATTCGACATTGTATATAGCTTTGTCATGAGATTGTCGAGGGGCTTGGCAGGGAATATTTTCTTGGCAGTTATTCTTTGGAAATAATTGTAGCTTACTGCTTCTTTGGCAGTAGGCTACAGACAATTATTTGTTAATATTATTTGTAATAAACAATTTATTGTTTCCGATAGCTGCTAGAAATTGAAATTTCCCCTCACTTAAATGAAAGTATGATGTTACTATGTATTACTTAGCATAAATACTATTGGTGCTTGAACTGATTGCATGCATTTATGCAACATGTTGATTACTGTTAATGTTTATATTCATTGCAACTATAAGGTTTTTTAATTGTTGAAAATTTCGATTTGTTATTTTTTCAGCTGTACTTCCACTGCAGGATTTCAAAACACACGTTCCAGCTAGGAACTTGGCAATAGAAAAATAACGTGGGAAAGCATACTGTGCTTATGTACTGTGACAATTACCGTGATAACATTGTTTGTTCACAGTATAGCAATCGTGTTACTGTGATACAGTATTACTGTATATTGTGCAGTAATAGTTGGATGCATGGGGTACCGTGGGACCCCAGCCCTGCTTTCATACACTAAGTATAGACTTATTTAAGGTCTACTATATCTACGGTACTTCTTATAATCAGCGGGAAAGATATCAGTAGATAAGGTACATTATCTGGAAATGTTTCGAAACAATTGGAATTTTTTAAGAAGTAAAGTCGTCGAGTAGAGTTAGGTTTTTGCCGAGAGAAATTTTTCAACGCGTAAAGGCTTGAATTTCAAATTTGTAAAGGAATTTAGTAAGAAAGATGAATGATTGTGGAACCCATTTCGAATAAAAATACTTTTTGACCTTTAATTTTGTACCATATTTGAATTCAAAAGCAAGAAAAGAGATCAAGAGGAAGAAAAAAGGCTTGAGCCTGTTTCTTGTTCAATGAATAATATTATGAAATGATTATGTGAACCACTGGCGGCTCGTGTCCATGAAACAGATAAAGTGCTGTACAGTAAAAGATACGGGCACTTCACCTGTTTCGTGGGTACGAGCCGCCAGTGATGTGAACATGTCATTCGTAATGAATTAATAAATAAGTGTATTCTGTGAGAATAGATCACACACAATAAATTATATGCTATGTAATCAGAAACACAAGAGTTTGATTTTTACAGCAACGATGACTGAAATTTTACATTTGAATAATTGAAAGAAATTTATTGATTCTACAAAATTTCTTGATCAGGATATGTATATTTCTCGAATACATAATTTTGTAATCTATAATATCAGAAAATGAGTATAAAGTAGAACATTTTATCAATAAAATAATATGCGTTAATTATAAAATAATTTGCATTATAAAAGTGAAATGCGCCATACATACATCGCCTTTCCCCTCATGTCACGTAGGCCTTTCTCAAACTTTTCTCAAGTAATTTCTCAAAATTCCAACACGAGATCTTCAAAAGGCAAAAGTTATAAGATGCATTTCATATCTTGTATTACAAGACCTTTCCTTTCCAAATTTGAATTATTACAAGCTCCCACGGACTTTCTCCTAAATTTGAACAACCATTTCTGTAATCGTCCTACACTACTCAACGGAAAACCTTCAATTTTCTAGAAGATTCACGTTTGCTTTTATACTCTCATTGTTCAAAGCCATCGACATGTTAATGATGGGAAAAACAAAGAAGACACTTTGGAAGATGGGAAAATGACTCCAGCCCTGTCAATATTGGTTCAAAAATTATAAATTTGGTCTCAAGTTGTAGGAAAGTTCTGATCTACAATTTGATACCAAATTTATAATTTTTGAACCAATATTGAACGAGCTGAAGTCATTTTCCCATCTTGCCAGGATGTCTTCTTTGGTTGGGACGAACTATAGATGATGGGAAAAACAAAGCAGCCTTCTGTATGGAATCAAACTGCTTTGGAGCTTCCTTTTCAGTCCGCCAACCTGGGCTATGTCAAGGCTCCCAACGTTTGCCTTGGAAAATGCGTATGAAATTAATTCGTGGAAAGTGTGTGAATAACAGATGAATGGAAACAAAACAGCTGGCAAAATATGACTTTCTCTCATTCTTTAATCGTTATCTTTCTCCTTAATTCCTTATCATCTTTCCTTTCTTTCTTCATCTTAATAGTTCTATACACCTCTTTTATCCTGAAATTGATTATATAGTAGACCTATGTGTGTAGCTGTTTGAAAGTTATTAATGCCATATCATTGTTTTGAGATAAATCTTGTGCAGTGATGTGTGGATTCGTTAGTTCACAAATGTGATGAATACCTTATAAGTGACCAATCATTAACAAGTCGTTAATAATGAATCATTACGTATCTATACATAGACACATGTATATATATGATTACATCTATAGTATAGGCACCATAACGTTTGCATGACTCCATGACAAAAACACAATTAAATTTTTCTAGAAGAAAAATAACTTGATTTTTCTCAAAACTTTCCATTTAAAACTTAATCCATTTCAGGTATCAAATCAAGGCTCTATTCATTCTGGGTACATTCAAGTTTTAAATGGAAACTTTTTTATTCTTGATATAAATTTCAAAACTCTCAATCATTCAGATTCTTGAAGGCTCTTTTGTTTACAAATACCCATCAATGTACGTAACTTACACTATACCCTATTCACGATCACTTGAGACGAAATGAACAAATTTTTTTGCGCGTGTGTGCGGGTAAAGGAAGGTATTACTTCATACGACGGTCGGCCGCTGTCGAACAGCTGTAGTCGATCACAGTTCTTGGCTTTTCCTCAAGCTCAAACAAAAATTGCTACCTGTACATGCAAAAAGTTTCTTTATTTCGTCTCAAGTGATCGTGAATAGGGTATAGTCGAATTGATAAAAATTATTTATTTGATAAATTAACGATATAATCATTCATTCTAATCCTCATTAATTACCAATTAGGTCATTTTCGATTATAATTGATAATTTGTTGATAATTATCATTATTATCAATAATTCATATCAATCATTATTTTGATATCAATGACCTCATCAATATCTTTCAAAGATCTTTCAATGATATCATATCATTTATAACATCAATCATTATGCCCAAAATTTCATGAAATTGAGCACTCACAGCTTCAGACTAGCCAGTGACAATATCATTATTATCTTGTGTATTTCACAGAAAAACTTCAATTCTTCTCATACCAATTCAAATATACAGTACCATTATTTCTCCTTACATCTTGATTCTTCGTCATCTCTTTTCTTTCATATCATAGATGAATTAGAATATGCATTTAGAATTCACTTATCTATCTATAGCTACTTTACCTCTTTACTTATCTATAGATACATAACTTCAAGCGATATAATACTGTATTATGATACATTTATCATAACATAGGCATAGCCAACATCTCACCATTCATCATGCATTCTTATGAATCAGGTCAACTCCGCTATAATAACGTTACAATAACATCATAAAGTTTACGCTTTGAATTAACGTCTAACTGAATGGAGTGTAACGTGATTCAAACGTTACACTTGAATTATTCTCGAGTAACAAAGGATTTCATCCCAGACAAGCATTGCTTATCAATTATCAGCTGCGATGAAAAAATAATCCGTTATTTTTGTTGGATGCCTATCATCTCCATAGTAATTCAAAGTCAAGAATTCGTTACATTTTTTTCTTAACAGTAGTTTGTTTTCGTAGATTGATGATTTCATTGTTGATCGGGTTTGTTTTTTTTTAGGAGCATTTTACATCTTTTCAACTATTTTTACATTGTTTTGAACCTGGATGACTTGCAATATAAAATCTGAAGATTATATTATATTTTTCTACATTCAAGATTATTTCTGGTAGTACTTCTTAGCTTCTGTTCTTGCATAACAGTATTCTGGGCAGGAATGACTTGACATTTGAATAAAATATGGTTTCTCTAGTAGTTTTTGTAGCATCAACCTCTAATAATGAGAGCATGCTACTTTCATTCAAATGTGTTTCCATGGAGGTTTTTAAGTTTTTATTGCTTTGTTCTCTGAGGGTGATGCCCACATGATCTCTCAGGTTTTTTGCGTAGGTAATGGGAGGAATGATGATGAGATGAGAGATTACTACTTCACAGGTAATCGGAACCGACGGCTTATCGTTATTTTCGCAGTAAATAGCAATAATAGTAAATAACAATAGTATTTATGACTAGTAAATACTAGTTTAGTACTAATAGTAGTAAATAGTAGTAATTATTAACTAGTAATAGTATTTAATAGTAGTAAATGACTTTTGTATTTCTGTTCAGATGCCGATTCCGTTCCATTCCGACAGAATGGAATGCATCAAGATGTTGGATATTGAGGTAAAAGAAGAAAAAAAAATTAATTTGTGAGAAATCGGACATGCTATGTTATAATCCCTAGTGTATGCCTACCCATATAGCTTCGATTTATCGTAATTTTTTTCTATTATCCGCCACTATACTAGAATAACTTAAATTATTAGTGGTGAAATAGAGAGCTATATTTGTGTTGGGTTTCAATGATATTGTGCAAATTACCCAGTCAATAAAATAAGTATAGATGCGATATACAAAAAACATTGAATCATAGTATGGAACATTTTGCAAGACATTCAGAAAAAAACATTAAATCATAGTATGAAACATTTCGCACGATATTCAGAAGAAACATTTAATCATAGTACAGTACTTCGAGAGTCAACCGCAATAGAAAAAACAAAAAACTGAACCTAACCTAACCTTATGACGTTGTTGTATGTTAGCTGGGTCCGCAATGACTTCAGCGTACTGTAACAATGATAAATAAATAACCTAACCTGAACAACCAACGTAGGACTATATTTAGGTGAAATAAAAATGCTGCAAGTGGTCGTAATGTTCTGCAGACAGAAAGTAACAGAATGTTCTGCGACAAAAAACTTGAAGAAACAGAGAAAAGAAGATAGAAATCACGAATAGCAAAGGACAGTAAATAAGAACAGAAAAGTAATGATTGAATGACAATGATTTAAAAGTACAATCGCACCTGAACAATAGAATTATAACAGGTTGTAATGTCACATTTTACTGCATTTTCTACACTGCAACATGACGTATATTATGGAGAGAATGAGACATGAAACACGAAATACTAGGAATAAAAATTAGGAGGTTAGGAAAGTGACCATGTCTGCCTTCAAAGTAAGCGTACTGTACGTGGATATTATACGTTTATAACCTCAGTCTGCTCACTCTGCTATCACTATCTGGTCGTGGGCTCGAATACCAGGACGTTTGATCATCAAATAATTTACCTTACTCAATAATAACTAACTTAACCTAACTCATCAATAATTATCCTTTGACTCTCTAGTCACTCGAAAATGTCTATATAAGCATTATCCACAGTCAAAAGAATAATAGGCTATATTTATTGGCTGAAATAATACATTAAAACCAGTCTTACATCACTGGCGGCTAGTGCCCACAAAACAGGTGAAGTGCTGTACAGTAAAAGATACCGGCACTTCACCTGTTTCGTGGGTACGAGCCGCCAGTGTCTTCAATAATTATTGTGTTTGCTGTTTGAATCGCCATTTTGTAACGTTTGCATGAATCGCTAATAGGGGAGGGGCTTGTCTGGGCCAATGGCGAACGAGCACTGTGATTGGTTCAAGCAGCTACCAATAGCTAGCAGTGATTGGCCATTAGTATGAATATTTCTGCTCTTTACTTCAAGGTTTTAATAGTTTAACTTTAGTTTACCAGAGATTGATGATGGTGTAGCAACTAAAACCAGTATCTCAATTTTTAATAAATCTGTGGTTAGCAATATGGTTTATTTTCATTTAAAAATAATAAAGGAGTAGAAGGAAGAGAAGGAAGAGAAGAAGAAGAAGAAGAAGAAGAAGAAGAAGAAGAAGAAGAAGAAGAAGAAGAAGAAGAAGAAGAAGAAGAAGAAGAAGAAGAAGAAGAAGAAAGAAATGAGGAGACAGTAAAGAACGAAAAGAAGATATGGAGGGAAAGGAAAGCGAGAAGAAGTATAGAAGAATAGGAAGATGCTAAAAAGAGGCAGGTGGTAGAAATAATAATATAATAATGTACCAGGAAGACGCAAAATATATTGTACTCAGGAATTCCAAGGTACCAAAGGCTATTACAGTAAGAATTGTCTGTGGTCTGTAATAATGTTTTGAACAAAAGAAAAATTCATTTTCTTCGCATTATCGAAATTGTTCTCTCTTGATTACAGCTTTGCACTACAGTCTGTCCGAGCAAAGAAGACATTCTGGCAAGTTGGTCGAATGATTTTAGCTCGGTCAATATTCGTTCAAAATTTGAAATTTGGGCTCAAAATGTAGGAAGCATTCTTCTGATTTACAATTTGAGACAAAGTTTATGATTTTTTAATCGATTTTGACTAAGCTGGAGTCATTTTTACAGCTTGCCAGAATGTTTTCTTTGCTTGGACGGAGTGTAGTAGAAATGATTGTGGCAGAATAACCTCAACCTTTTCATCATAATATCTGAGCGAAGTTGATGTGAAAATGTGCAGAACACGATTTGGTTTTAGTGCTTGAAATTGCATTAACTTAAACAAATCGTGGGTAATGAACTTCGGGGTTTAAGTTGGAACCACACCGCTCGGGTGTACTTTTGCCACTGCTTAAAATGTGAAACTCGAATAATATTGATATTTCAATTGATTAAATTCATATGTGAAGTCGAAGAGCACCGAATTCCTAAGTATGTATGTCACAGGCGGCTTGTGCCCACAAAACAGGTGAAGTGCCCGTATCTTTTACTATACAGCAGTTCACCTGGTTGGTGGGCACGAGCCGCCAGTGATGTATGTTAGAATCAAAAGAATTGTAGCCTATTGAGTAGGAATGGGTGTTCTCATATACATCCACAGAATGTTTCACGTACTTGGGAATCGAAAACGTGACTTACATCAATGTTCGATAAAAAAAAATCAATTGAAAAAACATACATGTTTTCTTTTTTATGTTTTCACTTATCGAAAATCATGTTTTGTTCAAAAAAATCAATGTTCTATGTTATCCTTCATTCCTAGTATTGTAAGAGAAAAATAATTTCACAGATATCAGTCTAATTTTTAAAGCAGACTCGAATTTCATCTCTTTTTTCAGCGGAATTGACAACATTTGTTAATAGTTGTGTGTTTTGTTTACTCCACAACATAGGATCTTAAACACATCGTGTTAAATTTTTTTTAAGGTGATGCCCACATGGGCTCTTGGGCCTGTGCGTGGGTAATGGGAAGGATGATGATGAGAGATGAATGGACCTACTGCTTTAGGTGGGTTCCGAACCACCGGGAAGCGATTTTTGAGGCTCATAAATTGAATTCAGAGGAACCGGTCACCAGTAGAATAGTGGTGGCAGAGGCACGTCGCTTATCTAATCTCATTTGAATTGATGACACTGCATCGAATATTCATTCATCAGTTCTCGTTGTGATTGTTATATTGAAATGCAGCTCCATAACTACAACATTCCACGGCGATTAACTTCAATTTAATTGTTGTGAATCTCACTGGCGGCTCGTACCCGCGAAACAGGTGAAGTGCCCGTATCTTTTACTGTACAGCACTTCACCTATTTCGTGGGCACGAGCCGCCAGTGGTGAATCTGGCTGATTGTATGTGATCGGGAATTTTACACTGAAATTCATATTTCACGTTTACTCATCTAGCATTGTAACTTTTGTGGCAGTATTTACACCTTGAGATTTTTTTATATGGTTCGAGACTGTTAGAATAGCAATAGACGTATAGGAGAGGAGATTGGTGGAGAATAGGAAAAGAGGATGAGAAGAGGAAGAAGGATAGGGAGAAAAAGAAGAAGACGAAAATGGAGAAGAGGAAGAGAACGGAAAGGAGATGGAAAGAGAAATTGAAGAGGACGTTGAGGAAGAGAAGAAGAAGAAGAAGAAGAAGGAAGAAGAAGAAGAAGAAGAAGAAGAAGAAGAAGAAGAAGAAGAAGAAGAAGAAAATGGAGAAGAGGAAGAGAAGAGGAGGAGGAGGAGGAGGAGGAGAAAAAAACAGAAATTGAAGGAGGACGTTGAGGATGAGGAAGAAGAAGAAGAAGAAGAAGAAGAAGAAGAAGAAGAAGAAGAAGAAGAAGAAGAAGAAGAAGAAGAAGAAGAAGAAGAAGAGGAGGAGGAGGAGGAGGAGGAGGAGGAGGAGGAGGAGGAGGATGAGGAGGAAGAAGAAGAAGAAGAAGAAGAAGAAGAAGAAGAAGAAGAAGAAGAAGAAGAAGAAGAAGAAGAAGAAGAAGAAGAAGAAGAAGAAGAAGAAGAAGAAGAAGAAGAAGAAGAAGAAGAAGAAGAAGAAGAAGAAGAAGAAGAAGAAGAAGAAGAAGAAGAAGAAGAGAAGAAGAAGAAGAAGAAGAAGAAGAAGAAGAAGAAGAAGAAGAAGAAGAAGAAGAAGAAGAAGAAGAAGAAGAAGAAGAAGAAGAAGAAGAAGAAGAAGAAGAAGAAGAAGAAGAAGAAGAAATAGGCGTTCACGTATTTTGTAATCAGCAACGCCTCTTCACTGCATAGTATAGTGTTATGTAACTTGAAGATCCATTCACCTCCGCAACCCAACTACAGTATGTAATGTACTTAGAGGTTATAGTACAATGCAAGTACAGTAATGGTCATGAATTGAATGGTTAGTTGTTGCTGGTTATCAGAACCAGGAGAAGAGGTGAATGGAGCTTAGTGTACTTATTACTGGAGTTCTTCTCAGTAGTAAGCGGTAAGCCCACAAGGTTGTACCAAATGTTGTAACTTACTCTACTCGTAATTTACTACAGTGACGAAAGAAGAATATATTTTGAAATGGTGACTATAGTCTGTCCAAGCAAAGAAGACCCATTGGCAAGATGGTAAAATGACTCCAGCTTGGTCAATATTTGTTCAAGAATATAAATATGGTCTTAATAGTAGATAAAATTGTTTCCTACAATTTGAGATCAAATTTATAATTTTTGAACCAATATTGACCAAGCTTGAGTCACTTTCCCATCTTGCCAGAGGGTCTTCTTTACTTGAACAGACTATATCAACTTGTACATAAATTATAACAGGAAGAAATGGAAATGAGACTTGGTTATAGGCCTGAATGTTTTTACCCAGAGAGTAAAGAGTAAGAATTTAGTTTTATTCTCTCTTGTTCTACAAATGTTATATAGCTGATGCCAAAAAGTTAGGAAGTTTCATCGGCGCTTGAGCGCTCCAACAGCTGATGTTGTCATTTATCCTTGCCTAGATGATGTATTAAAAAACCAAAAGAAACAATACATGCTATACATCAACTGTTAGTATAGTCTGTCCAAGCAAAGAAGGCCCTCTGGCAAGATGGGAAAATTACTCAAGCTCGGTCAATATTGATTCAAAAATTATCAATTTCATCTCAATTTGATCTACGATTGAGATCAAATTTATAATTGTTGGACAAAGTTTAACCAAGCTGGAGCCATTTCCCCATCTTGCCAGAGGGTCTTCTTTGCTTGGACAGACACTACTGGTTAAATCTCATTCAAGAGACAGAAGAAACCGTCTAACATTTTTGGCGTATACCTCACACTATACTCGCTATTTTTCTCACTATTTCTCTGTTCCTCTGCTCCTCTCTTCTATCTCCTCTTGCCTCTTACCCTCCTTCATTTATTCCTTATTTCTATACACTTTTCATCTAGTTACTCTGTCTGGCGAGGAATCTCTAACACGCCATATATTTCCGATTATATCTCGGCTCATAGAGAGTTCTGGTTTTTACTAGTTGATTGGTACCATCCGACACTACAATTTGAGCAAGTTTTCATTGGATTTGGTGTTAATTAGTATTTTAATTGAATAAATGAAATTTGAAGTGAGACAATTTGGGTGTGTTTATCTACGAATGTGTATTGGTGAATCAGGTGATCATCAAATTTTGAAATACTCCGCTATCATGAAAGATAATTTTTATTTATTTATTGAAATGATACAGTATGTGAGGACACTAGGGTAAACCGCATTATAGCCCTCATAACACATATGAATTGTACAATCAAAATAAAATTAATATTAAACTTTGAGATATTAGATTAATGATGGAAAAACATCATAATTACAGTTACATCAGTACATTATGTATTCAGAAAAACGGTTAACAAGCCTTAATTATAAACTAAAAATATTAAGTTAAAATACGAGATAGTAGAAATATTTAAAGAACATTTATAGAAATGTTTTTATCAGATGTATTCATGTTAAAGTAGTGGTATGTATTGATTCTATAAATTAGTGAAATATTTACGAATTAGTGAAATATTTTCCAACAACGGTACTTTCTTTGGTGTACTTTTTTAGTGAATTTTAAAAAGTGTTGTTTTTTTAAATAATGTTATTTCTTGAATTATCCTATTCTTCTTCATCTTGTTGAAAATTGTTTCTCGTTTCTCTATCGCAGTAGATGCTTTCTCTCTTGTTCTCTTCACGTTGACTATCTTTTGTCACCTTCTAATATGTAATTCACCCTCATCATCCTCTCTCTTTTCCTGATTTCAAATCTATCTTTAGTAGTCTGTCCAAGCAAAGAAGACCCTCTGGCAATATGGGGAAATGACTCCAGGTTGGTCAATATTGGTTTAAAAATTACCTATTTGGTCTCAAATTGTAGATCAGAATGTTTCCTGCAATTTAGGATAGAATTGAATATTTTTAAACCAATATTGACAAAGCTGGAATCATTCACCCATCTTGCCAGAGGGTCTTCTTTGCTTGGACTGACTATACATGTGTCCGAGAACTATCAATTACCGCCGCTTCACGTTAACACCACCACTCTCTCTCTCTCTCTCTCTCTCTCTCTCTCTCTCTCTCTCTCATTGAATTATTTAAGTCTTTTAAATAATTATTTAATTATTTTATTATTATTAATATTTATATCAGTACTTTTCAAAAATAGATTTCCAAATACCTAGCTCATGTGGTATTCAACTATAATAATCGTATTTAATCAACATTTCAGTCCTAAATAAACTTCATTCATCATTCCTATCGTTTTAATTCATCTTTCATGAATTACAGTATCCATTCCACATTTTTTTTAAGTTATCACAATTTCATAAAGTAAAATTCATTAAATCAATTTTCACTCGAATCTATCAGTAAAAATTTGTTACGGTTGAGTGTTAATGGGAGGGATATCCTTGCATATCCTTCTCCAAGAATGGACATCTTTGTCCAAAGTCCGCCATTTCATGTAGATACACCACAATCATATTATAACAGTAAGAATATTAGATGCTATATATCTGTAATTTAGTAAGTTCCTTGCATATGTATTTCTTATTTGAACCAATCGTGTAAATTAGATTTATGTTTAATTTTTAGAATCTAGGATTTTAGATCGTAAATCTGTACCATATTTGAATAAAGTGAATAATCTAATCTAATCTAATCTCTCGATTGTAATCAGTGTAATTTTCATTTATTTTTATTCTCACAGCATGGGATTTGAATTACTATATTATGTAATCTACATGAATAAAGTGATTGAATCTGAATCTCACACTTATTGATCTAATGCTATCTATAGCCTATTTCCTTCTCTCTTACTCCTTCACTCACTTCCTCTCTCCAACCCTCAAAGGGTTGAGTGGTAGAGAGGACCAACAGTCCTAACTCCGCCCTCAATAAAGGCAATTTATCTATCTATCTATCTATCCCTCTCACTCGCTCTCTCATAATGCTATCAATAACACGTCAATATCTCTGTTTCTCTCGCACTGCTGGCCGGATAACATATATCCATCCTTTCTCACGATAGGATACAGGTATGGTCGAGCAAGGAAGACATTGGGAAGCTGGGAAAATGACTCCAGCTCGGTCAATATTGGTTCAAAAATTGAACGTTTGGTCTCAAATTGTAGATCAAAATGTTTTCTACAATTTGAGACCACATTTAAAGTTCTTGAACCAATATTGACTGAGCTGGAGTCATTTTTACATCGTGCCAGAATGTCTTCTTTGCTTGGACAGACTATAACGGACCGGGCGCGGAATGTTGCCTCACAAGTACAGTTATAGTCCGACCAAGCAAAGAAGAGCCTCTGGCAAGATGGGAAAATGACTCCATATTGGACAATATATGCTCAAGAATTATAAATGTGGTTTCAATAGTAGATGAAATTGTTTCCTACAATTTGAGATGAAATTGATAATTTTTGAAGCAATATTGACCGAGCTGGAGTCATTTTCCCATCATGCCGGAGGCTCTTCTTTGCTTGGCCATACTATATTAGTGTGGAGTCAAGTTGGTGCAGTGGAAGAGAAGCTGCTGCGAAAGACAAGTTGAACACTTGCAGAAGGAGAACAAGAGAGAGAAGAGAAGATGGAGAGAGAAAGTTGGAGAGAAAATTCTTCTAATTGAGAAGAGAAGATAGAGGTGATGGTATTATGATTTCAATAATTGGCAACAAATTTTATAATTGGCAACATCAGCTGTAGGAGCGCACAAGGAGCAGACAAAACAGCCTGAAGTTTTGGCGTTAGCTATAATACAAGTTAGAATAGAATAGAATGACTTCTTTATTTTAATGACGTGGCGAAGTTTGGACAGTAATGTCCACTCTACCACTTAACCACGAGTTCTGTTATAGTCTGTCCAAGCTAATAAGACCCTCCGACAAGATGGGAAAATGACTTCAGCTTGGTCAATATTCTTTCAAGAATTATAAATGTGGTTAGTAGATCAAATTGTTTCCTAAAATTTGAGATCAAATTAATAGTTTTTGAACCAGTATTGACCGAGCTTGAGTCATTCTCCCATCTTGCCAGAGGGTCTTCTTTGCTTGGACAGTCTATACCAATAGCAGAAATATAAATGACGAATGGCTGTACAATGTAGCAATTATTGTTGATATATAATCAAAAAGGAACCTAGAAATTCAATTATTCCTAGAGTCTATAGACTTTAGAGCCTAGTATTATTCCTAGATCCTAGAGTTCTATATTAGACTCTAGACTCTAGAGCCTAGTATTATTCCTAGATTCTAGAGTTCTATTACTCTATTTGAAAGAATATTATTCTAGATTTTCTATTATTTATAATGAAAGAAGTTTGTAATGAACTTTGTCCCTGGCAATAATTATTCTACATGTAACAATTCCCACAGTCATAGGATTCCAGCTGTGAATGTAAAGAAATGAAGAAAGGGTGATTGAAGGAGAAATGGAATCAAGGGCACTGAGGAGAAATGAAGAGAAGAAGAAAGAGCGCAGAATAAAGTGAGATGAAGGTGTATCAGAAAGACGGATAGGAACAGGAAATGGAGATGAAATTGAGAATGAGATAATGAGCTGAATCAAAGAAGAAGAATGAGAAGAAGAAGCGAACGTGTGTTACTTAACTTTGCTAGAGAAAACGCCTTTTTGCTAATCTTCTTCTTTTGCTTTTTCTTTCTCCCTCTCTTTCTCGAGTATCTTCTTACGATCGTTCATTGCCTAATCTCCTTCATCAACTAATAATTTCCTTCTCTTTCCTCTTCATTCTCTTATTTCTTTCATTCTGTTCATATTCCTCATTAATGCATCGTCATTACTTGGAAACTATTATCTTTTCCTATCCTCATTATTCAATTATTCGAATATAGTTCTGACATTATATTATCCTTGATTGAGAATTTTGATTCTCAAAGATCATCCTCCTCTTGCTCAAACGATGAAATTAGAAATATTCTATGGAAAGCCAGAACTAACTCAAAACAATAATAATACTAATGAGCGTCTAGTTTTTCAAGAAAGTTGACCCCGCCTCAAAATCTAACAAGCAGGAGCATCGAGCTCTCTGATTGGCCAACGGGAGGGAGAGACTACATTTTGTGTTTCGACCAATCACAGACGAGCAGATAAAGTGGGAAAGAGCCTAAAATGGCCGATCGATCACAAAATGGGCGATGCAAAATAAAATGACTTCTTCAAAATGGAGACGTGGATTTCGGAATACGTCACAAAATAGAGGCGTGGCTTATGGCATACGTCGCCATTAGTTCCTTCTCATCGGACAGTGTTGGGTGTTGGCTCTTTTTTTATTTGTGATTTCTAAATCAAACGTGATTGGTTCTTGTTTGGTTCTCTTGTTTGACTTCATCACTGGCGGCTCGTGCCCACAAAACAAGTGAAGTGCCTCTACCTTTACTGTACTGCACTTAACTACAGTGGCTATAATAATAAGTGACTTATATAGTCTCTGTACACTTCACCTGTTTCGTGGGCACGAGCCGATAGTGGACTTCATTAACTTCGATTAGTTCTGATAAGATGGTTTAGTAGGTTTTGTAGATTAGTTTGACAAACTTCTTCATTCATTTTATTTAGCTTTCATACGGCAAACCGATTATGTTCATGTCTTTTTAATCATATTTAACATAGCAATAAACAGTATAACATCATTTATTCTTTATTGTTACAATTGCGACTTGATAGCAAGTATTTTAAGCAAAGGTGGATGAGATGATGATGATGAGGTTTACATAGTGAATAAATGATGATAGATGATGAAATATCATGAATTGGGCTCACTATATTCTAGATCGGGTTCATAAAATATACAATATTGTTATTTAATCGCTAGTACTTTGAGATATCATAACAGTTTTTCAAATTTCAAGTTTCGTATTCTTAATCGAACAATAAGTTATTCGAATCTTACTTTCCAAGTGGCTATTTCCTGTTTTTCAAGTAGACAATTTATGACAAATAAATACTCATAAGACTTCAATTACTTTCAATCATTCATTGTTTCCATGTTTTCAAAATATGAATTTTCATATTTTGAAATATGAAACTTTCATAGCTGGTCTATGAAAATACGGTAGCACATTCATAAACTCCTAAATTCCTATTATGAAGGAAGAAGTTGATTAATGAAAAAATAAATAGTGCTTCTAGGAACTTCTTAATTCCTATTATGAAGAAAGAAGTTGATATTTGCATTATTAACACATGTAGAGAAGAGATTTTTAAAGCTACGAATAAAAATAATGACAGCCAGGTCACAAACCTTTCTTAATCAGCGTGCTTGAGTAATACAAAATTCTGATCAAAAAAGTTCCGAACCAAAGGAAATGCAAGAAAGAAATTTCGAATCTAGCAAAAGATGACATTGAAATGAGAAAGGAACATAGTAAGAAGTGAGATGTTGACGAAATTATTTCAAAACTGTCAAATGGCTTGTTTCCTTTGCAAAAACATAATTATATTGACCTCAATTGCTGATCGCTGGTTAAAAGCAAATCGAGGATTGAGTATCTAGCTGGGACTTTTGTATTTTGTAATATTGCCATAACATTGAACAATATAATTGGAACTGAGGTTAATTGAAAAAACATCAATAAAAGGAATCGGTTCAAATTTAGATGAACATTCAACCTTTTAATTACATTTAGAGGTTCAATTTAATTCAATTGGTGGTTGAAATGATAATCAGAGCTCAAACAATGATCAAAATCAGAGAACAAGCTGGAAATGTTTTCTAATTGCTCAATGAGACTCAACTAATCGGAACAAAGGAAAAAGGATTAACCAAGCAATGTATGTTAATGCACTATTATTCATTTGGGAAATCCGGTACCATGTTTGCTGATTATTCTAATTGTTTGGCCTCATTGTTGACAAACTTAAATGTTTTCAGTTTTTATTACACCAATTATCCGGGGAGAAGACAGAATCGTGTGTTGTAAACCTCAACATTTCATTAGAGCTTTGCTGGTGTTTCTTTTGTTAATTTAATTTTTATTATTGTATTTCTCTGGCTGATTTGTATCCTATCATAGGATAAAATAATGAAGAACCCATCTGGAGGAATAATGTTTCTGATCCTCTTTGGTCGTATTCTCTTTAGATGAGCTTACATGAAAAAAGATCTCTTTTATATTTCTGTAGTTTTGAAGCAGTATCATGTTTTTTCTAAAGATGTATTACTGAACATTCTATAATCATGGAGGATGACTGTTTCCCATGAAATATAGAATTGAAGTAATGAGTTCAAGATAAGAACTAGCTCTTCCACTTTTACAAATTCCAATTGGAATCACTGGCGGCTCGTGCCCACGAAAAAGGTGAAGTGCTGTACAGTAAAAGATATGGCCCACTGTTTCGTGGGTACGAGCCGCCAGTGATTGGAATGCAAGTACAGTAATTGATGACTGAATGATGAAATGATGAATTGATAAGAACTAAATATAGCAATGACAAGTAACATGTGTCGGTACTCTCATTGGATGGGTGACCGTTTCTGTGTCAGTATTAAAAACAGTTATAATGAGTACAAAGAGTTAGGTTCGAAGATTTCTTATATTTTTTTAATATTTTTAAATAAGAGATGTATTCACGTATAATTCATATTATTTTCTTTTCAATTGGTCTCTAAAAGTAGAACCTCTCGCTCCATTTTACTGAGACGTTTTAAAGCTATGATTCTCTTAACTACCTTTTCTCGTGTCAAGGAATGAAACTTCCCTATAATAGCTAAACCGAAAAACTGAACTGCATTACAAGACAAGACTGAACATGAACGATGAAATTGTTAAGCATTACTCAAGAGAATACAGAAAGTAATTCCGAGACTTAAAAAGTGATGTCCCATTGACATTCAAGTACAGTTGTCTTAAACATTGTGAGGATAATTTATGATTATTACGAAGAGTATGAAGGAAGAAATAAGAAGAATAATGAATTGTGAAGAAAATTGATGATTATTACGAGGAGTAATGAAAGAAATAAAAACGATGCTAGCACGGAATGGAGACGATTGCGAAAAATAATAATTCTGTCAGGTAACTAATGATTTCCTTTGAAGTTAACGGTTGTTATTTTAACAGTTCTCATGGAAGATAACAGTGGAAAAACAGTATAACGACAAATAAAATGGGCCTACATTGAAAGTTTTCATCAATGTCTATTAATTAGTAAATGAACATTGCAATCACTGTACCTAATTTTTTGATATTTTTTCAACACAAAAGTATTTAAAACGAAATATGAAGTTCATAAAGTTTCAATATACTTTCATTAGGCTATTCCTTATTTAGCCTGAATAGTGTATTACTTGTATTTAATATTTTATTGTGTTTTATGTATTTTGTGTTGGATTGTGAGTATCTTATGTACTTATGTATTTGTATTTTGTGATGAATTAAGAGTTTCATTATACAGTATACGAGTACGAGATCTACAAACTTACAAGAGGTAAACGCAGCTTTTTTGGACAAAGTTTTACCTGTAAACAAGAAAAGGTTATTAGTATATGCTATCAATTTTACTTTTAATATCAATGTGGAAAACTTATTAAAATGATTTTTTTAAAATTAAGAATAGCAAGAGTAGGAGAAATTAAAAATAGAGATAGAGCAACACGTGATAATTAAATGCTTTCAATAAATTATTGATATGATACGATTAGAAGCCATAAATATTTTATAATTCGAACAAATTAAAATGCAGAACATTGAAGTTTTTTTAATTCTTTTGATTGTATGACTCTTTGTCTGATTAATGAGGAAAATGAAGAAGAGCAACAATAATTGTCACAATTATTGTGATAGCCTACTTGATAGATAGATAAATTGAGGACATACTGGAAATAAGGATTACCAGAGTTTACAGAGTAAGAGAAGTATACGTTACAACAGAATAAACTAGGATAATCAATATAAAAACTTGGAAGACGACAAAAATTATGATCAGTTGAGAATAATGAGTACAAATGAAGAAATTCCAACTGCTATAAGAAAACAAAATAAGTATTTATCAACTCGAAAATAATAAATTATTAGTAGTATTATTAGTCAAAATAATATATTATAGCTAGTAGGAAAAATGCTGAAGATGAATCTAAGAATTAGTAAAAAATAATTCAGGCAAATTTTCTAGGAGATACAAATTGTAGAAAAGGAGAAAGTTATGACAAAATTTGAATTTGATCCAAGAAATAATAACTAATGAGAAAAATGCAGGAAAAGGAGAGTCAACAAAAATAATTAGGATAAGTATTTGCAAGAGACAGAAGAAGGAAGAAACAATGTAATTCCTACACCAAATATAAATTAAGTCCATTTCGTAGAAATGCAGCAAAATATTTAGCGAAGAGAAAATAGCACAAAACTAAATAAACATATAGTAATACAAGTTGGTTGAAATGCTATACCGCAAGTCAACTATAATATAGCAGGTAAGACCTGTAATTACAAGTAATTGCTGCTACTCTTTAAAAATGGCACAGACTTCAGTTTGTTGTTTTTACCTTTTTTACTGTTAGACAATTTTACAGCGCACGCGTATTAAGTCTGTGCAAGCAAAGAAGACATTCTGGTAAGATGGTAGAATGATTCTAGCTCGGTGGTTATTGGTTCAAAAATCATGAATTTGGTCTTAAATTAAAAATCAGAATGTTTTCTACAATTTCAGATCCAATTTATAATCGTTGTGCCGATATTGACTAAGCTTGAGTCTTTGTCCCATCTTGCCAGAATGTCTTCTCTGCTTGGCCAGACTACTAGAAATGAGGGAAGAGGTCTAGAATCTGTGTCGTGACGTGGCTTCTACAGCTGTTGCCAAAATTTTAGGTGGTTTCGTTTGCTCCTTGTGCGCTCCAACAGCTGATATTGTCAGACTTGTCATTCAGCTATGCCTTGGGATGTTTTTGAAATTTGACAGTTGATGTTGGCATTTATGTTTAGCTATGCCTAGATGATGTTTTTGAAATGAGAAGAGACAATAGATGCTTCACATCAGCTGTTAGTAGGTTACATCACGTACAAGGCGAATCCGCCTAACTGATGGCGTTAGCAATACTATAGGCCTAGTGACTAGAATTCCTTAATTATTTGCTCCAGTTTACTAGTTTTTAGTATGTATTCTGAAATTTCAAGCAGAAGTGCTTATTATTCTTAAAAAATCAGAAAATGAAGAGGGAGAAAAAGAAGAAACAACAAAAAATAGAATTATGGAAGGCAATGTGGTGAGAATTATTATGAAAAAATATTGACTGAAAAAGACCAAAAAAAAGAATTATTGCAGAAGATGTTGTGAGAATATTATGATTTTGAAAAAACAAGATTTAATTCTAGTAAGAAAGATGCAATGAAGAAAAAAGAAAAGAATATTACAAAATCGGAGAAGAATATAACAAAACATGAAAGAGGATTAATTATTTAAACAAGTAGTAAATACCTATAAAACACAGGAAACTAAATAACCCGGCTTATAAAAAAGATGCAACAGTACCTAATAACAAATTTCGAAAAATTGGGACAACACAAACCATTAAACACAAGATAAGTGAACTACAAAAGTTAAGAGATGAAACGGGACTTTTAAAAGGTAGTTCCACTCAATGTGAACGTTGTAGAAACAAATTTGAAAAAGTAATTCGTCATTTTATTCACCATCAATCTGGAAGAACTTTATCTGTTCTAAATTGAAAAATAAAAACTCTGGTCATCAACCAACTTTAGTCATAAACTTTTAAATTGGTTCAGGCAGTTTTAGATCAAAGTTGTCTGATACACTGGCGACTCGTACCCACGAAACAGGTGAAGTGCCCGTATCTTTTACTGTACAGCACTTCACCTGTTTCGTGGGTACGAGCCACCAGTGTCGTACTATATTGAGATTTGGATTTTTTTCACACCAACTACCAATGAAGCGATTTGTTCTTCTCTTCTGTTTATGTTTCCAAAGATAAAAGGTTTTATTTGTTTAAAAAACAAGGTACGAGCTAATTGGGACTTGGTGTCTTTTTATTGTCCCGGACTTGGAGCTGGAACACTTTAAAAGAATTTGAATTTAGGATTCAAGTTTACGATCCCAATCCCACTTTATCATCTTTCTTTTTTTGTATGAACATTTGTTGTTGAATTAGAACTTGAATATTAATTTACATTTTTGCATTGAATGCAAGCCTTTTCAATCATCAATACAAAGTATATTCAGTACTGTACATAGTATCATCAATTAAATTCACGATGTACAAATCAAATCAAATCATTTATTTGCCATACAATAAATACATATTCAAAATAAATAAAAAGAAATCATTGAAATGAATATTGTAATGGATGAGAGTGTCCAACTAGAAGCAAGGATAAATTAGCAAGATTTTATTTGGAAGAAATAATGTATTTAGAGTTTTTTTTTATTTAATTTATGCCTTTTTACAAAGTTTTATCAGTGGTATTATCAATCCTTTCCTCCCAATCTTCTTTCCCTTTCCTTTCTTCAATCTTTTTCCTTTCTTTCTCTTTTTAGTTAGGTGCCTATTTGCTAGCCGAAGAAATTTTGTTATGATCAAACAATTTATGGAGTTACTTTGCATTACAACCAACAATTTATTGCCATTTTGCTATTTATTATGAGAATCTATTTGCTATTCAATTAAATAGAACAATAACAATAATATTATTGATTTCCTATCAGTTAGATCTACCTTTCAGCTTAGACTAACCTATTATTTATTTATTGTTAAATTGATTATCTTAGTGTTCAGCATTTGCTCCATGGCGGGTAGCCTAAATTAAAAAAAAAATCTAAAACGGATTTAAAAAAATAAAATTTAAGATGGCGTAAAAGTTATCTATCAAACTTCTACTAGTGTAGCTTACGCCAAAACGTTAAGTGGTTTGGTTTTGTCTATCTCTTGTACGTGATGTAACCTACTAACAGCTGATTCAAAGGTTCCAATGTTCCATTTATCTAGGCATAGCTTAATAACAACTCTTATTGACTGCATCAGCTGTTTGAACGCACAAGGAGCAGACGAAACCGCCTAACTTTTTGACGTCAGCTATAATAACTCTCATCAATTATCAAGAAATACTGGACATCTTGTTTACTACAAAACACAGGATTAATTGTACCTACACAAGTGACCAATCACAAATAATAAATGTTGGAGTAAAGTTGAAAAGCGTTGAAACATTTTCTTTCCTTCTCTCTTCCGTTACTTCAGTTGTTTTCTCTCTTTGTCGCTGTTCGTAAGAAGAACGGAAATAACAGGAAAGCAGCAGTCGAAAGAATGCCAGCAATTCGGGCTGAGCCTTCCGTGTTTTCAGGTCGACTATAAACTAGCGACGAATCTCTTTAAAAAGTAATAAATAATAAAGGTGATGGAGAAGGATGAGTTGGAGAGAGAGGAGAAGAAGTATTAGTGTAAGAAAAAGAGAATGAGAGGGAGAATAATGAGAGCGAGCGAGAGAGAAGATAAAAAGGAATCTTGTCGGTTCGTTAATCCATCTCGAGATTGGTCTTGAATAGTTGTTAGTGAATTCTCAGCTTCTCTCCTTTGAGGATCGTTAGATTCAGACGGTAGGCTAGCCTGAATATAATAGTCATGTCAGAGAGAAGTAGAATCATTTCAAGGGTTTTTTCTACTTTTGTAGATTTCGATTTTCCGTATTCTTCTTTTGATGATTCAGAAAACTTTCTTCCTCCGTACTTATAGGCCTACGATTATTCTCATAACGTTATGGTGGAATTTGAGGTTTTCACAGAAATGAATCAAATAGCCTTTGAGAATATAAAAAAAAATTGAAAAAATTCAATTGTACCATCCTTTCATCATCATTCAAACTCAACCCAACCTTTTCGCTTATAACGTTTCTACTCATTATTCTTTTTTATTTCTTTTCATAAAATACACAAAACTTTTTCTATTCCTGAGGAATTTCTGTGCTTTTTTTTATTTCATATATTATTTTCTTTTATGCTTTCCCTTCTTGTCATATTTTTCTAGTCCACTTCTTCTTTTCCTAATATTTTTCCAATAAACAGAGCATTGATCTTTCTCAAAATACTTTTGCTGCACTCGAAAAACTATTCCGCACTCGCCTGTGGCTCGTGCGTAAACTTTTTCACAATGCAGCAAAATCACGCTTTGCGCACTAATACACAAATAACTATTATCACACTTCTCTTCGGCCTTAATCATCTTTTTACATTTTTTCGTTTTCCTTCATCTTTCAAATTATCGATTTCCTCTTCATTATCATCACCACAGAAAATCTTTATTCACTCTAGGCACATCTTCATTCACTTTAGTGCACATATTTATTCACTTCTCGTCATAATTTCAAAATAATACAATTTCTTTTTTTAATGTAGGCTGTTCTCTTTTTCTTTCCCCCGTCAATTCGATCTTCGTCATATTCGTTATATTTAATCTTATTCTTGTCATATCCTTCTTTGTCATATTCGTTATATTTAATCTTATTCTTGTCATCTCCTTCTTTGTCATATTCGTTATATTTAATCTTATTCTTGTCATCCCCTTCTTTGTCATATTCGTTATATTTAATCTTATTCTTGTCATCTCCTTCTTCGTCATATTCTCCTATGAACACCTTTTTTCACCAAGTATTGTTTTCTATCTTCTCTTCCCCTTGTCATGCATTTCCTTCTCCTCATTTTTGTTTTATTTCAAGTGGAACATAGGGTAGTTGGTAAATCTATAGAACATACACACCATCCACAGTAATACTAAGTATGAATGGTATGACGTCATACTGTTTTTTGAGGTTATGTTGTCCATATTTAAGAATTTCAAGATGGCGGCTGAACACATACCATTCATACGATGTATTACTGTGGATGTATATCCATTTCAGTCTTATAGTACACTTGCCAATAGCGCTCACGCCGAAAAGTTAGGCGCTCTTCCCTTGTTGAGAAATTATGATTTTATGAAGGTGATATTGTGGTAGTAATCCATATTAAATGAAAAGACAAGATATTGTCAAACCACAAATTCATTAAAAATCGAGTTAACGGGTTGCTACACCATTATCAATCTCTAGTAAACTCTCTTCACTTTCTTGGTAAATAATCTCTGTTGAACTTTTTGTTCAAGATGTAATTGAATGAGACCACACAAACAGCAGCTGGGTGGTTACTGGTATATCCCTGAGTTATACAAATTAGCTTTGCGTTGAAATGTTGTAACCTTGGCCTAAGAAAGGTCAGTGTTGTAGTCTGTCCAAGCGAAGAAGACCCTCTGGCAAGATGGGAAAATGACTATAGCTCTGTCAATATTGGTTCAAAAAATTATTGATTTGTTCTCAAATTGTAGAGCAAAATGTTTACTTCAATTTGAAAGCAAATTTATAGTTTTTGAATCGATATTGACCGAGCTGGAGTCATTTCTACATCTTTCTAGAGAGTCTTCTTTGCTTGTACTGACTATACACACAAGTAGGTCAGCGCTCTCTGCCGCGAACCAGACTCCAAAAAATTTGGCGGTTGGCGAACGATTGTTATCAATGCTCAGCTCTGTGAGGAAAGTCGGAGAGCGGTCTGTGAAAGCGTCTCACGTCGAGAACTACCTCAGCTCATCAGTTTCGCTGTGGAAGACCGCGTTCAGACTGTCTTGAGAGAGATATCATGAATAAAAGACGTCATACATTCGCCAGTCTCGTTGGCATATACTCTGGGTGAACCGTTGTATTTCCTCCCTCTCCTCTTCCTCTACAGAACAGAATGCAATAAAAGTAAAATGTGAAAATTTTGCAGTGATAATATAAATTATGATGGATGTGTTGGAAATAGTATTGAGAATTGTTGGCATATTTGTGTTGACCTAATTATGAGTCAGTTAATTTATAACAATTCAATTTTGATTTCAAAGCACTTGAATTAAATGATTGGCTAAGACGTTAGGCGGTTTCGTCTGTCTCTTGTACTCAATATGTAATCTACTAACAGCTGATGTAAAGCTTCTATTGTCCGATTTCAAGAACATCTTCTAGGCATAACTAAATTCAACTCTAATTGTTAACATCAGGTATTGGAGTACACAACGAACAGAAGGCGAACGAAGGCACCCAACACGATGTTATGTCGACGTGGCTTATTCATAGTTAATAAATATGGATAATAGTGAGAAATGTGATTGGTAATATCCTTAAGAAAAACATGAAAAAACAAATTTTCGTTTTAATTAAACTTGGAAATTGAATGAATTAGGGAAATGTGACCAGTGTTCGACTAAAATCAAAAATTATTTTTTAAAATATTCAACTTTTTCTGCAAAAATAAATGAGAATTTCTAGGCTCTTTCTTAATAAATCCCTGCAATTGCTTTAGTCTAACCATTTTTCCAGTACAAACCGAAGTACTGTACTTTCAACCTTCTTCAGGTTATCACTATTATTGAAGGTCGATAATTTTAATACCACAAAAGCCATTTGAATTATTGAACCAAGACCTTGTGGTTAGTGGTAGAGTCCTCAACTTCCAAACCAAGTTTCAATTCATTTCATTCATCTAAAGATACAATTTGGAATTAAATCGAGTATTAAATCATCGTGAATGTCATCACGGATGAGTATTATGTATACTGTTATAGTTATGGATATTAGAAGCATAATAATTATTATTATGCTTGAGAATCGTGAATTTCATTGACGCTTAACCACACTGAATATGAATAATTAATAGGAAACGCTTAATCCAATTAAAGTCTAATTCATCTTGGTTACATGAAATCATGAGCTTCCTCAGTGTCAAGCGCAAAAAGCGATCATGATGTTCTGCTGAATCAACCGCAACCCTAGAAAAGTTTAGCTTGCTATAATCTGGTCACAAAGTAGACATTCTGGCAGGATGGGAAAATGACTCCAGCTAGGTGAATATTGGTTCACAAGATTGAATGAAACCAATGACAATGTAGGAGTTTTTTACAAATTTTGTTTTGAAAGAATCACTTTAAAGTTGCTCTAATTCAACTAAATTCAGTTTCATCTGCCTTTTAATTAAAATTGCTAGATTATTACGTCACAATTGTGACGTAGGCCTATCCTTATCCCGTATCACACCCAATGATTTCCGTGTAATATCACTGAATTCAAGCACTGCTCTGAATACCGAATACGTGTTAATTAGATTGTCAAGTAACTGTGATTCCTGTTCGCTAATGTGATCACTGGTGAGGATGTAACAGTTAACAGGATTGTTAACTTGAGAAAAGTGAAAGTAACAGTTTTTCTGGAGGAACATTATGAACGTGAGGTACCTACATAGGAACCAATTTTATCAAGGAAGCTGTCTTCAATGTCTTGGTGAATTTTGTCTTTGTATGTTCATGGTAAATTGCTAGGTATGTACTGTAGTTGTTCAGAGACTCATTATTTGTGAATAGTACTTGTGAGTTGTGAAGAGTATTAGATAACTTCTGTGAAAAGTTGTGGCAGCATGAATGATTGTAAAAATTGTAAGTTCGTTATGAATTTTCGTTGTTGATGGACTATTTATTTTGAAAAGTACTTGTGGGTTGCGAAAATCATTACATAACTAATGTGAAAAGTACTATTGTGAGTTGTGAAAATTATTAGATACTGTAACTTCTATCAAAAGTTGTGGCAGCATAAATGAGTTATTATTGGTTGATTGAAAAAATGTGAGGTTCATTATGATACAACATCTAGGTTGAGAATGAAATTATTGTCATCAGAAGTCACCAAAATGTTTCATCATCTTCATACTGTAAAAATATAAAAACATGACTGATCAATCATTTTTGTTTATGGGATCTACATGAATTATTGCTTTTTGGTATTATTTCCATACATTTTTCTCTTGAAACCCTATAATAATCAGTCATGTTAAGTAATCTGGAGTCTGTATTGGAGAAGAAAATTTTATTGTAACTCATAACTTTTTCACAATGTTCAAAATGAATTATAGAACATAAGAACTTATTCATAAGGTTTTTGTACAACAAAGTAGAAAGCTCGAATGAAGTACCTACCGTCAGGGCCCTCGCATGGAGTGTGCGACCGCACAGGGCGCCGCGGCGACCGAAGCAAAACAGGAATTAAAAAAATTTCAGTTGGGCTATTTGAATATTTTTTCTACTATTTGAAAGAAAATTTTTCTAGCAACAACTTTAAATCACAAGTAATTAATTCCTCTGCATCATCTCTCTGCATTCACTTATTCATTATTATGAATTGTAAAAAAACGCGATCAATGTAAGCTGAGAAACGCCCCTCTCAAGGTACGATTCCCAATGCCTGGCTCTACACACACTTTCACACTTTTCAAGTCATTTCCAAATTAATTCACTATTTATTGATTCAGTATACTTCAGTAGCCCTAATATCAGAATAGACATCTGTAATATATAGTTATGTGAATAGAGTTGTGATGTTCAGTGCAGCGCAGCTAGAGCTGAGCAGCTCTAGCAGCGAATTTAGAGCCGGGTAGCTCAAGCTGCACGGTCTAGTTGCCGGTTGGGAATCGTGCCATTAAATTTGATTCTATTGGTGACTGACCACCTCACACTACTCAATGTAAGCTGAGAAACGCCCCTCTTAAATTCAATTCTATTGGTGGCTGACAATAACTCCCTCCACTCTGTAGACCAATCACAAGCCAGTACAACTCCACGCCCACAACACCCTCTCATTGGCTGATGCCATTACGTCATCAGTCATCATGACCTAGCGCAGGCGGTGCTTGAAGGCGTGTCTAATAGGAGTCGAAGCGAATCATCCTATTGCTATTGCCATCTGCTGGCTGAATTTGGAACTAGCTTATTTCGAATGTTTTCTCAAGAAAGTTGGGAAGGGCAGTGAAAATGGCTACAATTCTTCAATTTTCATGTTATAAAGTTTCCAATTTTTTGTTAGGACAAGTATATTTTCAGTGAAACTCAAGATTTATGATGACTCCCAATATTTTTCTGTGAGGAATTTATAATCTTCCTTATGTGCTTTCAAGCAAACAAATAGAAATGAATCAAAATTGAATAATCAATAAGTCACTGAAAATTTTCCATTTAATAGTACAGCACCTAATATCCCAACCAGAAATATCCAAGCATAATTTTCAAGTGCTCCCAATGATAAAGTACGGTTTAAGTTTTGTTCAATGTAGGTAGCCTATACTTATTTTTTATTCATCTCTGTTATGGTTTTGTCTATCACGTATCACATGTCTGAATACATGAGAATATACATAAAAATACAAAACAATTCATTAGAATAAGAAGGTCCCGATAGCCATTTTTTTGCCACACAACAAGCAACATTGCGATTAGAATAGAATAGAATAGAATATTCAATTTATTCAACAATAATACAGAAAATTTCCATACAGTTAAATATCGTTAGAAAAAGTTTAAAGTTGAAAAAACATTCAATGAAATCAAATTACAAAAGTCAAGCTATTATGTAAATCATACATTGTTGGCATACATAATTAACATTGGAAAACATTACATTTAATTTAATTTAAAAATTCTTCAATGCTATAGTAACCCTTATCAACTAAGAATCTGTATAAGTCTGTTTTAAAGGTTCGCGTCCTTGGATTTAAAAAAGTTGGCAGTTTATTTAATAATTTTACACCAATATAACTCGGCTTTTTCTTATAAAGTGAAAGTCTATGAGATTGAATACTTATATCATTTCTATGCCTGGTGTTATAATGGTGCACCTCTGAATTGGTTGTAAAGTTGTTTATATTTTTTACTACTAACATTAAAACTTTATAAATGAAAATACAAGGAACTGTGAGAATTGAAAGATTTCTAAAAGCATCTCGGCAATTACAAATGAGTAAACTGTGGAAATAAAAGGCAGCTAAATCATGTTTGGCTTAGAATATATTATAATATGTTGGATTGCATCCGACTATTAAGGTGAAGGGGGGGGAGCGCCTGCAGAAATCTTGCACAGGGCGCCGAAACACCACACGAGGGCCCTGCCTACCGTAGTACATTGTAAGTGAGGTGCCTTAATCTGTTTACAGTTTTATTTCTTTCCAAAAAGATACAGGAGGTAATATAATTTTGATACAAAAAGACAAAATGGAAATAAATTTGGAATTTTTAATGGAAATAAGACAATCGTAGTCTAGTATCATCACTGAAACGCCTTCTATTATAATCATAGGCTATAGCTAAATTTGATTGATTTTATGTCTTCTTGATAGAAAATTGTTGAGAAGACGGTTCAGCAAAATAAACAAACTATACCTACTGCAAGTCTGATTTATGATCACTTCACTGCTCGCTCGTATGCTTCACTTCACTCCGGCTCGTACCCACTAAACAGGTGAAGTGCCCGTATCTTTTACTGCATAGCACTACACCTATTTCATGGTCACGAGTCGCCAGTGATTACTTTTATGTCACTAATTTACTCATGATAGTTATTCTATGCAATTCTTGAGATATGAGTATGAAATAACATACCTTACTCGATTCTCGCGGTTCCAAGAGATTCTTGAAAACAGAGAATAGAAATATACAGAGTGTTTCAGGTGGAATGTGCAATACTTCTCAGGCTGGTTCCTTACACCAAGTAGACAAAAAAATTCCATGGGGCTAACCCCCAAAAACGCTTTGTTACTGAGATAACAGTGGTGGAAAATTGAGATTTTTCAAAATATATCGCTACTAAACACAGATTCATCACTTGTGCTATGTTTTGTCAATTTTGCGATTTTTGATCGCCATTTCTGAGATTTGGGTAAGATTAACACAATCGCCGACACCTAACTTTTTCTTTATAATCCGACTCTCTTCAACTTCCATTAATAAAAAATGCAATTTTAACCCTTATTATTAAAAAAATGCGTTTTCTAGCGTATTTTTCCAATTATCTCAATAACCGTCAAAGTTACAAACTTTGAACTGGTTTCATTGAATTCCTCAGCTAATTTTACATAGGAATTGCTTTTTTAGAACCTCACTGAAGCCTCTAAAAAATTAGAAAAATTAATATATTTTGAAAAATCTCAATTTTCTGCCATTGTTATCTCAGTAACAAAGCGTTTTTGGGGGTTGGTCCCATGGAGATTTTTTGTCTACTTGGTGTAAGAATCAGCCTGAGAAGTATTGCACATTCCTCCTGAAACACCCTGTATAAAGAGAATAGATATAGATAGAAAACGAGAATAGGATTCACTTGCTAGACTAAATTGTCGCATCATTCTAGACGTAATAATCATTAAGACTTTCTTCAAATCAATCGAATGACAGCATCATCAATCTCTCTCTAATCCTAGGTTAAGTAACGGAAAGTCAATTAACAGGATTTCGCCTTCTTTTGAGGGAAGTCCCACGATTTAATTGATCCGTTAGAAGGCTTCAATAATAGATTTCTCCATCAATTTGAAGGCAATAACTTGTTAATTTGTTTGGAAAATATTTGAAAGTAACATTGTTGAAATGAAATGAATGTCCAGAATGATGCAGCATTGCGTTATCGAGATGACAGCTGCGCATGCGTAGTAAATGAATAGGATAGTCTGTCCAAGCAAAGAAGACCCTCTGGCAAGATGGGAAAATGACCCCATCTCGATCAATATTGGTTCAAAAATTATCAATTTCATCTCAAATTGTAGGAAACAATTTGATCTAATATTAAGACCACATTTATAATTCTTGTACAAATATTGACCAAGCTAGAGTCATTATCCCATCTTACCAGAGGGTCTTCTTTGCTTGGACAGACTAGGCTGTAGTGAGTGAGCAGTAAATGAATAGTGAATGCGCAATGAATGAATACTGTCGTGAATGTTTCGAGATGAATATAAATTAGTATTTCGTAGGCACGATGTGAATTGGGAGATTTATTTCTAGGCGAGTGAAAGTGTTGGGTGATGCTTTTTGATGATCCTTTTCACACATTCACTGAGAGATAGAATAATAAAAGGAAATGAAAGGATTACCATAAGAAATAGTCAGCGAGAGGTCTGATGTGATGTAAGGAGATGCATGAGACAAAGTTTTTAACGAAGAAGAATTCTAGATTGGTACTCCAAGTGTAAACTTTGTAAAATATCTTCTCAAAGTAAGTGTAAACATAGGGTACCTTCTCAAATTAAGTTGAAACATAGGACTTTTATTCGTCCCATGGTGTTTCCAGACACAATTAGATTCAGATTAGCAGGTTCTATTTTTGTTACCGTCAGGAATATCAATTGAAATCTAATTGATCTTACCACAAAGCAGACATTTAGAACATAAATGATATATTATGACTTATTTTGAATAATATTTTTAAAATACTGTGTTGGTTCTTTCTTTGAGTATAACTAAAATTCAAATTTGGTTTCGAAATAAGCTGTACTCTGTGCATTTTTAAATTCCAATATTAGTATATAAAAATTAGATTACACATGTCTTACAAAATTCATTTCAATACAGAATGTGAATCCTGAACGTTTAATTTTATTTCACATGAATATCTTAATAATAGAAAAGTATTCAAATGAGTTTTCTCTGCTACCATTCATCAAATAATACATTTTCCACTGGAATTATATATTATTGTTATCGATCTACAACAAAAAGATAACAATTCAATAGTAAATTAATCAATAATAAATCACATTAACTTAGTTTTTTACCCTTCGGTCCCTACCTAAGTGGTTTAAGTTTAGTTATTCAAGTTTCACTTGAAAATGACTAGCTATTATAATAGTTTGAAACCAGTTGTGAAAAAAATTGTTTTAATAAGGGTACTGTGATTTATTATGTTTTTAACTCTTTCACTTCAGTAGCTCTAAGATCAAAGTGAATCAAATAGAACAGCAATAGAATCAAATCCAATACGGTATATACTTAACACGATATAATATTGAATTTTTAGAATCAATTCATAAATTTGTTGAATAATTAATCCATTGAACTGAACAGGTAGAATCCAGAACGCTATGAGCTAGCATAAAATGCCGTCTGTTCAATATAATGATGTATACAGGGTGTTTCAGGAGAATGTGCAATACTTCTCAGGCTGATTCCTTACACCAAGTAGACAAAAAAGTTCCATGGGACCATCCCCCAAAAACGCTTTGTTACCGAGATAACAATGGCGGAAAATTTAGATTTTTCAAAATATATTAATTTTTCTAATTTTTTAGAGGCTTTAGTGAGGTTCTAAAATGAGCAATTCCTATGTAAAATTAGCTGAGGAATTCAATGAAACCAGTTTCAAGTTTGTAACTTTAACGGTTATTGAGAAGTATTGCACATTCCTCCTGAAACACTCTGTATAATAAAAGCCTACAATACTGAAAACGATCAATAGATAAACAGGTTATTCACTATACTACAAGTACTACGGTATTTATTATACAAAAATTCACGGTATATATAGCCTAAAGATAACCTTCGGTATTCAGTATCATATATTTACTAATACTACGGTACACCGACTGGAGTCACAGCCTCTTTCATTCCCAACACATAGAACTATACATATTTATACACAACATATCGTATACTTATTTATCAATGGTTCTATGCCTCAACACCACAAAACATTATTATCAATAGGCAAGCGTAGACCTCTGAATGGAATGTGGCCAAACAGCCTCAGGTTCATGAGCCTAAACGAAAATTCCTAGCCTAGCAGTCAAGGCTCACCATTATTATATATACACGTGCTGAATCAATGTAGGGTAAAGTGATATGGAAATTGCTTGGTTCCAATGGTTAGATTATATCTATATATGTTTGAATTTATACAGTATTGATTTTCAATAGTTCATTGCTTGGTTCCACTGGTACAAATGGATTATAACATCTATTATTCATTCTTATCTTATTCTTAACTGTTTTTTCAATAGTATGTTATACTGTTAGAATACTATATTATACTACTTCTAAAATCCTATATTATACTAATACAGTGGCGGCTCGTGTCCACGAAACAGGTGAAGTGCTGTACAGTAAAATATACGGGCACTTCACCTGTTTCGAGGGCACAAGCCGACAGTGTATTATAGTCTGTCCAAGCAAAGAAGACCCTCTAGCAAGATAAGAATATGACTCCAGCTCGGTTAATATTGGTTCAAAAATTACTGATTTGGTCTCAAATTTAGGAAACATTCTGATCTACAATATGAGATCGAATCAATATTTTTTGAACCAATATTGACCGAGCTGGAGCCATTTTCTCATCTTGCTAGAGGGTCTTCATTGCTTGGACAGACTATCTTGGTTGTTGGTTCCCCGAGTGGATGAATTATAACTTTTCATTGTTATATTTATACAGTATTTCCAATAGAAATCTATCCAGATAACAATACAGGTTTGTAGTAGTTTATCTGGTTGAATATAGTTTTGCACATAATGTAGGCTAAAGTTAAAGCAGTTAGAATTGTCATATATTGATTAAATAAATTAATGTAGACTTGTTACACCACACTACTCTGTAATGTGTAAAACGGTAAAGTCTGCATATATGTAATGAGAATCATGAATGTTTCGTATTGATAAACTACGAGTTACCCTAACTAGTTATCTAGTTGAAATCTATATCTATAAAAGCGAAATGGCACTGACTGACTGACTGACTGACTGACTGACTGACTGACTGACTGACTGACTGATTCATTCATTCATTCATCACCAGAACTAAGAATCCACTGAACCGAATGCGTTCAAATTTGGCAGGCATGTTCAGTTGGGACGTTTAGACGCGCGCTAAGAACGGGTTTTGAAAACTTCTCAAGGATACGCCTAATATTTTACTTTTTCTAGAGTTTTTCGGCCTTTTCCTCATTTTTTCGAGAACCAATCGGTAGAAAATGTTGATACTTGGTGGGCAGGTTCAGATAAGGTCTAGAAATGTTGTGTTAAAATATTTTTGCAATCCGTTCAAGAATACGCCAGTAATCAGGTTTTCAAAATTGTAGATGTGTTGCGGGTTGCATATCTTCCGTATCATACCTTATCATACCTTGATACGACCAATCCTTACTGTAAATTCAATGGTTCAGCGAGATTGTAGATGAACTAATTTGGAAGATATTGAATCAAGTTTCAAACTCTGTCCGATATAATCCTCAAGGTTACGCTTAATATTAGCATTTTACTATTTTTTGGAGTTTTTCTTAGATTTTTCTAGAACGAATTGGCAGAAAATGTTGAAATTAGGTAAACAGGTCCAGATTAGGTGTAGAAATGCTGTGCTCAATAAATTTCAAATCCCTTCTGAACGGAGTTTGCAGGCGAGCGAAGCGAGCCTGTTTGTTTTAGCTGAGACTGTCAGAGGTTTTGCAGGCGAGCGAAACGAGCCTGTTTGACTCACTCACACTGCCTATACTGTCGGGGATCCAGGGGGAGAAGGCGAGCGAAGCGAGCCTGCCGGCTAGTACTAGTGTATAGTTCACCATATCATCAGAACTGCTTGAGTAATCGATGGATGAACTGAATGAAGCTTGTTGACTAGAAAAAAAAATATTCAAAAATTAATGGTTTGTCTATTGAGACAAGTTTTAGTAAAATTTAAAATTAAAAAAACTTTTGAAAACAGAAATGAGTGAACGGAACGAAAATTAATTGAGTATTGAATTGTAGTCTGTATTTTGACAGCCATTAGCATCAATCACTGATGATATTTTTAATATGAATGGTAAATGAATGAAACCTATGTCTATAAGGCCGCTATTACACGATAATAGTTCTATGTCATACATCTATTATCAAAGATATTATAATATGTTCTCTAAAGGAGAACATATGACATAGAATATGATCATTTATAATATTTGGTCTCTACACGGTAATATTACATTATCACAGACGTTTGATAATAGAAATACGTCATAGAACTATTATCGTGTAATACCCGCCTAAACAAACTTTTACCACATTCACTACAACAAGAGACAATGTATAATATATATATATATTATAGTTATATATATAGTATATTATATAGTATAATATACATTGTCTCTGCTACAACCAAAGAGGATTCTAGGAGAGTTCTATTATTCTATGCTACAACTCACTCATTCACTACAATAATTGTATGTAATTGTAATATTATATACAATAATTATTACATATAATATACGTAATTGTGATATGTAATATAATATACAATTATTGTATATTCTTATACAATTACTTTACTTCATTACTATTTACTATACACAGAGCTTTCCGGAATGTGACCGCAATTCCTACAGAAGTCGATTTTTTCAAGGACAATATCGACTATCGACTCTTGAGCAAACATCATTAACGTTTAGTAGGAACCTACAAATGTGGTCCGTGATTCAAACATTATAAATTCCATAACAATAATAGGACAGGTATTTAGTAATACCTATGATATTGGTCATATAATTAGATATACGTATAGGGGTATTTACAAATTATACCTATAATATTCGTCTTATAATTGAATATAGGTATAGGTATTCAGAAATAGCAGTAATATTGTCATAACGGGGTCATATCCTATGTTGGTATAGTTTATTAATGCGAGAATCATGATTATAGTATTATGGGCTTTGTACCGTGAAATGGAATGTCATTTAAAATTACGTGCTCTTTTATGGCGAATTTTTCATGAGGTTATCTATAAGTTGAAATAGATAATGAAGATTATCACAATACACTCTATTTTAACTCACTTGGAGTAAGCTACTTGCTTGACATCAAATTGACCAAGACTTTCATCACAAAAAAACTGAAAATTCGACTACATCTCGTATAGCTTCTTCCCTGGAATTGAAATAAGTTTATTGAATATTTGATCAAGGCTCTGTTGGATTACTAAATATACTGCAATTATACTACAGTCCCAAATTTTATTTATTACACATTATACTTTAGATCAAGGGTTTCGAAGCATACAATTATTAAAAAATGTTACGGCATTTAATAGAACCATGTTGTAGTTGATGGCATTTCAATCTCATACAACACACTGCCATTTTATACAAAAATTTCGTCTTTCGGAGGAGACGATAAGCCGTCGGTCCCGACTACCTAGATCCTAAAATGTAGTCGTAATCGCTCAACATCATCCCGACGTCATATCAATACCGACGGACAAACCTTTAGAGCTCATGTGGTCATCACAATCAGAAAACGAACAGAACTTATTTGCATCACTAGTACCATAGATTAATGATATAAAAGTTGATATTTTTACTTATATTCTTAGGCTACTCTATGCTAGTACCCCAATTAAATGCCTAAAGTCTTAGACTCAATCAACAGTGTACCCAATACACGCAAATCCTCTCCGTAATAGGGCATAGGTTAGAGAAGTAATTATATTATCCAAGATATCGTGAAAACAGAGAGGAAAACTTTTACCAGTGAATGATTCAGTAGATGAAGAGGGAAAAAGATAAAGAGAATGAGAAAGAGGAGAGGAAGAGGCTTTCCGTTCAAATGACGGGATGTTGCATATAGGAGTTGGCATATAAGTAGCGAAATAATGCTATAGTCCGTCTAAGCAAAGGAGACATTCTGGCAAGATGGAAAAATTACTCCAGCTCGATCAATATTGGTTCAAAACTAATCAACTTGATCTCCAATCGTAAAGCAGAATGTTTCCTACAATTTGACATCAAATGCATAGTTTTTGAACCAATATTGACCGAGATGGAGTCATTTTCCCATCTTGCCAGAATGTCTTCTTTGCTTGGACAGACCGTACATGTAAACGGCGAAACAACGTATTCAGTAACGTTAGCGTGTTACATATATAGTTATACTACCGTATACGTAACGTATCCAGTAACGTTAACGTATCACGTATATAGTTATACTAGCGTACGTGATTGAAAGACGTGGCTCAGACGTTTTAACAAGTTGTCTGAGAGTTGAATCGTTTCTCTCTCTCTCTCACTCTCTCTCGCTCATTCATTCTTAATATCATCTTCTCTTTCTCTCTCTTCAAACCTATAACTGTAAAGTGTCTTGAAACCAGTCCGTCAAATAAGCCTCAGTGTTGAACGGAATTCTAACTGTTATAGTCAAGTCATAGGTTCTTGGAAATGATGGGATGGGATTCATCTTATCTGTGCAACAAATGAAGAAGAGTTTGCGAAGTTTTTAGATCATTGTTTCAATTTATCTGTACAACAAATACATTCGGAGGAGATGATCAGCCGTCGGTCCCGACTCAAAATCAAAAAATCAAAATCTAATTTATTTCCCATTCACAAAATAATTCATACATTTTATCCAATATCTTATAACTATACTATATACAGGAAAATACCTGTAGAGGCATAAGCCTGAGCGCAGGAAAGCTTAACTACCTAAAAAGTAGTAATTTCTCATTATCAACCCTCTCATTACCCACGTACAGGCCTTGAAGCCCACATGGCATCACCCTCAGAAAAAAATAATCGAAGAAAATAGTGCAAAGTTTTGTTACTTATTGTAAAGTTATTAATTTGTAATAATTGTAACTGATTTATCCTGAATTATTGAGATCTACTTGTGTACTAATGCTCTTAGAGTAGTTGTGAAGTTGATATTGTGGTAGTTATCCATGATAAATGAAAAGACAAGATGTTGTCAAACCACTGATTTATTAGAAAATTGAGATACCGGTTTCTGTTTTTACACCATTATCAATCTCTGGTAAACTGGTAGTTTCACATAACTTCATCATAAATGTTCACATAATGATTTTACCAGAGATTGATAATGGTGTAACAACCGAAATCGGTAACTCAATTTTCTAATAAACCAGTGGTTTGACAACATGTTGTCTTTTCATTTATTGTGTACTAATGTACTTGTAATTTGTAAAATAATAATTATCATCTGATTTATATACGTTTATCATCTAAATGTATAGTCTGTCCAAGCAAAGAAGACCGTCTGGCAAGATGGGAAAATAACTCCAGCTTGGTTAATATTTGTTCAAGAATTATAAATGTGGTCTTAATAGTAGAACGAATTGTTTCAAACAATTTGAGATCAAATTGATAATTTTTGAACCAAAATTGACCGAGCTTGAGTCATTTTCCCGTCTTCTCAGAGGGTCTTCTTTGCTTGGACAGACTATACACACTGTTGAGGATTTGTGACATAAGACATTTCGAGAAATAACATACTAGCCGGCAGGCTCGCTTCGCTCGCCTTCGCCTAGCGAGGGGGCTCCGCCCCCTGGACCCCCGTCAGTATAGGCAGTGTAAGTGAGTCAAACAGGCTCGCTTCGCTCGCCTGCAAATTTCGTTCAGAAGGGATTCGAAATTTATTGAGCACAGCATTTCTACACCTAATCTGGACCTGTTTACCTAATTTCAACATTTTCTGCCAATTTGTTCTAGAAAAATCTAAGAAAAACTCCAAAAAATAGTAAAATGCTAATATTAAGCGTAACCTTGAGGATTACATCGGACAGAGTTTGAAACTTAATCCAATATCTTCCAAATTAGCTCTTCTATAATCTCGCTGAACCATTGAATTTACAGTTAGGATTAGTCGTATCAAGACGGAAGATATGCAACCCGCAACACATCTGCAATTTTGAAAACCTGATTACTGGCGTAATTTTGAACGGATTGCAAAAATATTTCTACACATCATTTCTAGACCTTATCCGAGCCTGCCCACCAAATATCAACATTTTCTACCGATTGGTTCTCGAAAAAATGAGGAAAACGCTGAAAAACTATAAAAACTAAAATATTTGGCGTATCCTTGAAAAGTTTTCAAAATCCGTTCTTAGCGCGCGTCTAAACATCCAAGTGAACATGCCTGCCAAATTTGAACGCAGTCGGTTCAGTGGATTTTTAGTTCTGGTGATGAATGAATGAATGAATGAATCAGTGCCATTTCGCTTTTATATAATAGAGATAATAACAATACAATACATACATCCACGGCGCTACAGCCCGTGAAGGGCTCTGGCCTGCAGATAATATAATAACAATAATAATAATAATAAATTATATAATAACATACTACAAATATTGCCTTTCCAAATCATACATATTCCATGCATGGAACAACACTGTCTTAATACATTTTCAGCGTCAGCTTCTCCTATCATCTCGAATGTAAATTTTGATTAAAGGTGACAAAGTCAAAGCACTCGATGTTGAGTAAAATTTTGCAGCTAAATGTTCATCCCTTTTCAACCATTGAAAAATAACCGCTGTACCCCAATATTTTCCTTGAAAGATGTATGATGTATGTTGAGTTTCTGTCTTGATTTTGCACGAATTATTTCCATCGTTTGGAAAAGAGAACTGGAAGGTATCGGTGGGTGCGTAGTCTGCCCAAGCAATGAAGACATTCAGGCAAGATGGGGAAATGACTACAGCTCGGTCAATATTTGTTCAAAAATTATAAATTTTATCTTATATTGTATATAATAATGTTTCCTACAATTTGAGGCAAAATTTATAATTTTTAAAACAATATTGACCGAGCGGGAGTCATTTTCCCATCTTGCCAGAAAGTCTTCTTTGTTTTCACAGACTATAGAATTATTTCGCTCCGTCAGCCATGTGTGACAGTGTTGTAGTTGAAGAAAATTTAAACAAAAAAATCACAGCAAAGATAACACGCCTACTACCTCTGTAGCTTCTTCGTAAAATGCGGATCAATTTCTTCTTCTTCTCCTCCTCCTACTCCTTCTTCTCTTTCTTCTTCTTCTTCTTCTTCTTCCTCCTCTTCTTCTTCTTCTTCTTCTTCCTCCTCCTCTTCTTCTATTTTTCTTCTTCATCATCTTCTTCTTCTTTTTCTTCTTCTATTGTTCTGCACGTTTTGTGATTGTTTGTTTTTGCTTTTCATGCACCGTCGCCCATTTCCCATACTCTGTGTTGGTCGATGCCCTTTTCACAAGTACTGTATACTTTGAATACTTTCGCATGAACTGCAATACTTGAAAATTCTCAAACTTTTAGCTTTGGATTTCTGTTCAAATCGACTAAAGGGTTTTCAGTTCATTAGGCTACTCATGATATTACACATTTTAATTACAGTAATTATTAATTACAATTATTGGAGTTGAGTTGTTCTTAGTGGTAGTTGTCGTCAAAAAGTTTGGCGGTTTCCTCTTGTGATGTAACCTACTTACTAACAGCTGATGTAAAGTATCTATTGTCTCTTTTGATTTCAAAAACATCATTCAGGCATAACTATATGACAACTCTAAGGCCCGTATTACACGATAATAGTTCTATGGTCATAGTTGATCATATGGAAGGAGATCAAAATACGACATCGTATTTCCATCTCTTTCCATATGATCATAAAACTATTATCGTGTAATACCCGCCTTATATTGACAACATCAGCTGTTGGAGCGTACAAGGAGCCGACAAGGAGCCAACTTTTAGGCGTCAGCCTTATAGAAGATTGTATAGGAGCTGTAGTGAACACAATCATTCATCATGTCTCAAGTAAAGGCTTATCAAAAGAATTGATATCTGTTGAATGATAATAGGCCTATCAATGATTGTATCATGTAAAGTGAATTTGTATGAAATATTTTAGTCACAATCAATTTATATTAATTAGGGTGTGGGCTTTTGGATTATTGCTACATAATTGAGCTCACAATTATTATTATAAACAAAGTTTCGAAAGAAGTTAACCTTGTAACTGTTGTGCTTGCGACTTTCAACCGAACGGTAAACTTTGGAGATTTACCAACAGAGAACTTACTTTTCTTGGGTGTTGTTATTGATAATTTACTGGTCTAAAAGAGTAACTGCTTGCAATGCAGTAGGATGTGGTCAAATAGAAAGGAAAGGGTAAATACAAGTTTACTCCTTATATTTCACTCTTCACAGTTACCTTATTACAGTTTTACTCCTACAGTCTTACCATAAACTAACTACTCTATAACTAACCATAAACTACTATATAGTTGTCTATGGTTTTACTCTAAGCTTTATTTGACTTCTTTTATCACAATAGTTCCTCTATAACTGATAAATAAAATTAAATAATATGCAGTTATAGAGGAAATTAGACTTTAAACTTGGGGCTATTTGAAATAATTGATAGATGAAATTAAAAAGATCAAATACCCTTTATAAACTTTAAAAGTATTATTTTACACAAATAATAATAATTTTAAAGTTTATAAAGCGTATTTGATCAATTTAATTTTATCTATCAATTATTTCAAATAGCCCCAAGTTTAAAGTCTAATTCCCTCTATAACTGCATATCTGTATTGCTTCTAATATTTGGCATGGCATGCATAAAGGAAAGGAACCTGATAGTAATTTCCTTTAAGCCTTACATCATTAATAAATAAATTGTCTCTAAAATTTGTACTTATAGCCTTTTCAATAGAGATATTCTGAGAGTGAGAAAAATCACAAGTATGAAATAAGCATATTTCTTGAAGCTACTTGCAGAAAAGCGGGGATGAATAACACTTTTATGTATAATATTGGTTGTAAATATTAACAATAAATATCATTATATTTATAGAAGATGAATTTTCAAACCGATCAAACATTTAAAATTATTTCAGTTTCGTCATACCATAGAATAACATACCTATCTCTATACTGGAGATGTAAGATCCTCTTCGGTCATACATTTGAAATTGAATGAAATGATGGAAAAATATGAAAAACTTCTGGATCTGGAGCCTTGGAAAATTGTTCTGATGAGAGTTCATTGTAGACTTGCAGGTATAGTCTGACCAAGCAAAATAGACCCTCTGGCAAGATGAGAAAATGACTCCAGCTCGGTCAATATTTGATAAAAAAATATTGATTTGACCTCAAATTGTAGACTAGAATGTTTCCTACGATTGAGACCAAATCAATAATTTTTGAACCAATATTGACCAAGCTGGAGTCATTTTCTCATCTTGCCAGAGGGTCTTCTTTGCTTGGACAGACTACACTACAAAAACAGAATAATATGCTCTTTTCGCTTTTTTGCTTGTATTATTATATAATAATAATTCTATTATATAATATTATATTAATAAAATATTATTATATTACATAGAAATAATTTTGCTTTATTGGACGTTTGTTTATCCAATCCATGCATTACTATACTGTAATAGAATTGGAAGATTTGAAGTTGGAAATATGTAACATTTATATTATAATAGATAGATTACATTCAATTTTACCTCATTTTCAATGTTATTTTCATGCTCAATTGATTCGAAACCGCTTGAGGAGCCAATAATTGTGAAGCTTTTCCACATTGGATAAAAAAAAACAAGATATTGTCAAAACATTTGTAAAAACAGAAACCGTTACCTCTCTCGATTTTTCGAATCAAGCTGTTATACGTTGAAAAATATTATTTATTTATGATTAAATAAAAATGCCATAAACTCACCTCAAACTCCATGTGACCGAGCTAGCGGCAAGCGTCCTAAATGACGTCATCTTGATAACACTAGTGATAACAAAAATTACAAGAAGTCACTGCTTCCAAAAAACAAAACAATTTCAAACAAATTTCACATCCATTTTGTAGTAGGTGAACACACACTTCTGGTAACACACTGAGGTGTTGAAAATAACAGCACACATTCACACCGTACTATATGAAGAACCGGGCAAATGAAACTATAGTAAATAAATGCGGCAGTACACACCAAACCGATCCGAACTACTCGAAAGACTGACGGACGAAGACTGGTTTGGCTGAGAGGAATTGAGAGAATTGGGAATTTGTTCGGGGGGAGTGGGGAGAAAAGGTGAAGGAGAATGCTGAAGAAGAGGAGGAGTAGGCCGAAGAACCGCATGAGAAGGTCGAAGAAGAAGTAGAAGAAGAACATGAAGAAGAACACTAGCGGACAGGTAGAAAAGGTAGGAGTGAGGTCGAGCAAAAGAAGACATTCTGGCAAGATGGGAAAATTAATCCAGCTCGGTCAATATTGGTTCAAACACTATAAATTTGGTCTCAAATTGTAGAAAACATTCTGCTCTACAATTTGAGACCAAATTTTTAATTTTTGAAACAATATTGACCGAGCTGGAGTTATTTTTCTATCTTGCCAGCATGTCTTCTTTGCTCGACTAGACTATAACCAGCCACCTTTGCCACGCAATATTCTTCTTCGGTTCCTCAATTATTCTCATCTTTGTATGATACCTGTTGCCGCTATTATCTTCTCTTCATTTTTCTTCTTTTCTTTTTTCACCTCAATCTTCTTCTTCCCTTTTCTAATTCTTTCATTCTGCCTCTTATTTCTAGTCCTCATATTCTTTTTTCAGTGTCCTTATTCTGTAATTCTTCGTTCACTGTAACTTGCATTTTGGATTATGCTTTCCTTTTAGGATTTGAGTTGATAATGATTATTGATTGCATTTTCTCTTTTTCCTGCTAGTAGCTCTTATTTCATTCTTATACTCATTTTTTCTCCTTGTTAATTCTTTTTCAGTTGATGTTATTTAACTTGTTTATTTCTCCTTTCGTTCTAAGCTTTCCTCTATTTCTTTTTATTTTCACTCTCTACCGTACAGAAATGGGTTTCTTTACTTTCAAACTATTTAGTTTTTATTATCGTTATTGATTCATTGATTATTAGTAATGTAAGTTGCATTTTCTTATCCTATTTTCTTTTATTCTTCACCTAATTTAGGCTAAGCAAGCACTGTAGTAATAAATAGTCTTTATCATAACTTACTAATGCATTGATATTTGTGATTTGTTGGACTTCAATAAAAATTATGAAACAAACAGTTGGAAAGAGTAAAAAATATTCAATAAACTATGCTATCTATTTTATTTAAAAATTATTTGAAAATCATTAATAACCTTCAATGACTTCCCATTTACTGTATTGTAGTATTGCTACAAAATGAATTATATTATCACCAGGCTTAATTGAAATGTTCCTAATTTAAAATAGGAAATTATAAATAATAAATTTTTAACTCTGTTTGAAAATTGTAAAAGAGCTGTCTTGCTACGGTATAAAGAAGTAGCAGTTCTTTTTTCAGATCTAGATCTCAGAAGCAGTTCTTCTAGTTCCTGAACTAACCCCTCACTTTTCCAGTGTCATAACATAACCTCACTTTTGGAACGGCTCACGGCAGCAACTCGGTGTTGACACTGTTGATAAAAAATCGAAACTTATCTAAAAAACTCAGGTAAGAGTTCAAATTACTACTCAGATTATTCCAATTCATGTAATAATTGATGTTTCATGTAATTCAACTTTAAAACATTGTAAATACAAGTAGACTATTTACAAATACAGCGGCTTGTTTGAAACTCTTCGTTGCATATTATCGTGTTTTCTATAAATTTTTTTTTTTAAATTTGACACTATAAATATAAATTATGTTTCATTATTAAATTGAGCATTAGTTGAATAATAATCCCAATACTTTCTGTATATTACTTCCTGTAATAATAATTATTTTCTGTTTCTGATGTTGACTACAAATTTTGACATCTCTACTATTATTGCCGGCACGGTATGTGGTATAGGTGGTGCCAGAATGATGATTGTGATCAATTCTCAGCTCTGTCACGACAATCGGCGAGCTGTCTGCGAGAATGCATTCCCAACTACAATGTCATTGAAACGAGAGCGATCCCAACCATAGGCAAAGACAGCTTCAGATTGTCCGGATGAAGCTGAGCTATAATAATTAATAGTATAAGTATTATCATAGAGTAATAATAAATAAGACTTTACAATACTTTTTCTATGGTATTATTAAATATTACTAAAGTGTAGAGTATTGAGATGTTCCCTTTGAGAGTCTAGAACACCGTTGGTAGGCTAATTAAAATTGTTAAATTAATTTTTTCCAATGTAATTTTGTTCTAGAAAACAATAAATTTGGATGTAAAAGAGAACATGTCCAACGCTAATAATCCTGGTAAACATCCCAGGGTCAAACCACCTAGCTATACAGAACATAAGGTGAGTGAATTTTTTATTATTTTCTATTAAAAATACTATATTACACCAGGTAAATGCTTGCTAGTTTGTTTCTCTAGTAGAAAAGACTCATGTTACATGAGTTGTTCGCTAGCTCATTTGGTAGAACCATTGAGTATAGTACTCATAGGCCTATCTATAAGTTACTCAATGCTAGAAATCATACAAATTAGCAAGCTTTTCATCGCCGAGTGTTGCAAAGGCTAAATTTATCAAGTTTATCAATTTTTCATATTAATTCTAGCTTGGTATTTTTCAAAATAGGATGATAATAACATTCACATTTGTCTTGGGATTGATTTAAGTTATTATGAACAAGATGACAATAACTATAAGAATTTTATCTTATTGGTGTTGATATAGTTGTGCCAAGAAGAGAAGAGCCGTTGGCAACATGGCTGCCATTCACTGCTGCCACTAGTCGAAATGAAAATTGTTCTAGTATTTAACCAAATTTATGAAGAAATAGTACAGGCTTAGAGAATTTTTTCTGTCTCAGTTCATAATTATGTTATGATTTGCTATCATATGTCAATAATTGAACAAATAAATGAAAATAAAAATATTTTTATTCGTGAAATCAATATTATTATGATTAGACTAGTGTAAAAACTGTAGGTTGGCTGAAGTGATTTCACCCTGAAAATATCAGTTCTGCGCATGCGTAGTTACACTCTCACTTCCCTCCGCCATCTTGCAAGAGGCTCTTCTGTTCTTGGCCCAACTATAACTATAAGAATTTCATCTTATTGATGTTAGTAGCACCAGTTTACGTTCACTCTAGCCTGATTTGAATTTTATTTTAGCTTGAATTACTCGAAAATTTGAAATCACTTGAATGTTATAGCTTATTATAATTTTTTCCCCTATTATTCTTAAACTAATCAACCCTAATAATCGAGTTTTTTCTTGCGAAATTCAACTCCAATAATCTTCTACTTTGAATTTCAGGTTGAATATTCAAATCAAAAGGAGATTGAAGATCAGCCATTTGTTGTTGGAAAATGTCTACAAATGTGTCCAGTCAGCGAAATTAAAATGTGAGTTTACTAATTTATTTGATAAATTTTTTAATAACTTTCTAATTTCAACAATATTCTTTTAAGTTTTTGATTTTCATGGCAGTTATGTGCTTTCATTGATATATGACAGTTTCATTTTGTATGTGGAAGCAATATTAAGTTTATTATTTTCTGTAAATGGATAAATGAATAAATACATGGTTTTTATATGATTTATTATACATTGCTTCAAGATAGGTTAAATTCTATAAGTTGAGCATAAAAGCATAGTGAAATACTATGAATCTACTCAATTTGATTCCTGCTGTAGTCTACATGTAAAAGCTAACTATTTTCACTAATCCATAAAAATCACATACAGGGTGTTCCAGGAGAAATGTGCAATACTTCTCAGGCTGATTCCTTACACCAAGTAGACAAAAAAGTTCCATGGGACCAACCCCCAGAAACGCTTTGTTACTGATATAACAATGGCGGAAGATTGAGATTTTTCAAAATATATTAATTTTTCTAATTTTTTAGTGGCTTCGGTGAGGTTTTAAAATAAGCAATTCCTATGTAAAATTAGCTGAGGAATTCAATGAAACCAGTTCCAAGTTTGTAACATCAACGGTTATTGAGATAATTGGAAAAATATGCTAGAAAACGCAATTTTCCAACAATAAGGGTTATAACTGGATAAGGAATCATAAAATTGTATTTTTTATTAATGAAATTGTGGAATTATCCCAGTAACAAAGCGTTTCTGGGGGTTGGTACCATGGAACTTTTTTGTCTACTTGGTGTGAGGAATCAGCCCGAGAAATATTGCACATTCCTCCTGAAACACCCTGTATTTACGCTACACTCCTTTACCATTTCAAGTAGTAATAAACTTGGAAAATTAGGATAATCTATCAAAATTTTATATATTATGCTATTATTATTCAGGCTTTATTTGAAATTAAATTTACAGGCTATAAGTTATCTAATAAAATTACAACGATTAGGAATAAATATATGACTGAATAGGACAGTTTGGGTTATATTTTTGGTTAAATTAAACTTCAGTTATTAAGGGAAACATTGTTCAATTGGAAAGAACTTTATCCATGGGTGATTGGAATAATTTATTCATCATCACTGATGACTCTTATCTGCCCAGACATCAAAGCTAACATGTACATCTCAACATCAAAGCTAACAAGCCGTGTTGATCCAGTCATTTTCTTTGTGAAATACGTAAGAAAAGCTATTAATCTATGAATATTCATGAGTTCATTCTCTATTATGATTGATGCACTCAACTCTTAATAATTATTAAGTGAAAGAAAGTTTATGATGGTGCACTCTAATCCGAACAATCTTTTTCAACGGATTTTTCTTTTAAAGAATCATAATTTTCAACTCAATACTGGAAAATTTTGGGAGGTACCTGATTTTAAACAAATTACAGCTGTTTTTCAACATGAGTGTAACAATTAGGTTTCTGAGAATATTTTCATAGACAGGTAATAAAACTTCTGAATTAAAAAAAATTAAGAAGACAGTTTCGTACTAAACTTTTTAATTTATTTCAAATTGTAACGTGTTATCTATTTATATGTCATGTATTTCAAAAACTTACCTATGACCTGATCATGTTTGATGAATTTTATTATTAAAAATGCTTGTTATAGCTGACGATTATAAAGTTGCGCGGTTTCGTCTGTCTCTTGTACGTGATGAAACCTACTAACAGCTGATGTAAAGCATCTATTGTCTCTTTTGATTTAAAAAAATCATCATGTAGGCATAGTTGAATGACAAATCCAATAATTGACAACATCAGCTGTTGGAGCGCACAAGGAGCAGACGAATTCGCCTAACTTTTTGGCGTCAGCTATACGAGTAATTTTTGAACCTTACTCGAACTTTATGAGCAAATATTTCTGTTTAATTAAATAATTAAACAATTAACTTATACATGTATCTCAATTAAACTTTGTAAATATTTCTAATCGCGTTATGCTAATGTTTCAAGAAAAAGTTTCATGTTACATGGAACAGTGATTGCCTTAACAAGCGGCTTGTTTTGTTTCATGAAGTGTGACGTACGTTTTCAAAGATTTTGATCGCATATTGGCAAGTGAAACTGTGAATTGTAGTGGAAAATGTTTGAATAATCAAACAACCAGAAACCACTGGCGGCTCGTACCCACGAAACAGGTGAAGTGCTCGTATCTTTTACTGTACAGCACTTCATCTGTTTCGTGGGCACGATCCGCCACTGTTAGAAACGAAAGTAAAGTTGTTGATCAGCGTATGTTGAACGATAACAGTTTTCCACTGATTAATTGATAGTCTGGTCGGGCAAAGAAGACATTCTGGCAAGATGAAAAATGACTCCGACCCGCTCAATATTGTTAAAAAAATGTGAATTTGGTCTCAAATTGTGAAGCAGAATGTTTCCAACAATTTGAGACCAAATTTTTCATTTTTAAACCAATATCAACCAAGCTGAAGTGATTTTTCCATCTTGCCAGAATGTCTTCTTTGCTCGACCAGACTATACTTCATGGCTTGTTGTGTCTTCCTTTCAGCTTTTTCAACATCATCTTCTCATTTGTTGATTCAATACTTTCTTTCTTCTATTAAACCATTACTTTCAAGCATGTTAGTATTAAGTTATTTTTAGAAATGAAAGTAATTTATTCATCATCACAGATGACTTATCTGTCCAGGTACATCTCAACATTGAAGCCAAACAAGCCGTGTTAATATTTCTGGTAGTATATACTTTCAAGTTTTGGGTGTATCCAATTGAACTTCAAAATTTGTGGTAACATAAATATGTGGGAACCCCTGTTCCCATTAGGCTCCGCCCTCATTCCTCCTAGAAAATTGGTGAAATAAGATTATTATATATCATAAATTTTATTCAATATAAAAAATGTATATCGATTAAGTCTAAATAAAACTGGTATTTGGTGTTTTTGAAAATTATGCATCTGAATCTAATATTCTTTACAAGATATTTGATTTTCATTTAATTCAATTACAGGCGTGAAAGAGAAGGCCTTATTCATTTATTGGAAACTGATCCAGCTTTGTTTCCTGAGAAGAAGAGGCGTGAAAAACTGAGATGCGATTCGTCAAAAGCTGTCAAATGCTATCAGAGATCAGCGGCCGGAGTCGACTTGCAGAATCCCAACTCGCTACGACCGCCCGCTGTTTTAAGGCAAACTGTCGATTATTTGCTGACCCAGTAAGTAAACTAGGCAAAGTAAACAGTATACTTTGATTTTTTTCAAGTAATTGTGAAGGTTATATGTGAAAATATTAAATGAAAAGACGAGATATTGTCAAACCACTTATTTATTGAAAATCGAGAGGTGGGTTTGAAATTTGAAATGAAGAGCATTAGTATTTATATAGTCCGACCAAGCAAAGAAGAGCCTCTGGCAAGATGGGAAAATGACTCCAGCTCGGTCAATATTGGTTCAAAAATTATTGATTTGATCTCAATTGTAGGAAACATTCTGATCTACAATTTGAGACCAAATCAATAATTTTTGAACCAATATTGACCGAGCTGGAGTCATTTTCTCATCTTGCCAGAGGCTCTTCTTTGCTTGGCCATACTATACTAAACCTACTTTTACATTGATGTAGGCTACTGTAGGGCTCTATAAAAAGGGGGTAGACGCACGGTCCGCCATTCTGTGGTCAACTTTTAGCGCCAGGTTTGGATTCATTCAATTCGACAGTCAAACATATGATTAATGATAAAAATCATGGTAGAAAAAATAATACTTCTTCACAGAGCATTAAATTTCCAGTCTGGCAATTTTTAAGTCAAAATTTTAACCTTGATTCATCTTCCTAAATCTGGTAAATTTGTATTTTTTTTAATTTCAGTTTTGTGATAAAAATGGTTATATTTTTTGCAATTTGATGCTAAGCAATATGAACCATTTTATATGACAAATTAACCTCCAAGAATTCAAAACAATAACTTAATTCATTTGCTCAACTTGATAAACAGCTGTTGATCGTCTCTATCATCAAAAATATTCATATGAATTCAAACCTGGCGCTAAAAGTTGACCACAGAATGGCGGACCGTGCGTCTACCCCCTTTTATAGAGCCCTAGGCTACTGTATTACGTATCGAGTCTCATGTTCTATAATTCATCTCTATAATAACATATGTTGAATATCCAATATCATAATCCACATTGTTATTATAAGGACAAATTTGAAAACATGAGGTTCGATACATAATACAATACACCAATGTGAAAGCCACTGGCGGCTCGTACTCACAAAACAGGTGAAGTGCTGTACAGTAGAAGATACGGGCACTTCACCTGTTTCGTGGGCACGAGCCGCCATTAGTGGAAGCAGGCGAAAGCAGGAAAAAATATTATTATTATTAATTATTGAACAAAGTCAAGCACCGCTATTGGTCAATAATTAGAGTTGTCATTTAGCTATAAAAAGAGACGATAGATGCTTTAAATCAGCTATTGGTAGGTTACATCACGTACAAGAGACAGACGAAACAATCTCTTTTTTGACTTCAGCTATAAATTTGGGAAAAGAACGTTTGGGACTGAATTGTCTGTGTTTTACCCTTCTTTGTAATCTCTTGAATAAATAATAGTAGTTTATGCAACGGTTGTATAATGGGAGCCTTTATAGCATGAGGTGAGATGTAAGTTAGAGCCACGAGCGAAGCGAGTGCTCTAAATATCTCACGAATGCTATAAAGGCCTAATACAACCGTTGCATACACTATTTTATCTACGACCACCAGTGTAGTTATCAGTATCAGACCAGTATCAAGCTATACCACCAGTATCAAGCTATCTGTAAGTGTATGCTATTATAAAAATCAACATACCGTCGTTTATTTAACTTCTTTTATCTTCATCCTACTTGAACTGTTATGATAATCAACTTATTACTTGTTAAATATGTTAAAAATAACATATCAGTCAGAACCACCGAACGCATTCAACAAGTAACAAAATTGTGAGAGTTGTTGTAAAAGTGAAAGTTATTAACATATTCACTAACGAAGTTTGTAGTAGGCTATATTAAACTATTTAAACTTTGGACTATTCACATTAGTTAAATATTCAAATATGTAAATTGAAATATTGACAAAAATACTGGTAGGCTACTCAATCCCAGTCACAGTTTTGATTTTGAGGTTAGTTGAACACTGTTTAATTTTATCACCTGATTTCAAACTAAACAAGGAATGTATCATAAAGAGAATTTGGACTGTATCGAAAAGTTCCTCCTGTATCGAAAAACGTTCATTACGACACGGTTCTGAGATTCAGTTTTAAAATGGTAGTTATTCCGATTTCAATTGTAAAACTGAAATAGGAATTTTTCAATACACCCGTAGATAAATAAATATACATGTTGGACAATCCAAACAAAGCAACTGTAAGGGTCTAGTTTCGTTTTTTGAATTGAATTTTATAGATTTGATTGTTCACAATCGTTTTGAAAAAAGCAAAGATATTCCTGTATTATAATAATATTGTCAGTAATGTTTTTATTAATTTTTCAGAGTAGTATACGACGAAAGACTGCCATGGAGTGAACGTTATAGTTTCATTTTTGACCGCTTGAGGGCGGTCAAGCAGGATTTGATCATACAACAGCCAAATGCACTGGACTGTATTAGAATACTGGAGCCAATGGTACGGTTTTATGTTGTTTCGGCCTACTGGTAAGTACTGAAGTTGAATTTTTGCGGTTTTGGTAATCATTTTCTATAATTTCATTGAATCTTTTTCTACTTTGAAAGGTAATTTTTTTTTAATTTAACAGAAATAGAAAAAAGAAAATTATCAAATGCTTGTAATTTTTGTTAATAATCGAGATCAATTTTATGAAAAAATACAATGCCTATAGTCCCTCCAAGCAAAGAAGACCCTCTGGCAAGATGGGAAAATGACTCAAGCTCGGTCAATATTGATTCAAAAATTATCAATTCTATCTCAAATTGTAGGAAAGAATTTTATCTACTGTTAAGACCACATTTATGATTTTTGAACAAATATTGACCAAGCTGGAGTCATTTTCCCATCTTGCCAGAGGGTCTTCTTTGCTTGAACAGACTATACCTCCTCTATTTTAGTTGAATGATAGTTACATTTTCTGGCTCTCTGGATGGTTAGCCTACAGATATTGTACAGTAAATGGATTCAATTGAATGTAATCGGTATGATTATACAGTGTCTGTACTTTGGTCCATACTCATTTCATTGATGGTTCAATTTTATTTTGCAACCCCTATGTATACTGTTCAATCTACTTTCAAGAAGTTACACAATATTATACAAATTGAACAATCTCATTGCAAGGTGATGTATTATAAAAAAATTATTATTATTATTATTATTATTAATTATTGAGATAAATGTAGGAACAAACTCAAATTTTTAATTTGATGAATGCATCATTTGATATCTTCTTGAAAGTGATTTGAACCGGGAAAACACTGCTATAGTAACAATTTAATAACATCTTGAAATGTATACGAATATTTCAATATCTATTATCATAGATACCAATAATACGATTTTCAAGTAAGTTATCTATTTATTTTATAAATATATATTCTCAAATAGTCTTGTTAGACTAATAAAATATATAACTATGCATGTTTCATTTTCTGGATAAATCTTCTTCACAATTCGCACAATCTTTCAAAAGCTTGAAACTATGTATTCACGTTCAATTTCCTTTCAAAAATAAACACAAGATTGTACATTTTTATCAAATACGTAACTTAAAATAATGGAAAATTTACTCATTGTTGCACTAATACAATGCACTAAAACGTACTTATTGAACAAGTAACTTATCAATATTTTTCAATAATTGTAAAAAACCTTTCAATTGAATTGTTTCTATTGGTACTAGTAAAAGTTCTTGTATCTATAGTCTGTCCAAGCAAAGAAGACCTTTGGCAAGATGAGAAAATTACTCCAGCTCCGTCAATATCGGTTCAAAAATTATTTATTTGGTGTCAATCGTAGGAAACATTCTGATCTACAATTTGAGATCGAATCAATATTTTTTGAACCAATATTGACCGAGCTGGAGTAGTTTTCTCATCTTGCCAGAGGGCCTTCTTTGTTTGTACAGACTATGCTTGAGAGGAAATTAAACTCTCTTATTGTGGATACACTTGAGCAATTTTTCTTGAACGTAGTAATGGATATTGAATGCAAAGATGATTCATAACCATCTATCATTTCTCATTATATCAGAGAAATGATAGATGGTTATGTATGATTGATGTGATGAACTGTGGACACATAGATTAAGATTTAATAATTTTATATTTTCCAGGGGAACACGGAACGATAATAATGGAAAACAGGAATCACTGTCAGCTGATTTCAGTCCCGTATTGAACAGGAAACAATTGGAGGAATGTTTGAAATATTTGCTCTCCTTGTACGATGAGGTGGGAGATTTCAACTGTTCATGCAGAACTCAGATGGAGGCCTTGTATCTATTGCTGTACCTTGGGGAGACTGAGGCTCTACTCAGAGGAATTGTGCTGCCTCTGGATCTTATGTGAGTATTATTCAATATTTGAGAGAATTCTAGTTCATCAGGTTATTTTTGAATCACAATAAGTGAAATTTGAGAAATAACTTTAATCGACATGGTTTTCCATGTTTCCTTCTATTCTAGGGAAAATCAGGTTATATGGCAAAGTGGTGGAACAACCTTTTAATTGGTCAAGATAAAAGTATTTTTATTTTGCATAACATGTTTCAGCGTATCAGCCATAAATACAGTAGCCCTAAGAAAATACAGATAATACTAAGAAAAAATTACTCATCAAAGAAACTCATCTTCAATTACTTCACGATTGTTATTATTATAATTCATTCAACGTATGACATTTTAAAGTTGAGAGATCCAAAGTTTTTTCTTCACTCAAGATGTCTTTAAAGACGCAAGATGAGTGAATTTGGATCTCTCAACTTAAAAATGCCATACGTTGAATTATAATTTAACAATTGTGAAGTAACTGAAGATGAGTTGATTGCCAATTGCACAAAAACCTAACAAAATGAAATTACTTTATTATACTGAGGTTAATTATTATACAAACGTCATTTCAATGACTTCAGATGACGTCATTTTACGGCAGTTTAATTCCATTTGATTTTGTATGAAAATTTATTACACGACATTTTCACAGGTTGATTCCTTATTTATTATATATTTAGAGAAAAATGAGATACATATTTTTATAATTAATAATACATTGAAATGATAATGAAGTGACAGTCAATAAGTAAATACAGAAAGAAGTAAATTATACCTGTATGTTAAAATAAAAGCTAAAACTATGCATATCTTCTATTGGTGATATTTTTTATTTTACTGGTTGATTTTTAATTTATTGTTGAATTTTTATTTCACTGGTTGATTTTTAATTTATTGTTGAATTTTTTTCAACAGGTCTCCTGATGTAGAATACGCTCTGAAGGTATCGCTTGCCTGGTACAATAAGCAGTTCTGCACAGTTATAAGGAAAAGCAAACATCTCAGCTTTTTTCTTCAAATCGCTTTCTCATTGAGTTTACCGAGGATAAGAAGGTGATTGAATTCAAATTTGTTTTATTGTTGAAACATTGTTAGAATTTATAACTAAGTCAAAAATGAAACTCACAATAAAATATGATGACAATATAAACAAACAAGGCTACATCACAAAACTAACAATTCATTTCTATTTTATGGACATTCCTCAACAAGATAATTCTTTATGTTCCTTTAAAACATTCAATTTTATGAACCTCAAGATTATTAGGCGAACAATTATAAAGCCTTGTGCCATATTTTATAAAATTATTCAAAGTGCATTAATTATGTATGAGTATATTAATTGAATAATGAGTATGATGTTAGTGTGTGATGATTTTCGGCTCTAAATTTTTTAATTAATTTTCTTATTTTTATTGAAATTTTTGAACTATTTTGTGTTTTTCGGATCAACCCTTCAAAATTCAAAATTTTTAAATTATTATCACTTCTTTGAGTGAGAGAACTTCGGCTGAAGAAGAAATTTGGACTTGTAACCTTAAATTTTGGACTATATTTTAATAAAAATTGTGTTTTGAAATACCAAGGGCTATGCCTGTTCTTTCAACCGATGTGTGTTTTTCCAATAGATAATTAAATAAATAAAATAAATTAAATGATCTGAGTGATGAATCAGTCCTTGTGTTAAGGCCATTTATCTCATAATTTAGATTCAAGATCCCTTTTCAGATCAGGCTACAAGAGATAGGCGTCATACATATTGTCAAAATTACAAAATATTACAGAACAGAATACATATCAGTTTCTAGAATTGCATAAAAAATATTGAAGTCAAATGATATTTCTTATGAACAATTCATGCAAAATCATTAAGATTTTCTTTAAGATCATTTCTTTGAGTGAGAAAACTTCGGCTGAAGAAGAAATTTGGACTTGTAACCTCAAATTTTGGACTATATTTTAATGAAAATTGTGTTTTGAAATACCAAGGGCTATGCCTGTTCTTTCAACCGATGTGTGTTTTTCCAATAGATTAATAAATAAATAAAAGAATGGACTCATGGACAAAAGTCGAATCATACATTCTGAGAACTCAAGTCACCAGAATCAGAGATAGACAACAAAATTTTACATTGTAATTCATTTCACATTATTAGAGGTAGAAATGAATAATAGTAGAAGGCATTACTTTCAAGATGAATAGGTTTTTTATTTGTTTAGAGGTTCCTCACTGTTTTACCACGTCTCAGGAGATAGATTCCAATTAACTTATGTCTTGATTTGAGATAGATTCCAATTAACTTATGTCTTGATTTAATCAAAGAGGATTAAGTTAAATCATCTTAATTCAATCGAAGAGGATTCTAGGGGAGTTCCATTATTCTATGATTTAGTACATTGTGTTTGAACAACTTGAGAAACATTAAAAAGGTTTAATACAGAAAATATTCATATCACATTACTCACTATTTTGTAGGAAAGGAAACAAAACTAAAATGAAGCTTCTGAGTGAAGTGGTCCACAAGAGTGAAATCTTTTCAATTTTTTCGAATCTCTCATTGAATCTTGATCTTTGCTTTGAAACAGACGGAGAAAAATTAGAAAATCATATGAAATTTCCATATTCATTAATGAATATGACCATTAATTTATCACATTTCCCACAGTTATTGAATTAAATTCTCTGGTGATTCAGATTTTACAACCATTTACTAGTTGAAATAAATAAAATGAATTGCCATTTACCTTATTCAAGATTATAAAAGATTACAATAATAAATTGTAGACTTCATTCACTATGTAGCCTAAACATCATTATCCACTTATCACCTTTGCTTAAAATACTTTATATAAGTCGCAATTGTAACAACAAATAATAATAAACAAATAAACTGTAAAGTGGGCTTTTCTATCACCGTATAAAAGATTTGTTGATTTGACTTGTGATGGAATGTTTCTGAATGAACTCAATAATCTGTATTTGAGGAAAAGTTGAAACTGTAAATTATATAGATTTTTCTGGTCTTAATTTATCATTTTCATTCATTCATTCATTCATTATTCATTTATCATTTTCATCTCCACTCCTATGAAATATCATCTACGTTTTGATTGGAACTTTGACAATCTCTTCTAAAATTAAAGTAGAACGAGTTTTATTAGTATGAATGTACTTATTTTTATTAATTTTTAAAATAATTTGGTATTTTTTATTTTGTTTTGTTATTTTTGTATAATAATTGCATTCATTGTAATATGTTTGGGGAATAAATAAAGACATTTTACTACTACTACTAGTATGAATGTCCTATCTTATCAATTACCTTGATAATCATATTAATTCATTTAAAAATACAAATATATATAAAAGGAGCTGTATAGAGATATAGATCAACTGCGAAATCTTATGTCTTTCATCTTTGATGGAAGAATTATTAGATATAGATACTGCAGTACACCAACTGCTGGAGATTCAAATTAATTATTATTATCTTCCATATCTATTAAATCATGTTTTTTCTTATATTCCAGGCATGCCTTGGACGTTATGAATACAGCATACAGCAGTAAGAACCTTAATTATCCGTTGGCGATATTAACTGATATTCTTGACTTTCGGAACTTACATGAAGCCAAACTTTGCTGTGAAAACTATGGTATCTCGATTTCTGAGGAAAAAGTTCACTTTCTGAAAGGAAAGTTCGCAACAGCGAATCAAGATGTAAGTTCAGTTACAATCACCCTACTTTTAGCTTCATCTTTGTATAAAGCTGAGACTTTACTAATTTCGACCTTTTTTCAAATTTTGAGCAATTTTTAGGTGTTTCAATTATGCATTGAATTCTACTATAATATTTAGGTAGTCGTACTGATTTTCATATTATTCAATTGATACTTACAAAGAATCTTTCAAATTTTTAAGGGTACAATTTTCAACAATTCAAACTTAGTCTTTGAATTCCTGATTGGTAGGTAACCGACCAAAAAGACCTGATGGAACTCATCCGGGAAGTTCTCTCCATTAATTGAAATCAATATGTATCTTCATTATAATCATTCCTCATTTTTATAGGGAACTTACCTACCAAATACAGTAAAATTTGAATGATCTTAGTTCCAAATTCTAGTCTAGGCCACTTTTTTGGAAAACATTTTCTAACAATTTACCTTTATTTTCAGATGGCCTTCAATGGTGTTGGATACTTGGATGAAGGTTTCAAACAAAATAAGCTGGACAATTTACTCATGAACAATTTCGATGGTGCTAACTTTTGCTGTGATATTGATAGATTACAATTAAATGAGAAATGATACCGTACTATCACATCAGTTTCGTGAGAAATTTCATCTGGCAGAATACCCACTATTCTCATCTACTCAACATTCATATTACAGTATCAGGACTCTGACCATGAGGGGGGGGGCGGTTGGGGTGGTCGTTCAGGGGACCATCAACTAGTCTAATGACTAACTAATTTAAAGAAATTTAAGTTGCAGTATGAATCAGAGTGGGTTAATATCACTGTATGAATGAATTGAGTCAGTTCCCTGCCCAAACGACTCATGCCTGCCGCCGATGCGCGTGTGAGCCGCCCGGTCGAGCGATCGGCGCGACATCTGTGAAACGACTACATGAACTACGTCGAAGAGAGCTCGAGTGGTCTCAAAAGTCAAAAAGTGTGAGCCATTCGTCCCTATGGGATGAATGTTCCTCTTATATCCATAGTCAATGATAACATCATAACATGTTGTCGAACGACAATACTTCATCCAGTCACTGGTCACTAATAATAATGATAATAATAATAATATTCGTGTAACCTGGCTGGCTCAGGTCTGGTGTCAGTTTTCAGGTCGCTCCTGATCAATTTTAGGGCCTCTGACATGACTTAACGACTGTTTTTAGGCAGCCGGGACCGACGGCTTAACGTGTCCATCCGAAACACGGGAAAGTGGCCTGAGAAAAATTTCTGGTCTGACCTGGGTTTGAACCCGGGACCTTTGGGTTGCAACAGTGACTATAGTCCATTCACGATGGCTTGAGACGAGATAAACAAAAGCTCTGCATGAGTGTATGCGCGACTGGGGTGGCTTCGTTTTAGCCACGACATAAACAAGTCACAGCAATGCCGAAATCCCGAATTTTGTTGTAGGCAATTCAGAGTAAGTAAGCTCTAACTAATTTTTTTATAGGTACACATTGGAAAATTGATAGTTTCGGTTGTCTCTTGACTGCATGAACCTAAAATGAACAAGCAATTATAGTAAAAGTTTTTGTCTCAATGCTTTGGTTACAGTCCCGACAACAAAATTTGGGATTTCGGCATTGCTGTGACTTGTTTATGTTGTGGCTAAAACGAAGCCACTCCAGTCGAACACACACACACACATGCAGAGCTATTGTTTATATCGTCTAAAGCCATCGTGAATGGACTATAGATAAAAGCATTGACTATGGATATAAGTCACTTATAAGGGCCGGTTTCTCCAAAAAAGTTAATCTGAATTTTGGATTAAACCATCAGCTGGCTCAATTGAAACACAAGTTAATAAAAGACCATACACTGACAACTGATAGTTTAAACTAAAATTTCAGTTAAACGTATTTGGAGAAACCGGCCCTAATAAGTTGGATATAAGTTGAGTTATATCCTATAATAGGAGTTATAGAGCTATAGTCGTCAATGATAAAAGTCACTGTTCTTCAGCATGAAGCACAGCGCTATCTATGAATTTAATAATGAACTAACTTAAGCTTTTCTCTACCAAAATTCGCATTAGGGAGATTTGTTTTCCATCAAATATAACATATTGTAGGTGAATTCAATGTATATTGACTAGAATATTGTTTGATCAGGTGATTTAGTAGCACACGCACATGAATTTGAATCTACTCTTCCAATGAATATCTAAAAAACTAGCTTCTAAGCTTTTAACTCTCGCTACTATCAATCGAGTTGATCAGCGTATTCCAACATTGTGATACTAGATTCCGTTTGAATCTTGAGAAGGTCCGAGACAGTAACGGACCATTTTTTTGGAGATCAGATATTTCACAGCCTTTTCTGTTGTTGTTCTATCTGATCCTTTTCATAATGAACATTAATTCCAACCATGTCCATGTGCATGTGATGAATATGAATTGTATGGTGGCTAATCTACTCCTATTGTGCCTCCTCCACACGCTCGGGCGATCTCGAACTGGTCAATCCGAGCGGCCAGGCCAGTCGAGATCGAGAGTCAAGCAGCTCAGCGTCAGCTCCACCATCCACTCACATCGCGAGCGCTACCAAGAGTGCCAGTGCCATTTTGCATAATAATGACAGCGCAAGCGAGCGCCAGTTACCGCTATTTCTTCCTGATTTATGAAATTGTTGCTCAATACAAAACATACCGTGCTTTTTCTTACTAAAATTTTTGTTTGGGGCTGATTTCAGCAATTACTTCTACAGTGTGAGCCAGAGAAACTTACTTATTTGAAAGGTCAATAAAAACAAAAGTACTTTAATATTGAAAGTTGAAACACGTCTTATTAAATGAGGCCATACACTCACAGCTGATGGTTTAAACTGAAATTTCAGATGAACTGTTTTGAAAAAAAAGCCGTCTCTAAATAATGATAAAAATTTTCAGTTCTTATATTTAGTTTTTGTTTTGCAGTGTTTCTGTCATGATTGAGATTGAAGTTAAATTTATTGACATTATTAATAAGCAGTAGGCCCATTAATAATATAATTTTGAATTTAAAAACTGGTTTTAACTGGAGCATAAATTTATAACATTTTACCAAATGTTATGGTGTGTCTGGTTTTTCAGTCAAATGGTTGCTAGGTGATTGTGAAGTTAAGTCACAAATACTATGGACTGCTTCCGGATGGGTGACCAGATTGTGACCAAGGCAAGTGGAACCTACCCTTCTGAGTAGCTCCCCACAACAAAAGCCATATGCATATTTTTTACCAAATGGTAGAATTTTAGAGTAAAAATTATAGATAAATAATGAAATTAATAAGATATTCTCACAAGATGAATTAGGAATTTATTGCTATTGCATTGATAAATTCTATTCAATGGATTGTAAATTGTCAAACAAACTAAACACTATAAAAGAAAATGAGACACTGTTGAAGTAAAAACAAACACCATCAATAATCAACATTTTTTTTTAAGATTATGTCTTGGGGACTCCATGAGGGAGTGTAAGACAAGTCAAAAACACCAGTAAGTTATGTATATATGTATAACTTACATATGTGACAAGTATAACATTGTATATTTGTATGTCTGGCTCAACAGCCCATGAAGGGCCTAGGTCTACCAGCTGGTTGCCAGTTTCAAATTCACTCTACTATACGGGCTGTCCAAGCCAAGAAGACACCCCGGCGCGACGGGAAAACGGCCCTAGCCCGGCCAATACCGGCCCAAAAGCTATAAATTCTCAATCAGAACTCACAGTCCCCAAACCAACACTGGCCAAGCCAAAGTCGCCCCCTCCATCCTGCCAGAATTCCCCCCCCCCCCCAGTCAGACAGACCATACAGCCAGCAAATAATCATCAACTAGGATAGAGGTAACGTGTGGTTAGCACGTTGATCCTCTCAACCATAAGCCAGTCTCCGCAACCAATTGGCGGCACAGAGCACCTCTGAATAACATGCAGTTAATCAGTTAGAGTGTAATGCAATAATTACTATTCCTCCAGAGACGGGAAACTAATGGCTGTCTTTACTAATGACAGTCTCCCAAAGGAGGGTATATAACATTGTTGATACCCTATGTAAAAAGGCAGTCCAGTTCATTTATGATAATAAAAGTAGAATAATATGTGGGCTAGTCTGTTTATTCAAGCATAAATGTCAAAATTCTAAAGTTTAGGTGGATAGGAACTCTTGAATACTATAAAATACTCCATCAACTAAGAATTTTTCAAGTTGATTCCTAAAAATCTGTATATTTTCTTGGAATTTTATAGAACTTGGTAGTTTATTATAATAAACCCTACCAATGTAGCTTGGCTTTTTCTCAAATAATCTGCTATTATGTCTTTCAAGATGAGAGTCGGCTCTATTCCGTGTATTGTGGTCATGGATATTTAAATTTCGGCTTTATACTAGTAGGTCACGTGACCAAGGACGATCGAGACCGAGCGTGTGGATGGAAGATTTTGCATCAACTTGCTTGCCAGCGCTCGCTCCTTTGATCTTTGGTCAGAGACCGACAAAATAGCGAGCGCCACACTGGCCAATCGAGCGTCGAGTCGAGCGGAATCAGCGGAACCGATCGAAGGCGAACGGGCCATCCACACGCTCGCACTCGCCTCACAGCTCGGCCAGTGTGTGGATCCGGGAAGATTCGATTCCCTAGCGCTAGCATCCAGTCAGTCCAGTCAGCACTGCCACTGTCGGCACTCGGCAGTCGCCATGTTGGAATTCTTCTCTCATGTTTAGGTCTTCCTCAAGCGGCGTCTTTTTCTGTTTCTTTGTCGGTTTTTAATAATTTTTGACAAAATTTTCATTCCAACCTACTCAAAATGAGTTTTGGAAGGCCGCCCCCTCGAATTGAGGGTATGGTTTCTCTGAAAGTTGATAATCTCACCTACCGCACAACCACCGACGATCTGCGACGTGTATTTGAGAGATGTGGAGAGGTTGGAGATGTTTACATACCTCGTGATAGATTCACTAGAGAAAGCAGAGGATTCGCTTTTGTCAGGTAAATATTTTTATATAATAAATATTTTGCAAATTTATTCATATCGCAATTGTACTTTCTTCGAAATCTAAGTTTGAAAACATCTTCATCAGACTGCGTCATGGCATTTTGGCGGGGAACATTCTGTAAAATATCTCCTCAATATGTTTCAATAGTTTCCTTGTTATTAACAATACCTGACTACTCAATTTGGTTAGAAGTAATTTTGACTCTGTACCAAGTAGACTAAGCCTTTGTGAATCACACTCAAAAGCTTCTAGCTCTAGCTTCTTGATACCGGATGCTTCATGTTGATGTATTGGCATTCAGGTTTTGCAGTAAAGTTCTAAGCTTCATTCCTAGCACTTTAAAATTATCTTTGTCGCCTAATCTCTTTAACCTGATTGTAAAGTCATGAATGAAAATGGTATCTAAGTTGGAATATTATTGTTTAGTCCCGTCGGTAAGGTTAGGATGCAGTATGCCTAACCCTAACAAAGAACCCGTGACCCGTGTGTTATGTAATGTCTTAATACTTATTTTTTCTCAAGTTTATTCTTCGAATTAATCCAAGAAGAATGAATCTCATTCAATTGATTTTAGCGAATCATCTTATTGTTTTAATCCTAAATAGGAATTTGGATCACGGCATTTTCAAGGACATGTTTCTTCAATAAGTTACGTTACCGTATGCATTGTTTATTCTTTGAACTTCAATCTTGATCAAGCTGATGCTTGATCTAAATGATGACACTACAATTTAGGAATAACTTATAGAAAAATTATTCAAAATATTAAGGATAGCCTAACTAGGAATATTAATAACTTGAGTTGAGCTTGTTATATAATTGATTCGTTCAATTGGCTCATATATTAATTGGCTTTATTTGTCGGATGGCTCGTTGGAGTGAGTGATATCGCGCCGGTCTGATAACCAGGTGAACTCTAGATATGAATTAATAATTTTTGACCTAAAATTTCACGAGCTGGAGTCGTTTTCCCATTTGCCAGTATGTCTTCTTTGCTCGACCAGACTAAACCACACTGGCAGCTCCTACCCACGAAACAGGTGAAGTGCCCGTATCTTTTACTGTACAGCACTTCACCTGTTTCGTGGGCACCAGCCGCCAGTGCTATACCAATGATTACTACGTGCATTCTACTATTCGAAATTAGTTGAAAAATCGAATGTTATATAATTTGCAGGTTCTATGACAAGCGTGACGCTGAGGATGCACTGGACGCCATGGATGGACGACTGTTGGATGGCAGGGAGCTGAAAGTGCAGATGGCTCGCTATGGTAGACCGGCGTCGCCTCACCGCCGTAGTCGCAGGAGAAGGTTAGGAATACACCTAAATTGACATTTCATTCATAACTCAGGATCATTGAATGATTCTCTACCCACTTGTATGAGTAGTTGGATTTTTGGTAGTTGTGGAGGTGATATTCTGGTAATTATTAGTTTTTTGTTTGTTTGTCAGTGGCTCAACAGCCCATGAAGACCTGCCAGCAGGTTGCCAGTTTCATATTAACCCCATTATACAGCAGAAGTGAAATATCATCAACCAGTATAGAGTTGATCCTCTCAACCTACCATAACCGGCGGTGGTAACGTGTGGTTAGCACGTTGATCCTGTCAACCATAAGCCAGTCTTCACAACCAAGTGGCGGCGCAGAACCCCCATGAATAACATGCAGTTAATCAGTTACAGTGTAATGCAACAATTACTATTCCTCCAGAGACGAGAAACAACTGGCTATCTTTACTAACGACAAGCCAATCTCCCAAAGGAGGATATTGTTATCTGTGACATATCTACTACTGAGGTATAATATTGTATTGTGGCAACTAAATTTTTACTTTGATTGGTAAGCTCTATTGAAACAGATTGAAAAATTATTTCAATGCTTCTTTATGTCAGAACGTATAGTTGCCACTATAAGGAATTATTTCAAAGGTAGCTATGATAATTCTCAACAAAATAACCTCCACATGTCGATGAAAGTATAAGACAAGTCAATGGGTCAATAATAACAATTATAAAAAAACATTTTTCGTCATTTATGACTCAAATTTATGAGTCTAATAGATACTCTTGTAAGCTATAATAAGCTCCGTCAGATTGGTACTTTTTCAATTTTTTAAAATCTTTATATTGTGACTGTTTTTTTATTAAAAAAACTTTGAAAACTGTATAGGAAAAAGTACCTATCTGACGGAGCTTAGTATAGCTTACAAGAGTATCAGACTCATAAATGACGAAAATGTTTTTTTATTATTTACTTATTTATTAGATACATCACAATTATACTGACAGGTGAAAACACAGACATGAGTGTCCAAATCGTCTTCGCTCCTAATTTGGATGAAAATTATTGACCCATTGACTTGCCTTATACTCCGTAACTGGAGTCTCCAAGACGAAAATCAAAATCATTTATTTCTTCAAAAACAAATTAAGAATACAACACTGTAACAACTGAATTGTTGTCAAGACGAAATTGAAAAAAGAAAAGAAAACATTGATTCAATTTGTGCAGATTTTCGTATAGTGTGTGTATATACTATTTCATTTACATCACTCATCATCTGTTTGTGTTGCAGGTCGCGTTCCAGGTCGCGCCGTCGCTCGCGATCGCGTGGTCGCCACCACTCGCGTTCGCAGTCGCGCAGCCGCTCGCGATCGCGCTCAGGCAGCAAGAGTTCGCGTGGACGCGACCGGTCGCCGTCCAAGTCGCGCAGTCGCTCCAAGTCGTAGACGGCCGCTGCTGCTGCTTCTACTACTGCTCACGGTTTGTAAAATTGATTATTACCGTATCATTATTTAGCGTATGGCTTTTAATAGTGGGGAGACCCAAGGGTTGTTCCACTTCGCCAGATAACCTCATTCTCCACAAACGGAGATATGAGTGATTTTATAAATAATATTAATATACTCATAAATAAAACGTGAAATTGTATTTTTTTTTCAATGAAATAAATAAATACTGTACTTATAATAATTGTATTGGAAATGAAAATTATCACAGTACCTTTAGATTATTTGTTTCGGTAAGACATGTTTCAAAATTCAAATTTTGCACATGTTAGCAAACACACTTAAACAAATTAGCAAATTACACTTGAACATGTCGGGCTGAAACAAATACTCTTTAGGGTGATTTGATTGTTATTTTTTATTTCCAATACAGTTATTAATAAATAGCCACAAACAACATATTGAACATAATAATATTGGTATTCATACTTGATTCTTTATAGTATTAAAATAAAACAAAACGTTGCCTAAAGTTGTTTAGTGTATGATTGTCTTTCAAGAAGATAGGCCTAGGTCGAAGAAAATGAAATTTTCATGAAAATTGAGGGACTAGATTAGATTGGATAAGATTTCGCCACATGTTCCGAAGATGCAATAGGAACACGAAGTTTTATTCAGCAACAGTCAGTTAATTTTCATATTATTTGTTGCTTCATACAACTACGTTTTCCTATTGCGTCTTGTGCAATATGTGCGATATGTTTCAGCGACTTGTAGTAATGGAAATAAATCTACCTTTATACTTAGTATCTAAAACAATTCACTTTGAATTATTTGAAAAACTATAGTACTATTGTTGATTTTGAATAGAGTTTTCAGCAGATTTTACATAACTATGAGTCACTTCCAACCCTCGTTTCAATAAATTTGAACTGGTCAGTAATCATAACCATACTCATCTTTATTGAGTAATAATACATAGAAGTGGACAACAGGCAAAGTCCAAAACTGTTCCTATTACAATTTATACAAACATATTAAATATAGGTTATATGATATTTTTCACACATATTTCCACTAAGTTTTACACTAAACCCCAAATTTTGAAATTAAAGATAGGTTATATGATATTTTTCACACATATTTAAAGATAGGTTATATGATATTTTTCACACATATTTCCACTAATTTTTACACTAAACCCCAAATTTTGAAATTAAAGATAGGTTATATGATATTTTTCACACATATTTCCACTAATTTTTACACTAAACCCCAAATTTTGAAATTAAAGATAGGTTATATGATATTTTTCACACATATTTCCACTAATTTTTACACTAAACCCCAACTTTTGAAATAGATTCACAACAAAATCTCGAACAAAACACCAGATATCCAAAATAATTGTTGGTAACCACTCAACTTTCACTTACAGTAAAGGCAGTGAATGAATAATTGCTTCCAACAATATTGGTTTTGCTCGAGTTGAAGCTGTCGTTTTGATGGAATACTGTAATAAGTTTTCTGTCCCACAGGTGCTGGTATATTTAAATGTGGCAGTTGGGGCTGACTAGTAAAGTTTGCTGAATGCCGTTATTCTGTTGACAAATCCAATCAGATTGGTGCAAATTGAGAAATTTTTGTGAAAGATGCTAAACTCGAGAAATTCACTAGTTGCATTAAAACTAGTTTGCATTCAAACTTTGACGATAGCTAGAAAATTTGCTGGCTAGAAATGTTTCTGGTTTAATTATTTCTTTGACAGGTGTTTTTTTTCTACCTTTACACCTTTGTAGTACGGAAACGATTTGTAATTGACATGGAGCTTTACTCAAATGTTATTATTATTCATTGAATTTCTCAAATAATAACATGGAAATTAAGAAATTAGAGATGTATGTTAGTTGCTTTAGCTCAGTATAAGCAACGGGGCAACTTGTTAGTGAGCAACTGGGGTAGCTGAGCTAGTGAGCTAAGCAACACTTGAGTTCAGGCCAAGGTAGTTTCGAAATCATGACTTGAATTTTAATTAGTTTACGTTTAACCAGTGCTGTATTTAGCTCTTGAAGTTTTCAATTTCTTCGGGTCATTATTGCCATCTTAGGTCAAACCTAGTGAAGTCACGATTCTTAGATATCCAGTTTTTTCCGTTCTCAAAATATGTATTAACTCAGATTAACATCACTTAGATGTGTCTCAGCGCACATTATATGTTAGACAAGCTTTATTCAATCTTGTGAAATTTATAGGGACGGCAAAACCCGGACTTGCAAAAATTGTGGTGCGTGAGACTGGGGTAAGGGGATGTCCCCTCCAATAAATTAATAAATAATCATTTAATTTTCATTATATTTTTGGCATTTCTTAATAAGTGAAGATATAACTTGAATGAGGTGAGAGAGGTTTTAATCCCAGAACTATTGGTTTGCTGATGAGGGAATGGAATAAAGAATCAAATACAGTTAGTTGATGGAGTATATTATGTGGAGAATGGAGTATTCTGTTATGAAGATAAAAGATAAGAAAAGCAGTCAATTCCTGACAGACACGAATGGAGTTTGTGGGACATTGCTGACCCAGGTATGCTGAACAGTAACAGTTAGGTGATGTAGCAGTTAATGAGCAGAGCTGTTACTGATGATGTAGCAGTTACTGATGTTACTGGTGATGTAGCTGTTAATCAGAGATCAACTAATTGCTGATCAAATATATGGTGAGTTATGATTATTACTTGCTGTCTGGGTTTATGCAAATACTATCTGTTAACTGTTTGGTATGCACATTTTCCGGTATGTATCATGTGTCCTATTGATTTTAAAACCATGTTACATTTGAGGTATTAAATATTTATTATTTTATGTGAATTCTCGGTTGGATAGTTTGTAATGATTGAGAAATTTTTGGGTAAATTGAGAATATTATAATTCAATTGTGGAGTAACCGCCGTTTCACATTTTTGGACGTCCAGTTTTTACCGTCCACATAAATTGCACTATACCCTATTCACGATCACTTGAGACGAAATAAAGAAACTTTTAGCATGTACAGGTAGCTATTTAAGCTTGAGGAAAAGCCAAGAACTGTGATCGACTACAGCTGTTCGACTGCGGCCAACCGTCGTATGAAGTAATACCTTCCTTTATCCGCACACAAGCGCAAAAAATTTGTTCATTTCGTCTCAATTGATCGTGAATTGGGGTGTAGATTGAATGCAGCTTGGTAATCATATGATGTGCGCAGACACATCATGTGTTTGTTTAGTGCTGTTGAATCTGGTAAAATTTATAAGGGCGGCAAAAAACCGTGGTGTGTGAAACGTGGCTTACTGTAATATGATGTGTTGTGAGTTTGTTTTTATTTAAACTGGGCTCAAGACTTTGGATTTCTGATAATATTCATGATGATAAATTGATTGTGAATTGATAAATGATCGAGTAACTGCTCGTGATCCCTCAATTAAAATTCGAGATTTTGTAAAGTGAAAAGTGTTTTTTAAAGTTGAAATTGTTATGTGAACATTCATCATCCATCATCATTCATTCACTATGTAGCCTAAACATCATCATCCACTTATCACCTTAGCTTAAAATACTTGATATAAGTCGCAATTTTGACAACAAATAATAATAATAATTTATAATTGATTGCAAATAGAGTCTTCAATTATAAGGGTCCAAATCCACTGTCAGATCTTACTGACAGTTGAATCGTTTACAACTGATCGTTCTACGATCCTGTTAACAGCTATTTGGACTGTCAGTTTCTTAGTCCACTTACAGTTTTTGACTGTCATAGTCTGAACTGACAGTTGATGTGGTAGTCATTCCAAGCAAAGAAGACATTCTGGCAAGATGGGAAAATGACTCAAGCTCGGTTGATATGGGTTCAAAAATTATAAATTTGGTCTCAGAACAGAATGTTTTCTAGAATTTGAGACTAAATTTGTAATTCTTGAACCAATATTGAACGAGCTAGAGTCATTTTTCCCATCTTGCCAGAATGTCTTGTTTGCTTGGACAGACTATGCCCGGTGTTATTGAAAATTTGACTGGAGTCACTGTTGGTAATGTAGAACCGTTCTATAATGAAAACTCATAAATTTTGTCAATTCTACTCTTTGAATGGTACAAAACATAGAAATGGTACGAAAATTTACAAAATCTGTGAGTTTCTATTTTATGAAGTATATCGTTATCTAGAGTCGATTTCATGAAAGGTATTGAATTCAACCGTCTTAGTACCTATTACGTAATTTTTGAACCTCACTAGTGATTTTAATTCATTGGTTCAGTTGAATAGTATCATTCTTCGGTGGTAAAATTCAATTTGCTTTCATGCTATAGTCTCTGCAAGCAAAGAAGACCCTCTGGCAAGATGGGAGAATGACTCAAGCTCGGTGAATATTGGTTCAAAACTTGTCAATTTGTAGGAAACAATTTGATCTACTATTAAGACCACATTTATAATTCTTGAACCAAGCTGGGTCATCTTCCCATCTTGCCAGAGGGTCTTCTTTGCTTGGAGAGACTGTACTAGGTACTAGCAATGTTTAATCCATTGTTTGTACTTACCTTAATATCTATTTTGATCTTTACTGTTACATTTTTATTTAATTATATTCAGTCTAAATTGTTTCCTTTCTTTTTCAGATCCAGATTATCACGGACATAAAGAACGAAAGAATACAAGCTTTGTTTTTTTTCGGTTTGTTGGATGAAGCAACTATTTTTATTAATAATTAATATGATAATATTTCAAACAAGTATGTGTATTAAGCTGTATATTAGTGATAGTATCAATAGAGCTTGACATTTTAAACGTGTACAGGGCTTTTTTAATCAATCAATCAATAATAAACACAATGAAATTTGAATGAACAGTTTTTTGATAGGGTTAGTGTAGGCATATTGAAGCTAATTTTTTGAGAATTTTAGAAATTTATCTTTGTTGGTGGAATAAGGGTTATTTGTTGTGTAATTTAAGGTTTGATGAAGAATTTTCAAATTACAAAATCTGAATTTCAAGATCATGTTGTACTAAATTAAAGACCTGCAGTCAGAGAAAAAACTGTTCTGAAAAGTTTCAGAGAACTTGAATAAAACATTACATAAGTTTCCAGTCAATTCTAATGCAAAGTGTTATGACAATGTGTAAAATAAGTTTGATTTTAAAGTTGATGACAATATATTAAATATTTATAAAGAGTAATTTAACTAAATTATTCCATCCATTCGTTGGACGGATTAATGTCTGTATTCACATGAAAATTAACCATTTTTGAGGGAATAGAGATTTGGTTTCAATTTTGTTTAAAATAATTTTTTCAAATATCCAATTGTTCTATTTATGATTATTACTAAACCTTGATTATTTCCTGGCTCTTCTGTTTGGTTCATTAGTTTATCTGTACCTATCAAGATTCAAGAAAATGAATAATCTAACAAATATTGTTTCCAAATCCATTATATCAGTGATAGAAAAATGATCTGGGATCATACTTTGAAGTACAGTAATCTATAATAACAATGAGCATGATGCAGAAATCACTGTTTTGTCAAATAAGTAAGTTATGATTATTTTGTAGTCTTAATAACATTGAGAGTTGATTATAATGCGTTTTTCAACAATATTGTATGAATTTTGTTTTGCATAAAATATTACAAATATAATCTTGATTATTGTATGATTCAATAGATTATTTACCCTTATCATAAACTATAATTGACGTACAGTTCCTTTAAATTCCTAACTAATTTGAATGAGTAAAAGAGTAATTACTGTATTGAATTTGCCACTCATTACAGCTTGAAGATTTCCAAGTGTATACTATTTTATGCACTATCTACACAATATGAATATGCCTTCATAGTGAAAAAGGGATCCTATACTTCAATCATTATACAAATTTGTAATGTGTTAATTCATTATAGTCTTAATTTAGGTAAGTCAAAACAAATGTTGTCTGATTCACAAAGTTCATTTAAAATACCATACTTAAGTTTCAATGCTCAGGGCATCATCGAGCATTTGTATTTTAAATAAACTTTGTGGATCTGACAACAATTGTTTTCACTTAGCTAAATTATGACTTTAATGAATTAACACAAACACATTACAAATTTGTACCTAAAAGTACCTACCTAAATTATGGATAAGTTCCACAATATCTCTGATGAAAGTGTAAATTAAACATTATAGTCATCTTCATTGTTTAATTAGTGAGCTTAATTGTGTGACAGATATAAATTGAATAATTGATATAAATGAATAACAGATATAATTGAATTGTTCAACTTGAAGCAAATAGGTACAGTCTGTTCAAGCTAAGAAGACATTCTGGCAAGATGGGGAAATCACTTGAGCTCTATCAATATTGGTTCAAAAAATATTAACTTGGTCTCAGATTGTAGGAAACATTCTGATCTGCAATTAATTGAAGACTAAACTTATAATGTTTGAATCAATATTGACTTAGCTGGAGTCGTATTTCCATCTTGCCAGAATTTCTTCTTGCTTGGTCAGAATGTAGAAATGGTCCAATTTAATATGTGTTGTTAATCATTTATTATGATGCGGAATTCTGTTCTCTATATACATTTGCTAGCTCTGATAATAGCAATAGCATATAAGCAGTATGAGATGGAATTGAAGTCTTTTACACAATAGAATAATGTCTTGGGAAAATCAACTTAATCTCTAGAGCACTGGGTAGACACATGTGATATAATGAACTTTCTATAAATTTCAGAATGAAAAATAATTTGTGGGGACTCAGACAGGATGTTTATCCCAGTGTGCCAACAGTGGACAGTTCTTTTTTTAGAATTGGTAAATCAACTCCATATAATTGTCCCAAATGAATTATTTCCTAACTCATGGTGCAGTGTGTGAATTAAAAGATTATTTTAAGATACTTGCACAAGTCCATGATCATGTGGGAATCCGCCATTTTCATTATGAATAATATTAATTTGATTATAAAAATCTTTCAGCTGCGCAAGTCAAAGGCTATTGAAGAAATCGTTTAGTGCAGGTGTGAATTTCATTCGAAATGTATTTTAAAGGAAAAGTTCTTCAAAGGCTCATAATAAAGTTCATGAATATTATAGATGAGTTAATTCTATACCAGTTCCTTCAATATCATAAGCAAATTTAGTATTTGGATCATGTATGAATTTTCTTATACTCATAGTTCAGAAAGTCTCTTCTATTTATTTATAAGGATTAAAAATAATAGACAATCTGACAGTAAATAATACAATAACTTTTAGGGGAACGGTTCTACCAGTGGTAGAGAGCGTCTAATCGGTGGGATTAGATAAGCAACGTGCATCTGCCACCACTGTTGTACTGGTGACCGGTTCCTCTGAATTCAATTAATGAGCCTCATAAGGCCAGGCGCATGCTGGGACGCATACAGGCACACGCACGCAAGCCAGCCAATCACAGCTCTTGTCTTGTCCTCAAAAAGAGCTGTGATTGGCTGGCATGCGTGCGTGTGCACACGAGCGTCCCAGCATACGCCAGGCCTTTATCGCTTCCCGGTGGTTCGGAACCCACCTAAAGCAGTAGGTCCATTCATCTCTCATCAGCATCCTTCCCATTACCCACGCACAGGCCCAAGAGCCAATGTGGGCATCACCTTCAAAAAGAAAAAAAATCACTGTTCAAGCTCAAGTTGAATTCAAGTTCGACGCATACTGGCAAGTGGCAATAGGGGTTCCATGGGTCGAGGTCCGTCCGATCGATATAGCCATTATATCGATACCCAACCAATTCGATAGTCGATACACAGTTCACTTTCACAACTAAAACTAACATAACCTCAATCTTACCAGCTAGCAGCGTTGTTTTCAGTTTTGTGTAGATTTATAATTAAACTAGAGTAAGTTTTAAAATTTAATTTTCTGAGTGGTTAGTATAGCCTATTCTCTTTCAAAATTCATGTTCAGTAGTGTGTCTTACTAAAATGACAACAAACAAGGAAGAAGAGAAGATCGGATCTTTAGAGGATGAAGCTCTCAAACGGAAGGAAAGATTGAGAGCGCTAAAAAGAAAGCAAGAAGACTGCAAAGAAACTGATAGTGATTCAAAACCATCTCAACCTTTACCCAAGTAAGTTTAAATTTGTATAGATAGGTTAGGTTGAGATCTTGAAGTCTAGTTTGAATCCTTGTGAGCTCCGTTTTGAGGAGGCTACCCTAATATTCAGTTAGGTTAGTTGCTTCTTACTTGTGCCTCATGGCTCGACAACAGGAGGTTGTTTTTACTCATGATTAAATTGATACTATTTATAATATTAGCAGCCGCACAGAAAGCTGCTTTTGGCCGACCCGGCAGTCGCTTGTAGCGGCGCTCTCTCAGCTTACAGTTGTTAGCATAGAATGCTAACCAGCTGCCCTAACTGGGTTCTTTCCTCTTTGTACGGCGATTTCAATCTATGGGAAGTTATTACATAGACAGAAGGCTAGGAAAGTAGGAAAACATCTAAGTAAGTTACGGTAAATTGATCATCAATTAGACTATGATAAGACAGTCTCGTTACCGAAACTTCAACTGTTGGGCGCATATTCCAAAAGCTCAGTTGTAGTCTGTCCAAGCAAAGAAGACACTCCGGCCTCCGACAATATGGGAGAATGACTCAAGCTCGGTCAATATTGGTTCAAAAATTATCAATTTGATCTACTATCAAGACCACATTTATAATTCTTAAACAACTATTGACCAAGCTGGAGTCATATTCCCATCTTGCCAGAGGCTCTTCTTTGTTTGGGAATGAAGACCACCCAACAAGTAATAACTGCCGTATGTTGAAGTTTTGTTTACGTACAGTGAGATAGGTTCCACTCCATGCTATCGTTGAAAATAGTATATTTGAAAGTACAGTACAGTACAAAGTACAGGTATCATATTTCATTTCATGTATACCGTAGTCAATTCAAGCAAATGGATTTAACTTATAGTCAATCCCATCAATTCAGGGAAGCGGTCTGTCCCAGTGGTAGAGAGCGTCTAATCGGTGAGATTAGATAAGCGACGTGCCTCTGCCACCACTGTTGTACTGGTGACCGGTTCCTCTGAATTCAATTAATGAGCCTCAAAAATCGCTTCCCGGTGGTTCGGAACCCACCCAAAGCAGTAGGTTCATTCATCTCTCATCATCATCACCCTTCCCATTACCCATGCACAGGCCCAAGAGCCCATGTGGGCATCACCCTCAAACAAAATGGGAAATGACTTCAGCTTGGTCAATATTGGTTCAAATATTATACATTTAGTCTCAAAATGTAGAAAACATTCTGATCTACAAACTAATTCATAATTTTCCAAGTACTATTGGCTGAGCTGGAGTTATTTTTCCATCTTGCCAGAACGTTTTATTTGCTTGAACGCGCTATCCTATTTTTTCTAATTCTAATTCTTTGAATTCATTTGAAAGTCTATTTTTTCTTGTATTTCAGGCCGAAATTCAGAAGCTATGTTCCAGTGGATGAAGCACTGAAGGAGAGCACGCTGCCGGCTGCCAAGCCTGGCAATGTTGAAGAAGAAGTTAAAGACCAGTTACAAGCAGCCAACACCAGGGTGGTCATTGAAGAATTGGTCAGTTACTCATCTTTTTTCAGGCTAGGTTGCACGTAGGCTAAGCTGATTACATTTAACGACCGGAATTTAAATGGCTTCATTAAAATGAAATCCAGAAGCCTCCTGTACACGAGGTTAGTAGTGGCGGCCAGTCGAATAGCTGTAGCCAATCACAGCTCTTCTTGTTCAACTCGATGTCAAGACAAAGGCTGTGATTGGCTACAGATATTAGACTGGCGGCCAGTACTAACCCCGTGCACAAGAGACTATATACAGTGGTTTTTAAATGACACTATGTATAATCTGTCCACGCTAAAAAGACATTCTGGCAGGATGGGAGAATGACTCAAGCTCGGTCAATATTGGTTCAAACATTACAAATTTGATCTCAAATTTTAGAAAACATTCTGATCTACAATTTGAGAAAAAATCTATTATTTTTTAACTAATTTTGACCGAGCTGGAGTCATTCTCCCATCTTGCCAGAATGTCATCTTTGCTTGGGCAGACTGTACCAACCTTCGAATGTTTTCAGTTTATGTGCGACTGGCAAAATTTCCAACACTTGAAAATCGAATTCTAATTTTTTCTAATGTGCAATGTGATCAAATGGCAAATACTGGTGACTCAAACTGGTGGTTGGAAATGTCTTTTATTGATGTTCAGCTCTGTCAGGACAGTCTGAAATCGGTCTTTGAGAGTGAAACGGTTTAGCTGGAGTAGTAATCAACTTGATGATATGCTATCGCAGACCGCTTGCCAACTGCCCTGAATTAGCTGAGCTGGAGTCATTTTCCCATCTTGCCAGTGTTCTTTGCTCGACCAGACTATGGTAAATAGCATAGTTTAACAATTCATTGCTGCTACTGCTACTCGTCCAATCATGTTTGAGTGAATAGGTATATATTTTTTTCAAATATTATCTTATTTCACTTGTTGAGAAGTTGTAAAGTTGATATTGTGTAGTTATAGTTATCAATTTTAAATGAAAATACAAGATATTGTCAAACCACAGATTTATTTGAAAATTGAGATACCGGTTCTGGTTGTCACGCCATCATCACCAGAGATTGATAGTGGTTTCCTTTATCTTAGCTCTTAGGGCTACTCTATTACTCTTTCATGTCTTTCATGTTAAATGTTAATCACAGTATCCTTTTCAATTATTTTTGGAATAATTATAATTGAAAAGGGTACTGTGATAAACATTTAAAATAAAAAAACATTGATAATGGTGTAAAAACCAGAACCGCTGTCTCGATTTTCCAATAAATCTGTGGTTTGACAATATCTTGTATTGTCATTTAATATCATATCTAGACCCTAAGCCTCAAACCTACTCGTTCAAATTGATTAGTATGATTAAGTATCGTTATTTTTCAAAAAATTCTTTTTTTTCGACAGGACCTCTCGAACCTAGCGCCCCGCAAACCCGATTGGGACCTGAAGAGAGACGTGGCCAAGAAACTGGAGCGGCTTGAGAAGCGCACCCAGCGGGCGATTGCCGAACTAATTCGAGATCGGCTAAAAAAAGGACAGGAGGACTGGGCGACCAAAGTTGCTATTGGTGCTAAGGCGAATCGTGACGATGTTGATGATGATTAATTTGTGCCGATTGCACAAACGTTCGTCAAATGTCCGATTGAATTTGGCAACTCTCTTGAGTAATTAATTGATTTAAATTATTGATCAATTACTATAATATTGATGAACGGCAACTGTGCGCTCCTATTAAAATAGAGAAATGCATTACCATAAGACTGTGTGGTACATTCTAAGGTGTAAAAGGACTAAAGTAATTAAAAATATTTCAGATTGAATATTTACGTTTTAGAAACTATCAGTGAGTGATTCTGTGAAAGTGACTGTGCGATTCAGTTTCTCAACTGTCTAAGAAAAGTCATGTATAGATTATATAATATTATATTTAAATTGAACATGAATAATCCATCCATTATTGATATGACAGTGAATGTTCACCCAATGTAATCTTTTCTTGAACTGTATGTAGTCTATTCACTTTTTTGTATTTGAATTTGCTTTAAATATAAGTTTTTTATAGTGAATTTATTGTTTTTCAATAGGTACTGGTACGGTACTCAAGTTATTCATTAGTCTCAAGGTAGTATTCCTTAGCCTTGAGCTGCACGTCCAAGGCTTGCTGATTATTACCTGATTTATGATAAGTCGGGCTGAGAGCCGTCGCTGATGAATGCTACCTACAATACAATAAATATGATGGGCAAAAAGTTAGCTATGTTTAAAAGATGCTCTATAGCACAGAGAATGTGAATCCTCAAGTATTTACATCCTCTGTGAATATATCCAGGTAAAATGGAAGATATGGATTTTTGGCGGTTGCCAAAGTTACCAAATGTTAGTTGTATCAGCCAGTAATAAAGTCATCTGTTGGAAAGCCCGCGATATATGTAAGTTCAGAGTTCCTCTTTAATGCTCCTGAAAACCTGGTAGGCTAGGGTTGATTGTTTCAATTCTAACAATCCGTCATATTGGTTATTGAACTGGTTCCAAACACCAGGCTAACAGGAGCGATGAAGAGTTAGTTGCTCCAAACTTTCCTATTTTGTCTAACAGCTGAATTTTTAAAACATTTGGTAACTATGACAACCTATTTGACAGCCCGCCTAATTATGAAAGTTCAAAGTATCTCTTCCAAGCTCCTGAAAGCCTGGTAGATTGGGGTTGACATTTTCAATCCACCATTTTGGTTCTTGAGCTGGTTTGTATACCAGGCTATCAAGCTACAACAGGTGACTACTCTCTCAGCTGTTCTTCTAAACATATGGCGGTTGCCATAGTTACCATGTTTCTATATGTAAGTTCAGAGTTCCTCTTCAATGCTCCTGAAAACCTGGTAGGCTAGGGTTGATTGACTGTTTCAATTCTAACAATCCGTCATATTGGTTATTGAACTGGTTCCAAACACCAGGCTAACAGGAGCAATGAAGAGTTAGTTGCTCCAAACTTTCCTATTTTGTCTAACAGCTGAATTTAAAAACATTTAGTAACTATGGCAACCTATTTGACTGCCCGCCTAATTATGAAAGTTCAAAGTATCTCTTCCAAGCTCCTGAAAGCCTGGAAGATTGGGGTTGACATTTTCAATCCACCATTTTGGTTCTTGAGCTGGTTTGTATACCAGGCTATCAGAAGAAAAGAAGAGAATTCTTAACTTTCATATTTTGCAGGCTACAAAAGCTGACTACTCTCTCAGCTATTCTTCTAAACATATGGCGGTTGCCATAGTTACCATGTTTCTATCTATCGGATATAAAGTCATCTGTTGGAAAGCGCGCGAAATATATGAAAGTTTAGAGTACATCTTCCATGCTTCTGAGAGCCTGGTAGAGTACGGTCGACATTTTAAATTCAACAATCCATAATTTTACTTCTTGACAATTAGTTCCAATGCCAGGCTACCAGGAGCATAGAGAGGTAGTAGTTTAAGCTCTTATTTTGCGGGCAACAACAGCTGACTCTTCTCCGAGTGGTTTTTACAAACATCTGATAAATAAATTTATTTCATTTATGTACAAATATACAAGATGAGGAAAGAAAAAATAGGTTATTGCCTAAAACTTCTTCTATTCCTAATTAAGTCACAAATTATAGTAACCGCCACATTTGGTGGCTAATACGTTTCATTCTTGACGTAAATTTTAGCTGAATTTATGGCGGTAAATACAAATTGCTACTGATCTCTTCTGTTAGCCTATACAGAGTGACTTTCAAGTTCTGGCACACCTGCATACAATTTAGATGAACTGTGATACCCGAACCTTTGGTCATATTTTTCTACTTTCAGGTTGTTTGTATTATATCCAGGTGTGCCAGAACATATAAAACTCACTCTGCATATCTAGCATAATTATGATTGACTTTATATCTGTTCAGGTGTTGCATCAACCTAATGCATCCTAAATGGAAACGAATTTCCAAATCAAATCTGTTCCCCTAATGAAATAGAACACACAGATTATGTCAAGTCTACAATTATTTATCTTGAGTCAGCTTAAGATGTGACCTTTGGGGCTTCAAACCAATGTTCCTATATAAAAATAAAATGGAGACTTGACATTATCTGCGTTTTATTCCCATTGTGGTACAGTTCAACATTGAGAGTGACTCATTCAAAACGGTTACTCAAATTTTTAGATACGGTAGCAAAGTATGAGCAGCTTTCAAAAACTCTCAAATCTTCAAAATATGCGTTTCTCAAACAAAAATAAATAAATCATTCATTCAAAATAAGAACGACTAGTTGCGAAACTTTAACCAATGTTCAACCTCCAATAAAGTAAACAGAGATCAGCCACGGTTTAATTTTGATTGAATTGGTTTGTAATCTAGATTGAAGTTTCATACAACTGGCCATCCACGCCATGACTTATACAGGATTCTGGAATAAAATCATTTCTACTGGAAAATTTTCAATTTATTGAGTGAAGATCATCCATATAAAATGACAATATATTTCAAACTTGAAATATGCTGAGTAATCTAAAGCCTGGCTTCTCACTGATGCAGCATTTCAATGTACAGAGGCAAAAAATGTTAAGCTGGAAGCTGAGCTTGACTCTGAATAATACAGAGATTACGGTATCTCTATAATACTAAAAAATAACAGACTGTATTATTAGACTGAGTAGGCCTAGTCCTTTACAGTGTCTGCAATGAAAATCAGGTAGAGCTGAATTATTTTCACTTCACATTACTCAAATGCTGTATCAGGGTGCGACCAGTCTAAAAGAAAGAATTATAATCTTATACAAGAAAGAAGACATCAACAGCTCATCAATATTGGTTAAAAATTTATAAATTTGGTCTCAAACATCCTACAATTGTAATTCATAAGTCTCAAATTGTAGATCAGAATGTATCCTACAATTTGAGACCAAATTTAAATTTTGAACCAATACGCTCAGAGCTGGAGTCATTTTCCCATCCTGCCAGAATGTCTTCTTGGCTTGGACAAACTATAGTCTGGCCAAGCAAAGAAGAGCCTCTGGCAAGATGAGAAAATGACTCCAGCTCGGTCAATATTGGTTGAAAAATTATTGATTTGGTCTCAAATTGTAGATAAGAATGTTTTCTGCAATTGAGACCAAATATACAATTTTTTAACCAATACTCACAGAGCTGGAGTCATTTTCACATCCTGCCAGAATGTCTTCTTTGCTTGTACAAACTACCACTTGGGAGATAGGAGATAAGTTGTCGGATGAAGCAGATTGTTCTATAGGAACTGTAAAGTTGATAATTGAAATTTACAGTATCCATTTTTGTAGGCGTAATACGGTACCTATCCTTTGAACGACCAATGAGCGATGTTTGATGAGCTGTAACTGGAAAAAATAAGTTAATAACAAGATTAGGACAATTTAAACACAAACTTCGATATTTTATAGTAAACTAGTTTTGGTTTAATGTTTTAAAAAGCATTAGCTGAATGATGAAGTAATCGAAGGATTGGCTTTTCTAAATGGAAAATACAAAGAGTGAACACGTACTTCGATTAGAACTTTCATATTGAATTATGCATTTAGAGCTGAATAGTATTTCATATTTCCAATTTTACATGGAAAAAGATTTAAATTATCATATAATTTATGAGGAGCTAATAGTTTCATCAACTTATTAAAAAAGTATCAACAATTATACTTTTATTTTTATTGTGGCATGAAGTTTCAAATTTATTCAATACTGTCATGAATTTCAAAGTGATATTTTCATTGAATTAATTTATTTGGTTTCTTGTTTGTTTGTTTATGAGGGTGAAGCCCACATAAGCTCATAGGCTTGTGCGTGGGTAATGAAATGGATGATAGATGACGACTACTTTTTAGGTAGTCGGGACCGACAACTTATCATCTCCTCCGAAAGACGGGGTGGTGGTCGTATCTATGTGATTGTGCTGTGGTCAAAAATTGTTCTCCGCTTGGGATTCGAACCAGGGTCCACCTGGTTATCAGACCGGCGCTTTATCACTCCTCCAACGAGCCACCCAAATCCATTTCTTATCCTTTTATTCCAAACTTTTTTGTGACATTTTCTTAGAGTGAAGTGTTAAGATATTGTACATAACCTTGTTCCGGACATATTATATTTATCAAAATTCAGGAAGAAATAGTACAGGCTCAGCCTAGTTTTTCTCACCTGGTTATAATATAATAATATTATTATTATAATTTGTGTAATTATATGAATGAATGAATTATATCAAGTAGATAGACTACATGCTTCAAACATTTGAACAAACAATAGAAGGATTGAATTCAATGTTACTAGTCTCAGTAGTCTGAAAAAAAATATATAATGCTTGTTTAACAATTAACGCTTTAAGGCCCGTATCGACAGTGCGAGGCATGTGCCGCTAATCTGTTTAAGTCTGTTTAAGCAAAGAAGAGTCTTACTCCTGTCTCCAGCTTGGTCAATATTGGTTCAAACACCTGCTCTCGATTGTAGGGAACATTTTGATCTTCAATTTAGGACCAAATCAATAATTTTTGAACCAATATTGACCGAGCTGGAGACTGGAGGAAGACTCTTCTTTGATTGAACAGACTATATATACCTTGAGGCATTCGCGGCACATGCCTCGCACTATCGATACGGGCCTTTAGAAATTTTATTTCCTTTCAAGCTATGAAATTAGTTATGTTAGGCCGGCATTACACGTTAATATTTTTGTTATATAAAATTAGATGAAAATATGAAATCATCACTCTATCTATTTTCATATGACATAGAACTATTAACACTTTTTAAACCGATCTACAAACATTACTGAAAAAAGAGGTGTTAATCAAATACAAAATATAATGATCAACAATATTAACAAAAAAGATCAATACTTACCGTACTCATTATTGAACAATAATTGGAAAATCTTCAAACCCTGGCTTCTATGGAGTGTCCTTCTTGTGTCAGAACAAAAGAATATCATAGTAATTCATGCAATTTTTCAATCGTTTGAACCCCAAATTTCAATACTATCCCGCTGATAATCGAAAAAGTAGAAGTATACATTTCCTTGAATAATCTTTTCTTTCTCTACTCCCCAGCTTTTTTAATACTCCTCATAAATATACCTAGAGTAGAACTTTTGCTCCGTTCAATTTTTCATCAAGATTAGCTTCAAATTCTTGAAAATACATCCCAAAATCATCTACTATAATTTCAATATGAATTTTTTTGATTGAGGATTCTCGTCTGTAAACATTCCCAACACCTATAATATGACAAAATCCCAGTATCAAGCAAGGAACTTGCTTTTGAATTCATGTGAGGAATCATAACAAGCCAAGTTTTCATTACAACAAACTGAGTCAAAACATATTTCAGTATAAAAACATTTGATAAGAATGTTGAGTGACACATGTAATGTGATAAATTTGTTGTAATAAAAACTATATTTTTCTACCATCATTACTTGTATTGTATGAGAGATAAAAACTGAATGAATAACTGAACCCCAAGGACCAGCTCCATAGAATTTCACGTTCCATAATATTAGGAAAAATCCCAGAATCACACTGGGCTATAAAATAATGAATAACTCACATCGTAAACTCAGTTTTCCTATACAAGACACGGTTGCAAGAACCAAACACAGCAGATTTTTGAGTCTGGTCGAGTAAAGAAGACATTCTGGCAAGATGGGAAATGACTCCAGCTCAATCAATATTGATTACAAATTATAAATTTGGTCTCAAATTGTAGAAATCATTCTGCTCTATAATTTGAGAACAATCTATAATTCTTGAACCATTATTGACTAAGCTGGTGTCATTTTCCCATCATGCTAGAATGTCTTTTTTGCTTGGACAGACTATATGACACTCATGCCGGGTTTTTCCAAGTACACTTAAAGTTGAGGGACCCTAAAACTTTGATGAACAGCTGACATTTTCTATGATAAGTATAGGAAATGTAGTAAACTGTATTAAACTTGAGGGTCCCTCAAATTTTAGTGTGCTTGGAAAAACCGGGCATCAAGCTCAAACACCAAGAGCCATGATTGGCTCTTGCATCCGATTATGCCGCGCATAGGAAAACTTGTATTAGCCATGCTATTCAATATCCAGTGTGTGTCCACCTTTTCCTCTATTACACAACTTGTAAATTTCCATGAAACTGGTCCCACAACTACAGGGACAAACTAGTTTTTTGGGAAAAACAAAACTGAGAACTGCCTAGCTGCTCTAACGCGATGCTGCATCTGCCTGCCGCTGCTTTTAAACTGGGCTTCTGCTACAGCAATCAGCTTCCAGCAATCTATCAGCTATCAGCAACTCAGCTGGCATTATCAGCTGACACAGCAACCCAGCTGGCATTATCAGCTGACACAGCAACCCAGCTGGCATTATCAGCTGACACAGCAACTCAGCTGGCATAGTCAGCTATCAGCACTGCTAGATGACAGCATTGGCAGTTTCTGCATCACTCCCTCTCTCTCTATCACCCCCTCCTCCTCCTTTTCTCCCTCTCCTCCTCTCCATCACACACCAACTCACACCAACACAGCACAGCAATACTCAGCACTGCATAGCAGCAAACGCCTGTGCCATCAAAACATAACGTTAGATTTGTTTCAAATTCAATATAATTTTCCATCAATTTCATCAAACTAAGTAGACTAAGTAGGCTACTTGAAAATGGGAAAATAATAATCTATTGCAATTCAACAATTATTAGGCAGACAAAAAAAATTATCAATAGTATCAAGTGAAGTACTAGATTGTTGAGTTAATTTTCAAGGCTTAAGGAAAAACTATTGGCATAGTCTGCCCAAGCAAAGAAGACAAGCAGGCAAAATGACTCCAGCTCGGTCAATATTGGTTCAAAAATATAAAAATCTGGTCTCAAATTGTAGATCAGAATGTTTCTTACAATTTGAGAACAAGTTTATAAATGAACAAGCTTGAGTCATTTTCCTATCTTGCCAGAATGTCTTCTTTGCTTGGACAGATTATTGGAAGACATTCAACAATTATTTAAAGTATTAAATGAAGTAATTTAGGTAAGTGAAAACAAAGGCTGTCAGTCAGATCCACAAAATTTATTAATTTTTTTTGGATCTGACAACCTTTGTTTTCACTTATTATGGATAAGTTCCACAACATCTCTGATTAAAGTGTAAATATTAAATGAAGTAGGTACTAGATAGTTAAGTTCATTTTCAAGAAATGTCATGAAAATCTTTAGTGACAGAATATTGTGCCCAAGCTCTAGTCACACTTGGGGAATTCACCATCTGCTAACAAGATAGTTTATACGGTATTCTGACTAAAATAAATTGAATTGACAGCCCAGGTTCTGCTAGAATTTAAGCTACCCCGTTAGCAAATAATAATTTCACCAGGTGTGACTTAAGCTTGAAGTTGCTTGAGTGCACAGCTGAATTGTTATAATAGTTGCCGCCAAAAATTCAGCCGATTTCGTCTGCTCCTTGTGCGCTCCAACAGCTGATGTCAATTAAGAGCTTCATTTAGCGATGTCTAGATAAAATCAAAAGTGGCAATAGATACTTTTCATTAGCTGTTGGTAGGTTACATCAGCTAGGAAACAGCCTAAATTTATGGTGACAACTATAGCTGAAATAGTATAGTTATATCTAAGGCACAACAATTGAATTCCCAAGCAGAACCGCACTGAAATTTATTATTGTTCAATTCTTCTTCTATCAATTATTAAACATATCTCCTTCATTATCTCACCATGAGATAACGTTAAAAGAACTAATAAAAACCAGTTGGAAAATCAAATCAATTAACACAATAGAATTATTTTTCATCATAACTTATATTAGATACATACTGGATTCAGCTAAACTACTCCAATATTAAACTAAAAATGAAACCATTTTCAAAATTGATACCAACTACATTACTACAGACACTTACAAATGTAAACACTTCCATTATTGGGTTTTAGTATCATATTATTAATAATATAATCCAACACAAGAACTTTCAAACATCCTGGCAAACAACTAGAACCAAACAAAATTGCAAATAGCACTAAAAATTAATCCAACTTGATAATATTGTAACCCTTACAAATAAGTTGTTCATAATGTTCGAATAGGCAAGTAATATTGAAAATTTTCTTCGAAACTGAGTTGTATTTTCCTAAGATTAAACTTTTGGAATGGAATTTCATAAAATAATAACATCAACGCTCTTGGCTATTTGAAAAATGCACTCCAAATGTTTTAGAGTTTCAGCAATAAATCAATGTGAATGCAAATGTTTTAGCAATAAATCAATTGAAATTTACTATTGTAATAAGTATTTTTCAGTGATAACGAAAAACATTGAGAAGATAACATTATAAAGATAGTATTTACTGAATAAAACTCTATGCTAGATCATAGTTACTCATTATTATTAAAACCTGTGATGTTAGTTGTTAACAATCTGAAAGACTAAATTTGATGCAATCCAATTGATTTTAAAGATTACAAACTACAAAAACGAAAAAAGAAATTCAAATCCTATAAATCCCAAGTGAACTGACATAACTCTAATTTTGTTCCATCAATTAATTCATTTCTATAATAATCTAAAAGTTCTATTACCCTATAAGTTATATTCAATAACTAATTAGTAGAAGGTTTAATTTCAAAAGCTGAAATTTGATAAGATTGAACCATTCAAACCATATTCAATTCAGTCCGAATTCTGAATCTTAACGAGACATTTAGTTGTATACTATTGACTTATTCAAGTTTCTTTAACAAACTACAGTTAACATTGATATCCAATCAATAATGGAAAAGTCTTGAATTTAAATGGATTAATCTTGACAATTTGTGCAACTGACCAATGAAAATGATTTTCTACGTTAAAAACTCAGTTAACATCAGTAATAGGAATTAGCATAATATTCTAATCCATCAACTCAAACAGGATAGAATTATCGACAGAAGAGATTGATAAGAGAATATGACGATACTTGGATAAGAATACTTCACAAATTGAAACTTATTACAGAAAAGAACATCATAGAAACTGCTCATTACAATGAAACACGTTCTATTAAAAGATATTTGAAGAAATTAAAGAGAGCAACCTATTTTATTAAAATTACAATTTACCCCAACTTCACAAAATCCATACTGAACCCAATTCATCTAGAAATAGATTCACAAAGTTCACCTATAATAAATCAAAGATTATTTCAAATGTAACTCAAAAACTTTGAATTCACACTAGATTGATCGACATAAAATTTGTTCTTAATGACAGTTCTAAACACAGATGACTATCGGTTACATAATCTAATTGCAAATATATATTCAGCTAAAAATAACATTAGGTGGGATTCGGTACATGAGTCCATACTTTCATGAACTGATTAAAAAAAATCATCAATTGATATCAAATCACTCCTAATCAGAAAATTAAATAACTGGTAGAAAACGCCACTTGTCAGTCTATGAAATATTGAAAGTGTAATACATAAATCATTATTAATAATTATACAAAAAAAACCACGAAGTACCTTGGGCTGTGTAGCTTGCATGACAGCATTCAGCTATTTTCATTCTTGAAATTTCTCTGAACTCCTTGAATTTCAATCGAACTCCTTGAATTTCAACTGAACTCCTTGCTGAAAATAAGCAAAAAAATCAAAGATAAAACCTGATATGAGAGCACTGGTAGAAACCTTACAGAATCAATTAGTCATCATTATCCATTAATCAATCAGACTACACTTTTTTCTAGACGTATTTGAGAAAGTATCAATTTGATTTGAGAACATGTCAGTTGTGATTGAGAATAGTCATGATATAATTGAGAAAAAAATCACAGTGAACTAGAACAATCAATTGAAATAGTAAAGAATATTTAATTGAGCTGAAAATTAAAGGAGCTTATTATTTTCTTTTGATACAACCAAAAGCACTTTACAGTATTCAAAGTCTTTTATTATTGTCACTTTTCACAAAGTGCATTACAGTCAATAAGGAGGATGAAAATTGACAGATTCAATCCAAAACTGACAGTTTTAGTATTTTAAATAGCAAAAAACTTATTTACAATGTGTCTGACAATGAAATTGAACAATTATCCTAATAGCTTGTTCTTATAGAATATATCTCCTAAATTGTTTTCATTGCCTCATGAAACAATGCCTATGAAAATTAGGCATGATGATATAGTCTGCCCAAGCAAAGAAGACCCTCTGGCAAGATGGGAAAATGACTCCAGCTTGGTCAATATTTGTTCAAGAATTATAAATGTGGTCTTTATAGTAGACCAAATTGTTTCCTACAATTTGAGATCAAATTGATAATTTGTGAACCAATATTGACCGAGCTTAAATCACTCTCCCATCTTACCAGAGGGTCTTCTTTGCTTGGACAGACTATACACAGTTAGGCCTGCTGTTAGTATACCAGCTACAGTCAAGCCAATCACAGCCTTTGCCTTATCCTCAAGTTGAACAACAAGAGCTTTTCGACTGGCCATAAAGCACCCTGTACACAGGGATTGTAGTGTTGGCCAGTTGAATATCTTTAGCCAATCACAGCTGTTGTTGTTGTTTGACTCAATGACAAGACAGAGGCTGTGATTAGCTGGCTACAGATATTCAACTGGCCGACACTACAATCCCTGTGTATCGCGCGTTCTCAACTTTTTACCCCAGGTACAGCAGGTTTGACAGGTCAAACAGATATTAGGTCTACAGATTTACAGATTTAGGTCTACAAACAGTAGGTCTACAGATATTCACAGGATTGGCTACAGATATTCAACTGACAGACATTACAATCCACGTGTACAGGGCGCTCAACTTTTTACCCCGGGTACAGCAGGTTTGAATAATACATCAGAGTATACATCACAATCAACTTCGATCTGTTGAACAAAACTAAATTAAAAAATACAACAAATACTATCAAAAATATTCACCTGAAACTCCTTTCTCCTCTACTTGGAATGCGACCTCGACTTGGATCTAGCGCCTCTCTCGCCTCCGCCCGACTTGGAACGGGACCGCGATCGCCGGCCGCCTCGGGAACTCTTGCTGTCCGAGCGCGAGCCGCCGCCGCCGCCGCGACTACGACTGCGCGAACGCGAGTAGCTGCGGCGACGCGAGCGCGAACGAGAGCGCGAGTGACGTCTGGATCGCGAGCGGGATCTGAGAAAACAAACAACAACGAATCGAGTTCATTATTTTTCACCATTGAACTTGTCAGAGGTTAGCACACGATTTAATTTTTTCCAAAGAAATGAAATTTGTTTTTCAAGGTAGGTTCCCATTACCACAAATCAAGGGCACAAGATGTAACAGAAGCACAGAGTTATATAGAGCAACGCACACTGATCAGCTGATTTTTTATTTGCGTTGTTTCATACAACTAGCCTACGTGTTTGCATGTAAGTTACATGTGGCCTGGTTTTGTATTAAGTTAATGGAAATTACCTTTCTTGACAACACATATATGCGGCATCAACATATCACAGATCAATTTTGCTTCCATTAGGTTACAACGTTAATACATTGAGTTAAAAATTCAAAGTAAATTTAAATCAACACCCTATTCATGATCATTTGAGATATAACAAATAAACAATAAACAAACTTTTACTTGTGTGCGTGTAAAGATAGGTTTTCCTTTATCCCACGATTGGCCGCAGTCGAACAGTCGTAGCCAACCACAGCTCTTATTGTTCAAGCTCAAGGAAAAGACAAGAACTCTGATTGGCTACAGCTGTTTGACTGCGTCCAACCGTCGGACCGTTTCGCATAGAGGAAACCCCACCTTTACACGCATACCCACCTAAAAAAATTGTTCTTTTCGTTTCAACTCATCGTGAATAGGGTATAAAGTGGATTGGAAAGTTGTGACGTCACTCACCTCCTCCTACGGCTGCGACGATGAGGTGAAGTTGGCCGTCCGTAGCGAGCCATCTGCACGCGCAGCTCACGTCCGTCCAGCAGACGACCGTGCATAGCGTCCAATGCGTCTTCGGCGTCACGCTTGTCGTAGAACCTGCAAAATTTATTCAACTTATTCGAAGAATCTAGAATGATGTTGTGGAAATACATGATGGAGCACACTTTGAGATTCAACTTTCATTAATCATTTTCAACACTGGACCGTGTTTTATTTTATTTTAATGTTATTCAATTATCACTGAGCAATTCTTCAGTATTCAATTTTAATTCAGACTTCATTAATTACAACATGAGTAGAGGCATAGCTTCCTTTAATAGAATGCCATGTCCTAAAAATTGACAACTATGTAGAGTAGGAAATCGGGTCCATTTAAAAGCATTGAAATCATTTTCCAATCAGCTGTTCTAATGGGTGCGTTTCTTGTGTGCGTTCACACATTTGACTTGCTACAGTTTATAAGATATTTTAATAAATAACTGTCTATTCTTAATCTTTCTTGCTAATCTCTATCACAACCTATTACAAAAAACACAAAAGGAATTGTATACAAAGAGTTTCATGAACGTTTATCATGGAAATTATTCTCAAAGAGAGAAAAACCAAGTCAACATGCATGATTTTTATCTGTACTTGATGCTTTCATATGAAAAGACTGTGCCTAAGGTGCAACGTTGCATATTGTTAGGACAGGGCCTTCTATTAAAGGAAGCTATGGTAGAGGGGACCTGGACGGCTTTTTTTTGCTTTTAGCATTCAAGTTATTATGAAATTTCATTATTTTCTGGTCATTTTGATGTATTATACAATCATGATATAATAATTATTATTAACTGGGCTAAATAAGCAAAAATGCGATTACAACAACTCATCGTGTCACAGGAAGACAAACGAAAGAAAATCTGAGTCAAATCATACGCACTGGTACCACCAAGACCAGTGAGATTCATTAGGAACAAGCAGTTTTCAAGAACTAAAATAAAAAATCAGCTTACTAGTGTGCATTTCTCTTTAGGCCTACACCTATATGTGACATCAACTGGTTTTGGTCGTATGTGCGTTCAATCTTAGATTTAAAAAGAGCAGATCCATAGAGTTCAAATCATCAACTCTTTGAAATAGTTATGCTTCAAGTCAGGAGCTCACTCAGATCGTGGCTACGACAAGTCACAGATTTTTTTCTGCTAAAATTGAGCATTTGATGTCTAAAAATTGGTAAAAAAATAAGAAGTAGCCAGACGCGCTGAAAATAGACGCACTTACTAACATTCATCTGTTTGCTTGGCTTACGTGTGACATTACTACATGCTGCTGAATTGGAAACACTTCTGGCCGCAGTTTCAATCATCAATCAATTTGTTAGGGACAAAAACTAAAGAGTCTTCAAATTATTGATTAGGCTACATTTATATTCCAGTAAAATCAAAGTGAAATAATCAAAATCCAAAATTATTAATTCGTAGCTACAAATAGACAATAAAGTAAAATTAGGCCAGTTCTGTTCTAGTAAACTTACTAACCTGACAAATGCGAATCCTCTGCTTTCTCTGGAGAATCTGTCCCTTGGAATATAAATGTCCCCGACTTCTCCACATCGTTCAAATACACGGCGTAAATCTTCTGGAGTTGTTCTGTATGTTAGATTGTCCACTTTCAATGAAACCATACCTTCAATACGCGGAGGTGGGCGTCCGTAACTCATTTTGAGACAGTTCGGTGAGAACAGTTAATAATTAAACCACTTCCACAGCAAGATTTCGATGTAAAATGATCAGAACTATGCTGATTTGTAAAACACAGATACAAACCTATTTCATTTCACCATCACAATGAAACAACAATTCCAAACAAACCTCTACAATGAAACTAAATTCACCATTTTGCATTTTCCTTCTGCTTCTGCACTCTGCAGGTTCTGTTCTGCTCGATGTTCGGCCTGCTCGCTGCTCCAGGCCGAGAAAGAAAACGGAAGTTTCTCTACAATGGAATATTTCACCATAATAGTAGAATAAAAAAGGTAAAAAATATATAAAAAAATTTATTTGATTGGAATAATATTTTCAAGTGATTCATATCAATTTGAAATCGAATTGAAAAAAATTTCAACATAAAATGACCAACGTAGTAGACAGAATTGTTAGGTTGGTTCACGTAGTACTCAAGAGGGCTGTCGTCAATTGGCGGTAAATTTAAACGTGAGGACAATCGGGGAAAATGATTTTTTTTCCACTAGAAAGTTTATTTATGATAGCCCAATAATGTCCCCATACTTACTATTGTATTTCTGAACAATCGGAGTTATGTTCAACCGAGAAACAGAATTGAACTTATTTTCATCTACACAGAACAGGAAAACTCATGAAAACTATAGTTTCTTGAAAGTGCTGAACCTTGTAGCCAAAGTAGGCTATACACTTTCTTTTACTACAAATCTTCTCTATTGTAATAATTCAAGAATACATTGTGGCTCGTAAGAGTGAGTGATAACGCGCCGTTCCGATAACCAGAGGTTTCGAGGCTTGATTCTTTACCAGGGAACAGTTTTTGACCACAGCGCAATCATTATAAATACGGCCACCTCGTCTTCCGGAGAAACCGTTGAGCCGTCGGTCTCGACCGTCTAAAAAGTAGTCGTCCTATCTCATCATCATTAGGCTACCCACGCACATGACTATGCCCACGTGGATATCACCTTCAGAAAAAAAACCTAAATAATTACCTACTATACTATAATTATAATACTATAGTTTCTTCCTCAATTCCATTAAAACTTAGCAAAGAGAATTATTGGAATGTGAAGTTATATTAATGCTTCTAATTCCTCTATGTTTTTAGAGTTCAGACTGAGCACTAAACATTTGAATAAAATCAATAATAGCTTTTCAAAACAAGTTTTATGAATTATTAGTTGACTGATATAATTCTTAATTTCCAGTGTATTAAATAAAAATAAACAAGCTACTTTATTGGAAAACAGTGTCAAACGCCTGTCAGAGTCAACTAACAGTTATATTTTTCTCATCGGAAAGTACCGTACCCAATTATTATAAAGTCAAAAAATAGAGAAGTTATACAAAATTATAATAATAACTCAATGCATTCAATTGATAATATTGGTGAAGTAAACGTTATCAATACTGGGTCTACATCAGTCTTGAAAGATCAAAACTGTACAATTAACAAAAAATTATTAATCTTTTGGATTCTTGAATTAAGTAAGACCACAAACATATTTTCTATAGACAGGTATCGATTGGAGTAAGTTTCCATCATGCTAGTAGATAAAAATTGCTATCGAAGCCCTTTATAGTAGTCTTGTATAGTTTATATACACTTGAAATGCCTCTAATGAGTAAGAACCATGTTGTGTTTGAATTTAAAAAATATTACTAAGCCGTGATTATTGGTGATTGCAATAATTTCTATTTACTAATATACACTGATAGTACTCCTAGACAAAAAGGAAATATTGAAGTTTTCCATCATAGAAGTCGCACGGGCTTATGTTCTTATCTGATAGAAACACGGAGTTGCATAGAGCAACGCACACTGGTCAGCTGATTTTTGATTCGCGTTGCTCCATACAACTACGTGTTTCTGTTCCATCTTGTGCCCGACATGTGGCAGCGACTTGTAGTAGTGGTAAGCTACCTTTAGAGTAGTGATAAGAGTAAGAAATAACTTCAAAACGTTGCAGGAATACCAATATTTATTCTCATTATATTATGAAAATACAGGTTCAGAAGATTGAAACAACTTATTGGAATAATATCAATTGAACAGGAAACATAAAATATGAATTTATTCCACACAAGACTTCAATTATTCATTACTTTATACAATAATTGGGATTAGGTCTCTTCAAATCTCTGCATCAAGTCATTATAAACATGGAAGAAGGGTATTGAATTACAGCAACGAATAAAATAAGATTATTCTTATGGTTTCAAAAAATAATTTGAATTCTGGTAATGGATATTATTATTATTTGTATTTTTAAACTTTGTAAAACTTTTTCAATTAAAAAATCTATACATGAGGAGATTCTTCTCCATTCAACAAAACATTATCTTTCAATCCTATCCATGTAGCAATAAATGAAAGAAAATAATTATTATAAAAGCATTAAAACAATTTTTTTTTATTATAAGATTTCAACCATTCTTCAATGATTCTCAACAATTCTTGACTATAAGAAGCAATGCAAATATTGAGAACAAAGTAGAATTTCAATTATTATTCGAGAAGAGAAAGTTTCATCTACTGACAATAAATATTCAATTAGATAAGTTGTACAAAAAAGTTATTTACAATAAGACATGTAGCCCAACGGCTGTAGCTGCTAAACTACTATTACTGTTTTATAAAATCTAATTAAAGTTGCAACTTTTCCATTATCAATTTATAATGATTCATCAATCACATCAAAGTTTCAATAGTTTTAATTGAAAACAAATTCAAATAATTATATTACTCCCAAGCATATTCCACCATTAAAAATATCACTCTGTAGCCTACATACAATATAGATCCCTTCCTCTTCGTAGCCTACTTTCACATATAGTAGCCTACATACCGTAATAAATATTTAAATTAAATCTTCTCAACTGATTCACTTTGATTTGTTCATAAAAACAGCATTGAATTATTGTAAAAAAATCAAATATCTGTTTGTAACTGATATTGGAAGAATATTTCGTTCAAACTCGAAATGTTACCAAACTATCAATATTTTTATAGTTTGGTAATTTTCCACAAAGTGTTTTTGTGGAGTAATTTTCAAATTTTCACTTTCATTAAAACCTTAAAAACCATAATAGTCTCTGCTACGGAGACTGCACTGTATAACCACTAAACTGTATAGTCAACTGAGATATACACTATATACAGAGTGTTCCGGAAATAACGGATTCGAGTACCACCACGGTGTTCTTCGAGCAATAACAAACTATAGCTTGAGGAACTCCGTGGTGGTACTCGAATCAGTTCTTTTCGGAACACTCTTTATACAGTCCGCTTGTGATATTTAATAATTCTGTTACAAGATTTTCTAGATTTTCATCTCTTTCTAAACATTAATGGTAACTTCCAAAACACCTATGGTAACTATATAGTCAACCAAGATTATACTGTCTGGAGTTTTTATTTATCCTATTGTAGATTTCTAGATTCTCTTATTCCTTCTTTAAACATTCATAGTAACTTCCAAAACACTAAATTTGAGTTTTACTTTCTCCAGAATATGCTGTTACTTATCTTACAATGGTCTATTTAGTTTTTTAATCTCTCTATGAATAAACATTAATGAATGGCTTTCCGTTTAAGACACCACGATTTTTGGACGTGCAGTTTTTTGGGTTTCTTTATAAATTTCTATAGATTGGAAGAAGCTTGGCAAACTTATGGTGTACGGTACGCAGAAACTCATAATGTGTTTTCCAAGTACTATTCAATTTTGTGAAATTTATAAAGAAATGAAAAAACAGTGCGTAGAGACATATTATAATAATGTTTGTAAATTTGTGTTCAATCTGGTGAAATTCATTTAGAAAACAAAAAACAATAAGACGATTAAGATCGTGATGTATGAACAGGGCTTGTAAATTTTTTAAAATTATAATTTTGTAGGCCTGATGTACAGCAGCATGATTTCTCTTTTTCTTGATCTCATGTATTCTCTTGAAGTCTCATGAGAGGCTTCACGAGGTATAGCCTGTCCAATAAGCAAAGAAGACATTCTGGGAAGATGGGAAAATGACTCCAGCTTGCTCAATTTCGGTTCAGAAATTATCAATTTAGTCACAAATAGTAGATTAGAATGTTTATTCCTACAATTTGAGACCAGTTTAAACCGGATCGAGCTGGAGTCATTTTCCCATCTTGCCAGAATTTCTTCTTTGCTTGAACAGTTTAAACATTCATTTCAATTATTGGAGTTTATGCCAGATAGTAGGTCCAGTAAAGAACGTTGAATAGGGCGAAAGCCAGTGGAAAACAAAGCCTGGAATATTCGTCTATTTGACGAGCCATTATCATATTTTTGTTGGTCACATGTCCTGACAGGTCTCCGTGGGTCAGGATTACTTTCTTCACCTGTAAAAAAATAAGAAACTATTTCAATATTATTGAAATAAATTCACAAACAAGCCAGTGAAGACTAATGCCCGGTTTATCCAAGCACACACTCAAAGTTGAGGGATCGACCCTCAAATTTTGATGAGCATTTTGTTTGAATGACATTTTGTATGATAAAGTATAGGGAATGTAGTAAAGTGTAGTAAACTTGAGGGTCCCTCAAATTTGAGTGCGCTTGGAAAAACCGGGCATAAATGTGTGATTTCGGCATGAATGAAAAATTTAATTTTTAGATCATGCAAACATCTACCTATATGTAGGCCTACCAAGTATATTAAATATTCAAGTTAATGAGGGAATAAGCAGAGAATTACTGTAGGCCTATTCCCTTGAAAAAATTATTTGAATAGAAATACAGTATGAATAAAATATGATTATTCAATATACTCATGTAGAATAGATATATTCCCTGTTGACCAATAAATACATTCAAGAATGGGCAGTAGTAGTCGGCAAACTGCCGAATGGCAGAATTATGTCCCATGTAATAACAATGTATAATTTTTATCAATCTCTTGGAGCAGATAGAGCCTCTATTTTATGGACTGAATTTCAATTTCTTCATGTCATTGGAAGGAGAATTCAATTGTTCAGGGGCGTGACTTTTTACTTTTTCGATTTTAAGTTTATTTCAATAATTAGAGTTCAATACTTTTTTAGTTGATTAAATATACAATGATTATCAAAATAAACTTTAAACCAAAAAGAAAAAGTCACGCCCCTGGAGAATTGAATTCCTTTTCCAATGACGTAAAAAAACGTGAAATTCTGTCCATAGATAGAGGCTCTACTGCTCCAAGAGATTGATAAAAATTACATTGTTGCTATGGGTCTTGATTTTGCCGTTCGGCAGTTTGCCGTCCACTACCATCCACCCTTAACTTACAGTAACGGTATATTTCAGGCCTCGTAGATTTGTAGAGAATGGAATATCACAGTCACGTCTTTACTTCACAGTAATTTTTGAATATTATCTATATAATATTGACTGATATGATCAGTGATATTGACCATTGGATGATCTATAAAATGATCAAAAAGTGAAACTTTTATTGTCAATAAAATTAGCATAGTCTATTGTTCGAAGTAGGGATATATTTTTAAAATGGGAAAGATATGAATCTCTTGTAAGTTTTTAGAAGTGGAATAAAATTATTATTATTATTATTATTATTTGTTGTTAAAATTGCGACTTATATAAAGTATTTTAAGCAAAGGTGATAAGTGGATGATGATGTTTATATAGTGAATAAATGATGATGGATTATGAATGTTAAAACATGATTGTGTCACAAAATAGAGCTTGTTCCAATATATATGAAAAAGATAAAAATGAGATTGAAAGCTGATATGGCTGATGAAGCCAAAATTTTAGACGTTTTTGTCTGTCTCTTATAGTCTCTTCGATTAAAAAATACTCATGAACTACAATAAAATGCATTTGAAAAAATATTATTAATAAGTTTTTCAATTATTTTGTAGCGATTTCTCTTACAACAGTGACAGCAACGGCCTCCTCCTGTTGTTGGTTGATTTGCGCGGGAGTTCCTTTAGCAATGACGTCACCATTGACTCCGTCCGGGATCAGCGTTTTCCGCAGGATTTCTGGCGACAATTTGCGCCACATGTAGTTGACAAACGTGAACTCCAGTAGGGCGCAGAACACAAAGGCTGCCAACGAAAAAAATACATATTTTTCCAATCACACATAGTAGCCTGATAGTAGCCCATAGTAGTCCAATAGTAGCACAGATAGTCATATTATTAAATCAGAAACATTTAATCTCAAAAACATGATATTACATATGTTGTAACAAAATCAATAAAATCAAATTAGAAAATAATCGTCAATGTATACAGGGATTCCCTTGTAAAGTAACTCCTTTGAATGTTTTTGTAATTACTGCCTTTCCTATCTTTAACATGTCTAGGCAAAGTATACTTTGAACAGTTTGACAGAAATGTATATAGATTGCAGCCTATAGCCAGTTCTGCTGTGAACTAAAGTAAGCTACTGAAATTGACCAAGTTAAAGATAGTACACCATCCAGTAACAGCGTGCTGAATATTTTAATTCTCAATTATTAGAATATTTGTTGAAACTTTCAATAATTTTTATCACAAAAAGATGAAATTCATGGAGATGCAGACAAAATGATATATCAAATTAAGAAAAGGAATTCGAAGGTCTTGTGTAATAAATAATAATAATAATATTCGTGTAACCTGGCTGGCTCAATCAAATGAGCCGTGTGAATGTCTCTGAATTAGTCTGAATGTCAGAGTTTTCAGGTCGCTCCTGATCAATTTCAGGGCCTCTGACATGACTTTAACGACTGTTTTTAGGCAGCCGGGACCGACGGCTTAACGTGTCCATCCGAAACACGGGAAAGTGGCCTGAGAAAAATTCCTGGACTGTCCTGTGTTTGAACTCAGGACCTTTGGGTTGCAACGCCAGCGCTTAACCCACTCAGCTACGCCACCCCCGCGGGTATAAATGGAACGCCTTAACGTTTTAGAATACCATACCTTTCTATTGAATAATTCCATCTCAATTGACTCATGTAAACCATAGGCCTATATAATTATCATCTTGGATTTCTTTTTTGTATCATATTTGAAAGTAAGTTAAACTAGTGCAGACTATAAGTTTTACATTTGATTGATAAACTATACAATAGAAATCAAGCCATACTAAAATGATACCGAATTTATTATTTGGTTTTCATTCAATTTGTTACGTTGAGTTAAATGGTATAGTTTCATCATGTGTTAGAAGAATTTGGTTTGATTTTTCATGCATTAAGAGCCAAAGTAGGTATCATACTCAAGGTGATGGAGAATTTTCATCTATACATAATTATTCATAATATAAGTTACATAATCATCTTTACAACTGTAATATACAATATAAAGAAATGTATCAATTATGATACATTACATCACATTAAAATTGAATTTTTATTATTAATAATTCATTTTCTTCACCTGTGCAAGTTCCCATCCAAACATCAATAGCCTTTACATAGCTTACTTGAGGCAGTCCGCTCTGAATACCTGATAACAACAATACAAAAAGTGTTTGATTTTATACGTAGCCATATAGAAATTTCAAATCAAGAATAATCTAAAAAATTAAACTTTTTCAAGACTTCGACATTATATATTCTGTAAGAATAAAAATAGTGAATTCTTATTAGCAAATATAAAGAAAATTATATTTTAATACAATATCTTTGTATTCTTTATCTTTAGAATTTAATATCTTTATATTAATATAAAGAAAACTCTGTTGCACTGGCGGTTTGTGCCCGCGAAACAGGTGAAGTGCTGTACAGTAAAAGATACAGGTACTTCATTTATTTCGTGGGCACTAGCCGACAGGGCTCTGTTGACATTTTATAATTCTTTCTCTTTCACCAGAAAACAGCATTTTTGCACCGCAAGAGTTTAAGTATAAAAATTGCAAAGCTTGAATAAACGGTATTCTGCAGGTATGAAAGTGAATATTCTTTATCTGAATGAATGGATAAGAAACTCATTTCCCATCTAAAATTCATTTAGGCCTACATTTGAGTAGGTAGTGCCATTTCATCCAAAATGTAGATTGACACTAAATATTTTCTATATAGCTGAAAAATGTAGCTTGTGTCCAGCTCGGTAAATATTGGTTCAAGAATTATTAATATTGTTTGAAATTGTACATCAGAATGTCTTCTACGATTTGAGACTAAATTTATAATAATAATAATAAAAATGGTATATTGACCAAGCTCTGGAGTCATTTCCCTATCTTGCCAGAATGTCCTCTTTGCTTTAACAGACTATATAGCTTGGTAGCTTTTTGCTATGTAACTAATTAAGTAACTTTTTGAATAATTTCTTTAATAATAATTATACTTTAGTAACTTTTAATAATAATAATAATAATAATAATAATAATAATAATAATAATAATAATAATAATAATAATAATAATAATAATAATAATAATAATAATAATAATAACATCTGCTCTGGTGCAAGATGGATCCAGTGATTTGGTGCTCCGTAATTAATGTATGTTTTGGAATTTTAAGCTTTAATTTTACTAATCAAAAAGTTGAATTGTGAAAAATAATGTGTGTTGAAGTGAAGTGTAAATTCAAATCGTTCAATTTTCAAGCTATAATATTTTAACTGTGTCACTAATTTTACAAATCCATATTTAAGGTTAACTACTACATAAATACAATTTGCAAAGAGAAACCATAGCAACCAATTCAATGGAAAGGCCTATTCAACTACAAATTCCTAGACCTGTTGCTCCAGATGTTTTGCTGGACTTACGTCCACCAACCACTAGAGCAGGCATTCCAAGGCAAAGATTGCGATGGTCAGATGAGATAAATAGAGAGCTGTTGCTTTGCTATTACGTAGTAACAAACAACGAAATTAATAAGGTACGATATCGAGCAGCATTAAGAAATAAATTTTTAGAAACTCACCCACAACTTCAATTTTTAACAGAACAACGTCTAGCTGATCAAATAAGAACTATACACAGAAATAATCGTATTCCAATAAATATAAGAGAAAATCTGAAAGAGCAAGCACAAATCATTCTGGAATCAACCCATCCCAACCCAAACAGAGAGACAGAAAATAACCAACATACAACAAATGGTTGAAGATGAGATATCTCAACCAAACAATGAAGATGGCAATAATCAGATTGCACCAGTAGCAGATGTTTTGCAGGCTGCTCAGCCTGCAACCACTGCTGCTGGATTGCCAAGGAGGCGTATAAAATGGACCAATGAAATGAATAATGAAGTCATTCGCCTATACTATAATGTAACAAAAATGGAAACAGATATGAATGAGGTGAGACCAAGAATGTTACAAAAATTCTTAGAAAAATTTCCTGAACTTACTCCAAGATTGAACCAACAAAATTTGGCTGATAGGAAAAGAGCAATTACTGTGAGAGGCCTACTGACAGATCTAGAAATTGAGAGAATCAAGAGTGATGTTAACAGATTATTACAAAGAGAAGGTGAGTTGAATATTGCACAAGGGGATATTGAATACCAAGAGCTTTTCAATAATGATGATCAGGTGGAACCCATGGGTGCAGATGACAGAGATCCTCACATAGAAAATGTGGAGCAGGCAAACATTGAGCAACAACAGCTTGGTATTTATGATAATGAAGGTGAGTTGGATATTGCACAAATGGATATTGAATACCAGCAGCTTGATAATAATGATTTTGAGGTGGAACCGATAGGTGCAGATGATAGAGATGCTCACATAGAATATGTGGAGCAGGCAAACATTGAGCAACAACAGCTTGGTATTTATGATAATGAAGGTGAGTTGGATATTGCACAAATGGATACTGAATACCAGCAGCTTGACAATAATGATGTTGAGGTGGAACCGATAGGTGCAGATGATAGAGATGCTCACATAGAATATGTGGAGCAGGCAAACATTGAGCAACAACAGCTTGGTATTTATGATAATGAAGGTGAGTTGGATATTGCACAAATGGATATTGAATACCAGCAGCTTGTCAATAATGATGTTGAGGAGGAACAACAGCTTGGTATTTATGATATTCTCTGTAGGAGAGCAGAGACAAATTACTATCAAGCAATGAATGATTGGTATGGATCAGACCCTTCCTTGAGGCCAAAGATCCCAAAGTTGCATAATTCAAAAAAATTAAATGTTATAACAAATTATCTCAATTCTAATGTGTTGACAAATACTTTGGCTGATGCAATCGATCTAGATCATGTACAGCTTGCTGTATATTGTGCAGCCAATGCTACTGCTAAAACTCTTGGACAAAAATTATTAAGTAATGATAATAGGAGGAGAAATCAGAAAACAGTACCACCTTGGGAAAAGAGGTTAAATAAAAAGATAGGAATGCTACGCAGGGAACTAGGCCAACTCACTCAATATAAGATGGGAAATCGGTCAACAAGGTTAATAAGACATGTTCAGAGAATCATATCACCAATTCAAGATCTTGAGTTTGTTGACAGAGATATGCTAGCAGATATAATTGATTTGAGGGTGCAAAAGCTAGCTGTGTATGCCAAGAGACTAAGGAGGTACAAAGAGAGTAATAAGAGAAAGATACAAAATAGAATGTTTACTCAAGATCAACGAATGTTTTATCAGAAGTTGGAGAATCCAATTGCAAATGATGGTGAGGTAAGACCAACAGTGGAGGCAATTACTGAATTTTGGACTGATATATGGGAAAATCCAGTTGTACATGACAGGCAGGCAGGCTGGTTGAGAAGAGAAAGACAGTTAAGTCAAGATGTGGATGTGATGAGAGGTGGTGATATATCTGTGGAAGAAGTTGAAATGGCAATTCAAGGAACACATGGTTGGAAAGCACCTGGACCAGATGCAGTGCATAATTATTGGTACACAAAAGTTCACTACATCACATGTAGCAATTGCAAGAGCCTTCTCATACATATTGCTCCAACCTACAACAGCACCAATGTGGCTTTTCAGGGGAAACACATTCCTTCTTCCAAAAGGGGAAAGGTCAACTGATCCTTCTAAGTACAGACCTGTAACATGCCTGTCCACTCTATATAAGATTCTTACAACCATTATAAAAGAGAGAATTTATAGTCATTGTGTGCAGAATAATGTAATTGCAGAAGAACAGAAAGGATGTGAGAGATTCAGTCAAGGTTGCAAGGACCAAGTGATATTTGATTCAATTATTGTGAATAATGCAACAAAAAGCAAAGGAACTTACAGATGGCATACATTGATTACAAGAAAGCATATGACTCAGTACCTCATACCTATCTACTTGAAATTCTCAAGGTATACAAATGTGATCCAGTAATAGTAAAGTTTCTAGAATGTGTTATGCCAAAGTGGGAAGTAGTTGTCCACTGCAATACTCCAACTCAACATATCAGGGCATGCTCCATTAAAATAAGAAAAGGCATTTTCCAAGGAGATTCTTTGAGTCCTCTGGTTCTGCCTGTGTTTGAACCCTTTAAGTCGGATTCTCAATGACAGTGAGAGAGGGTTCAAGTTGACTGATGGAAATGACGTGATTAGAGTGTCACATAGGCTGTACATGGATGATTTGAAATTGTATGCAGGGTCTAGACAACACATGCAATCCTTGCTAGAAAGTACACAGCAATTCAGCAATGATGTGAAAATGAGCTTTGGCCTGGACAAGTGCAAATCAGTAGGACTAGTGAGGGGTGGGCTGGAGCATTCAGATGGTTTTGAGGTTGGAGAAGGAGAAATGATTGAATGTTTAGAGAGTCATGAGACCTACAAGTACTTGGGATTCATGCAGTTGAGAGGGATATCTCATACAAAAGTGAAAGATTGTCTAAAATCTAAATTCTTGGGTCGAGTGGCAAAGATACTGAAGACAAAGTTGGATGGGGGAAAAATTGTGAAAGCCATCAATACATGGGCAGCACCCACTATTACTTACTCATTTGGTGTCGTAAAATGGTCAAAGACAGACCTGGAAGAGATAGAGCGGAGGGTGCGAGTATCAATGACAAAGTATAGGTCACACCACCCAAAGTCAGCAGTGGAACGTGTCACATTACCCAGGATCATGGGTGGGAGAGGAATAATTGACATTAAGAGCAGGCACAATAGTGCTGTTCAGAGGTTGAGGCAGTATTTCCTATCCAAGGCAGACTTACTGCTCTACAGAATAATGATGAGTAATGATGTGGAGGGGTGCACTCCTTTGAAGTTGGCTGAGAATGGATATACTCCTCTGTATGAAGTAGTGACAATTGAACAAAAGATTGAGACATGGAAGCAAAAAGAACTACATGGTGCACATGCCCAGATGCTCAGTCAAGAGTACATAGACTGTTGCTCATCCAATTTGTGGTTGCAGTATGGGTCGTTGTTCCCCGAGACAGAGGGGTTTGCCATTGCAATCCAAGATAAAGTTATTGCCACAAAGTCTTATAGAAAACGCATCCTGAAAGAAAATGGCTTAGATGATAGGTGCCGAAGGTGTAGAATAGCACCTGAAACAATTGATCATGTTATTGGTGGGTGCTCTTCCCTTGTAGGGGTGGAGTATACAAAACGCCATAATGATGTGGCAAGGATAATTCACCAAAGAATTGCCCTACAATTTGGTTTTCTTGAGGAGGAGTGCCCCTATTACGAATACCAGCCAGCGCTTGTGCATGACAATGAAAGGGCAAAGTTGTATTGGGACAGGGCAATACGAACAGACCACACCATCACCGCAAATCGTCCTGATATAATGGTCATGGATAAACAGGAGAGAATTGCCTTCCTGGTCGATGTGGCGATCCCCTCAACCATAATATGAGGACAATGCATGCCCAGAAGATTAACAAGTACGCAGCCCTGGCTGAAGAAATGAGGGAGCTCTATCATCTGCAGAGTGTGAGAGTGGTACCAGTGGTGATTTCGAATACAGGAGTGGTTCCAAAATTCTTGAAAACATGTTTAAAAGAGCTTGGTCTTGAGTATCTCATTGCAAAAATTCAAAAAGCTGTGATTTTAGACACTTGCCATATTGTTAGAAAATTTCTCTCACAGCAATAGCATGTAATATAATTTGAGTAGTTTGAGTAACTTATACCTGGCATTTGCCTGTATCATTGTAACCATGTTGAATGTGAATAAATAATAATAATAATAATAATAATAATAATAATAATAATAATAATAATAATAATAATAATAATAATAATAATAATAATAATAATAATAATAATAATAATAATAATAATATCAATAATAATAATAATTATTATTATTATTATTATTATTAAAAAAATGTAGCTTGTGTTATTAATATTGTTTGAAATTGTATATCAGAATTTCTTCTACAATTTGAGACCAAATTTATAGGTAATAATAATAAAAAAATGGTATATTAACCAAGCTCTGGAGTCATTCCCTATTTTGCCAGAATGTCCTCTTTGCTTTAACAGACTATATAGCTTGGTAGCTTTTTGCTACCATTTAATAATGATAATAATAATGATAATAATAATAATAATAATAATAATAATAATAATAATAATAATAATAATAATAATAATTATTATTATTATTATTATTATCATTATTATTATTATTATTAAGTAACTTTTTGAATAATTTCAATAAACAGACTAGATCTCTGTGAGAATACGTCAGTTAAATAGTTGTGACTCCACAAGGTTATATTATTACAAGGTTATTCTGTAATAACCTTGGTGACTCCATGTGCATCAACATGTAACATTCCCATGTAACTTTTTGATGATTTGAATAAACAGACCAGAGCTCTGTGAGGAGACGGCTAGCAGAGTGGTGACTCCAAGGGTGGTGCGCCCAGGCACAGAGTCCACGTCCATCCAGAAGGAGACCCACGATATCACCACTATCAAAATGGTCGGCAGGTAGCTCTGCACCAGGTGGAAACCCACTGAACGCGACAGCTTGAACTCCGCCACTAGGCAACTGTAGTTACCTGCAATTTTTAAATTAGATTAGATTAGAAATAGCCTAACAGAACTTTTAAAAAAATCAACACAATCGGTTTTTCAGATTTATTATTCGAGACATATAGGCAACTTCAAAAAAATAGGTTTGTCCTGTAAATACTTACAAGTGGTTTTTTTTGTTAATTGCGAAAACTAGAGTTATAGTCGGCGCAATCTAAGTTGACGAAAACCTCCTCCACCCGAGAAATAGCTAGAAATGCGCCGACTATAGAATCAACGTTTGAACTTAGCGCCACTGGGCGAAAAAAAATATAGATGGATACCTGCTAATGGAGTTATTCACAAATTTACTAAACATGTTTCAATCGAATCAATCAATACACGCAATTAATTTGACATAAAATATAACAGTAGTAGCGGTAGGCTAAAATTTGCACTCTATGATAAAATATGAATTCGATAAATTAATAGAGTCGTAGATCATTGATGTGACGTATTTTAAAATACCTTATGATTAAACAAGAGTAGTAGTAAACATCAATAGATAGGTGGATTCAATAAGTAGCATCAAACTACTTCAGATCTGATTTGAGGCTCGACCAGCACTTAGAATGGAGGCAACTGCAAAGTTACCGGTATTCAAGCAGACAGCAAGACAATATTAATGTATAGTAGGAATGTAATTTATTTGTATAGATTCACTTTACTTATCTATATCTATAAAAGCGAAATGACACTGACTGACTGACTGACTGATTCATTCATTCATTCATTCATCACCAGAACTGAAAATCCAGTGAACCGAATGCGTTCAAATTTGGAAGGCATGTTCAGTTGGACGTTTAGACGCGCGCTATAACGGATTTTTGAAACTTTCCAAGGATACGCAAACTATTAAAGTTTTTCTATAGTTTTTCAGCGTTTTCTCAATTTTTTCAAGAACCAATCGGTAGAAAATGTTGATATTTGGTAGGCAGGTTCAGATAAGGTCTAGAAATGTTGTGTTAAATATTTTTGAATTCCGTTCAAGATTACGCCACTTATCAGTATTTTTTAAATTGTAGATGTATTGTGGGTTGCATATCTTCCGCCTTGATACGATCAATTCTTACTGTAAATTCAATGGTTCAGCGAGATTATAGATGAGCTAATTTGGAAGATATTGAATCAAGTTTCAAACAATGTCCGATATACTTCCCAAGGTTACGCTCAATATTAGCGTTTTACTATTTCTCGGAATTTTCGGAGCTTTTCTTGGATTTTTGAGAATAAATAGGTAGAAAATGTTGAAATTTGATAAACAGGTCCAGATAAGGTCTACAAATGCTGTGTTCAATTAATTTTGAATCCCTTCTGAGCCGAATTTGCAGGCGAGCGAAGCGAGCCTGTTTGTCCCAGCTTACACTGACAGAGGTTATGCAGGCGAGCGAAGCGAGCCTGTTTGTCTCACTGACACTGCTGATACTGTCGGGGGTCCAGGGGCGGATAATATATATATTATATATTATTCTATATAAGAATAATAATTCTGATAGTTGTCCTGCTGCGATCAAGTTTCTTGGCATTTGGATGGACAGGCACTTGTCATGGAATCACAATGTAGATTTTGTGTTGAAGAAACTCTCAAAAGGTCTATTTCTTATAAGAAGATTGAAAACGTGTGTAGGAGTTTATATTCTTCTCAAGGTTTAGTATGCTCATGTCCAAAGCCTCATATATTATTATGGTGTAATGATCTGGGGGAATTATCCAGAGACTATTATGCCCGGTTTTTCCAAGCACACTCAAATTTGAGGGACCCTCAAGTTTACTACACTTTACTACATTTCCTATACTTATCATAGAAAATGTCAGCTGTTCATCAAAATTTGAGGGTCCCTCAACTTTGAGTGTGCTTGGAAAAACCGGGCATTAGAATTCTTCTCCTTCAAAAAAAGATACTGAGGCTATTATGCAATGCATCGTATAGAGAAAGCAGTAAACCTTTATTTGAAGAAATGAGAGTAATGACCTTCCCAGCTCTCTATGTGTACTTTTCAATTGTATTTGTTCATTCCAATATTGAAATATTTGATGTAAATAGGGATCACTATATTTATGCTACAAGAAACCGAAACAGTCTGAGAGTTCATAGATATCAACATAGCTTGTCTCAGAAACTCTATCCTTATATGACTGTGAAACTGTATGAAACTGTATAATAGGAATTATCTTCCTATTTTTATTAACTCTGAGTAAGACCTCTCTCAAAATGAAAGTAAAGGAAATTTTAATAAATGAAACACCATACAGAGAAAAATGAATTGGAAAAATTATATTAACAGAATCAAATTTTGTGTATGTAACTTACTGGATTATAATTGTGTTTTAAAAATTTAAGTTGAAAAAAAAATATTTCTCTCAATGTTTTAAATTTTCATTCCATTCTAAAGAACTGACATTATTGTTATTAAGATACTTAATATATTTATTTATTTATTTTATTTATTTTATTTATTTTATTTATTTATTTGTCTAATATAAACAAATGACATTGTCTATAATGTGTAAAAACATTCTATGACATTAAAGAATATTTATTTATTTACAATATGAAATATTTGAGTTGAAATTTTACCAATTTGGAACGACTCCTGACACTCTGACGGAACAATATCGACAATTTCGAATTGAGGCATTTTCAGTCCTTTTCCCATTATTACAGGATTCATTGTCTTCCATTCCAGCCGAAGTTCTTCTATTGTTTTTGAAACTGAAACAAATTGCAAAAAATGACTGTAGGCTATATCAAAAGGTTTTCAATGAAGAGAAAATTATTTACAGATCTTCTCAATATTTATTCATAAGGATATCGTAATAGTATTTTGAGATTAAGATATTTGAATCAATGGATAATCTTTCTAACAAGAGTGAGAACTACTGGTATCATAGAATAATTTGGAAAAGTGTAGTATTTTGAGATTAAAATATTTTTTTATCGAAGGATAATATTCAAATCAGAGTGAGAACTACTGGTGTCGTGGAATAATTTGAAAAGGTGTAGTTTTTGAGATTACAATATTTTTATTGATGGATAATCTTCTAATCAGAGTGAGAACTAATGGTATTTCTCAACCCAATAGAGAAACAATTAATTGTAGAATATCTTAAAAATAATAATATGTTTGTTAAAGTTTGCTTCACTCACAGCTAGCCACTTCCATGGTGCAAATCTGGTTGTCCAGTGGAAACTTGGACAGGTCCATCATGCAGGAAAAAGTCAACTTCAGTCTGGAACAGAGATACTGTACATAACATAAACTCTTCATATAATTTATTCGTATAATTATACAAATATAGTAATGCAATTGGTAACTATAATTCATCATATTATTCTTTATTATAAATTATAATAACATTATAATTCTTATTAATATCATCCAACATCTAACGATCTAACATCTAACATCCTTGATGCCAAAAATGAAGGTAATTGGCGAATGACTGTTGCAATGTTCTTACTGTTATTATTGACATTGAAAATGGGTTGAAGATTGGAACATGTCTGTGTAAAAAAACTTTTATAGTTTATAAATGGGTTGAAAGTTTAAAATAATAAATTCAAAGTATCCTTATTGTAAAATGAAAATATTTAAAAAAGGGTAGCCTACTTTGATTATTTTAAAGTTTTAACGAATACAGTAGCCCTAAGAGAAAATAAGTATTCATGAAAAGGTATGCCGTACTCACTTTCAATATTTTGTCAATATTGCCAATATATTATATAATATAATATATATACAATATAAAATATAATATATATTATATTATATTGACAATATTGTCAATATTGTCCATATATATATTATATATAATATAATATATATTATATTATATTGTCAATATTGTCCATGGGAAATAGTATTCTTTCCTCAGTCCCTTATTTACAAATGTTCCATCATGACTGACTGACTCTTGATCGACAATAGATTTTTCCCTCATAAATTTCTCCCAATCTCCAGCTCCTAGTAATACTGGCCCAAGCAAAGAAGCCCCTCTGGTAAGATGGGAAAATGACTCCAGCTTGGTCAATACTGGTTCAAAAATTATAAATTAAGACTGAATTTGTAGATCAGAGTGCTTCCTACAATTTTAGACCAAATTGGTAATTTTTGAACCAATATTGACCGAGCTTGAGTCATTTTTCCATCTTGCCAGAAGGTCTTCTTTGCTTGGACAGACTATACTAGTATTTGTTAACTCATATGAATTTCCGTCTCCTCACTCTGCTCTCACTCCACACCATGATTCAATTTTTTATATCTCAACTCGAGACTACGCACAGGCCATAGTGTCCATGTAGGCTCATTCTATTACAGAATTGTAAATAAAAGTTTAATCTAGTACTGTATTATTCATAATATTGCAATCATCAGAAACAAAAATTTAGTCAAGTAGGTACTTTAATTATCTATACGATTGTATTATTAGTTGATAAAATATTATTCCATGTACTGTATATTGATTGTAGAATAAACGAGATTTTGATTTGATTGATTTGATTTGTATTTGATTTATTTCATTTTATCTATAAATTAGCCTACTGTTATTAATTATGCTCAGCTCTGACAGGACAGTCTGGAGCTGTTTATGAGAGCAAATAAGTTTATAACTTGAGTCGCTCTCCTTCTTATGTAGGCTACTCTCGCAGTACATAACTCTGTTCCTCTTTTTTATCTGACAGGACAGTCGGCGAGCTGTCTGCGAGAGTAAATCGAAACGAGAGCGATCCAAGCTGTACTTATTCGCTCTCGAAGACAGCTTCAAACTGTCCTGAAAGAGCTGAGAATTAATGATAGTCATTCGTCAATAACCTGGGATTTTGCAACCTTGATTCAGTTGGTAGTTTGTACACTAAGAATTTAGAAAATTAATTGTATTTGATGAGATATTGTGGTATTTTTTCATAATGAGAAATGATAAGACATAGATATTGTCAATACCACTATAATTTATGCTAATTATACTAATTTATACCTTAAACCAATGGTTAATTCTATTGTAAATATTTTAATAAATTAGTGGTATTGACAATATCTATGTCTTATTATTTCTCACTAAAAATTTATTTGATTGGGTAACTGTTTTATGTTACTTTAGTTTGTCCAAGCAAAGAAGACCCTTTGACAAGATGGGAGAATGACTAAAGCTCAGTCAATATTGGTTCAAAAATTATCAATTTGATCTCAAATTGTAGGAAATAATTCGATCTACTATTAAGACCACATTTATAATTCCTGAACAAATATTGACCAAGCTGGAGTCATTTTCCCATCTTGCCAGAGGCTCTTCTTTGCTTGGCCAGACTATACACGATTTCATTGGATTTGAATCGAATTTCATGAATTTACCCTTCCGTCGATATCTTTTCTGAAAAACAAAAGAAACAGTTTAAACTAATGTTATTCAATATTCCAACTTAATTGGATGGGATAGAAAGCCTATCGTCGTAGCAGTTTAGGCATGATGCATTGCATACCAAAAGGAATCGCGTATCATGTTCACATCTCAATGAGGAACGTCTTTACTTTGATTAAACAATAATGGATTCCGATAAAGTAGATGACGTGATTTTGCTGTAGGACGTGAAACAGAGAAATATTGGATTTCATTGGAACGCTTTTCAATAAAATGTAGTGCAATGCTATAAGTTTATCTTATTCATTTGTTTCTCCAAGGTAATTGGAAAAGAATTAACTTACTAATTCTATTCTAATTACCTTGTGTTTCACTGGAAATGAATTTTTAATTTTTCTCATGAAACGCCTTTCCACGGTGTGCACAACTTTACAACTATTATAGCTGACAATGAAATTAATAAATGAAATAAAATATTAAATACCCTTTTTTTTTAAAAAAAAACTTTAGAAGTATTATTTTACAGACATGTTTTAGGTCTAAGCCCATTCTCAATGTCCTTAGACCCAAAACATGTCTGTAAAATAATACTTCTAAAGTTTTTTAAAAAAGGGTATTTGATTTTTCATTTTATTTATTAACTAATTTAAATAGCCCCAAGTGTAAAGTTTAATTTCTGACAATGAAAATATAGCTGACGCAAAAAAGTCCTCTCTTGTATGTAATGTTACCTAATAATATTTTAACAGCTACTAACGTGATTAAAAGCTAATGTTATGTTATAATATTATGCTAATGTCAAGCATCTATATTGTCTCTTTTGATTCCAGAAACATCATCTAGGCAAGTAGGCACAGCTGGATAAAACTAATAATTGACAAGATCAGCTGTTGGAGCGCACAAGAAGCAGACAAAAACGCCCAAACTTTTGGTGCGTCAATTAACTTATACATTGGGCACGGTGACAAACAGTACCTTTAATACTTTATACAATATACGGTAACTCAACAGAATTAGTATGGCCTGTGAAATGCATCATTGCCTTCCGTGCATCTAACAGGCCATGCTAATTCTGTCGAGTAGTACAGGGTGGGCCAGAGAAACTTACTTATTTGAAAGGTCAATAAAAACAAAAGTACTTTGATTATTGTTTTAATTTTCATTTCATTTGAAAATTTAATATCCCAATTTTGTTTTCAAGCAGTCTTGGAAATGATATCGGATAAATGGCAACCCCCATTGCACATACACTGATGAAGTCAATTTTTGAAATTTGTCTCCACTTTTTGCAGCACATAAATCGGTATGTTAGCAATGGTATCGCGAATGTTGATCTTGAGGTGTGCTTTGGTCCGTGGTCGATCGACATAGACCAAAGATTTCAAATAACCCCATAAAAAGAAATCGCATCGAGTCGAATCTGTAGAGTGTGCCGGCCATTGGAGATCGCCTCTGAGAGAGATAAGCCACATTAATTTTGATGAGCAATAAAATCGCGTTTAGTTGATTCTTGTACAGCAGCCAATGTATAGGTATGGAATTGAAGGTCTTCATGGAGAATTCGTCTAACAGAGGTGTCAGAAATTCTCATAGCAGCTGTGTTTTTGTGACCTAAACGCTGGGGAGAACGCTCAACTGACTGCATAACTCTTTAGATATGTTCCGGAGTTCTGATGGTCCATTGAAGTCCATTTCTGGGTTCAGTGACAGTTCCAAAATAAGTTAACCCACGACAGAATCGAATTACGGCCAGGAACGAGTCTGTGAGGAGGAATTTCAAAGCGAGTGCGGAAGGCAAGTTGCGTACTGGCCATTAGAAGAGAAGCTATCGACTGCTAAGGCCCGCTGCTCTCTAGACCAGAGCATGATGGCAACTGACTGAAAGGAGGAACAAACTTGGTAACTTCCCTCTTCAGTTGCACCCTCTCATGCCACTCCAACAGTCCAACTCACCGCGTGGGAATTTTTTCAAATAAGTAAGTTTCTCTGGCTCACTTTGTACTCACAATACTTTTATGATTATATACTACACCCTTCACCTATAGTAGAATGCATGAAAATAGTCCAATTTATTGGAAACTTATAAAACAGAGTCCCCCTCACTACTCTGCACCAATAGACGTTGCGTCATTTCGTCAGATGTATTGTATAAAAATATAAAATAATTTTTATTTTTGATGAGCTGAATCATTGCATCAACGTTGCATCAAATCTCATTGGACTATTTCATGCGTTTTACTCTAGTAGCCAACTTTTTTAGTGGCGTTTAATACTCGAATCACAGTGCTGAGAACCTACTGATATGATACTAATAATACTGATAATACCTATAATAATAAATAAATAACCTAATAATTATTGAATAACATAATAATTGATAAATAAATAAACCTAATAATAAATAAAAAGCCTAATAATAAATAAGTAACCTAATAATACTCGAACCTGAGCATGTAGAGTAAGTTATCTCTCCGTCGGGGTTGATGCGTATGAGCACATTGGGCAAAGTGACAAAGAATATTTTACATTACTTAAAATTATAAAAAATACAGTCCTGTACCAACCTGAGCATGTAGAGTATCTCTCCGTCGGGGTTGATGCGTATGAGGACGTTGGGCACGGTGACGAACTGGAACTCGGCGTGCTTGGCGTTGGGGAAGTAGACCTCTGGCTTCCAGATGGCCTTCACCAGGTTGGGGTCGTTCAAATCTAACACCTCTGTGATATCGGCGTGCTTCAGCCGCTCGTCCTGCCACTTCTGTCTCAGATAAAGGTCCACCTCGTAGTCCTGGGAACAAACGAAAAATTCATATCAATATACTATTTCTAATGTATAACGTATTGGAAAGGTACTAGTAGAAGGCTTGATTTAAGAGAAAACTGAATTGAAATTTACACGAAAAATCAAGTACCTTTCCAAAAAACTTTCTGGTAGAGATCCACCTTGTAGTCCTACAAACAAACTAGAAAAATATTTATAAAGTAGGCCTATCGAAAAGTTATCTACGAATTGGTAACAGATGAAATAGCTTAGGCTTGATTTGAGGAAATGAATTAGTATAGTATAGTCTGTACAAAAAGAAGACCCTCTGGCAAGATGGGAAAATGACTCAATCTCGGTCAATATTGGTACAAAAATTAACAATTAGATCTCAAATTGTAGGAAACAATTTGATCTACTGTTAAGACCACATTTATAATTCTTGAACAAATATTGATCAAGCTGGAGTCATTTTCCCATCTTGTCAGAGGGTCATCTTTGCTTGGACAGACTATAGACTATCCTGCCATATCTCAAATACAGATCTACCTCATAGTCAAAAAACAATAAATGATAAATGCATTAAAAGATCCATAAAGACGACCTCTTTACAAGGCGGCTTTGATGATACAAAAGTAAAAAATTGATACGCAATCGTTCAGAAAGGAAGCTCATTTACACAAAAGTTTTGCAACGTTGTGTTGAAAAGTGACTTAAGCACATTCAACGCTGATCAGAACTCAGGTAAAACTCATCTTCTCGCTAAGTATCTATAGGTCTACATAATGCTGCAAATTCACTATTTCAATCAAAACTTTTAATTTCTTTACAAATCCCTTGACTTCTCACGATGTTATTCGCACTGGCGGCTCGTACCCACGAAACAGGTGAAGTGCCCGTATATTTTACTGTACAGCACTTCACCTGTTTCGTGGGCACGAACCGCCAGTGCTAAATCGTGATGATCCGTCCGTCATGATCTATTGAGAACCTTTATCTTTTTTCTGGTTAGCGTTTGACACAACTAGACTAATCGGTTTCTAGAACCGTTCCAGAGTGGAAAACTCTTGTTTCCAGGAATCTCTCAATTTTGTTTCAGACCAGAATGGATTCGATTCGTTTAATTGGCCGTCAGGCTACATGAGCAATAGGCAAGTCATAGGTACGGAGTTATTGAATCACTCGCAAATATAAGTCGTCCTTAATATAGTCGTCCTAAATAGGTTTGTATTGAATATTTGATCTGTGGAAAGTAATGTTATCTATAGAGGTGTTCATAGTTTAATTTATTATCAAACTGATAAATTGGAAAAATACACTTGATATATAAAATCTAACAATAGAATTGAAAGGTATTGTGCCAAAATTTCTTAAACAATACATTTCCTTAATTTTACAAGACCTTTCCTATTAGATTGTTTAATTTGTATTATGCTGTGTATATCTTCAGGTGGAAATCAGACTACAAAACATACATTGTTACACATATGACGTAAATGACGTATACTGTTACACATACACTGTACTAACATTGTAGGTATTTGTACCGATGAAATCAAAAACTTTCTGTTCCAGTAGTTGGAAGTTCTCATCCCTTAAATATGTTTCAAGAGAATCTTGTACCAGTAAGTGATGCAAGACTAGGCTTTGCAGCGATTTTATGATTTTATATAGGCTATTGGTATAGTCTGTTCAAGCAAAGACGATCCTTTGGCAAGATGGGAGAATGACTCAAGCTCGGTCAATATTGGTTCAAAAATTATAAATTTGATCTCAAATTGTAGGAAACGATTTGATCTTCTATTAAGAACACATTTAAAATTTTTGAACAAATATTGACCAAGCTGGACGAGTCATTTTCCCATCTTGCCAGAGGGTCTTCTTTGCTTGGACAGACTATATTTCAAGTTGAAAGTCTTCAACAACTTGTAGTATATTATAGACTTGAAGCATGAAAGTAATATTGAACAACCGTACTGCAAACTCAATAGATAGTTTATATCGGTAACTTTGTTCAAGTGAAAAATCTTCAATGTTATGTTCTTCGAATCTTTGAAAAAGTATGATATATTGTATGGTATGAGAACCGAAGCTGAAACACTAAATAATCGTAAAACCAAACCACGCTACACGAAGCTGCCGTAACTATATAAAGGCTTGAAAGTTTCAGTGTTCAGTGTAGCAGATAATGATCCTTCCAAAAAAGTTTGAAACTATGAGGTGCATTCTCATTTTACGCTTGAATGGATGTAACCTTCGTATCAGAGTATATAGTATTTTCTGTCTCATACAATATACATGCTACACAAAGTTACATCACTACAAGAAACTGCAGTATCTAACTCATGCAACAGGAAGTTACATAGAGTAGAGTATATGCTACAATGAAGTATAAATTACAAGTTCTCCCTCAAAATATATTACGAAACTGTCAAGCTGTCAATGTTGACTTATGGCAAAAATAATAAATCACAATCATTAATAATCCATTAATCATGCTTATTTTAGATTCATATCTTTCATAGTCCCCATCATTTCTATTATTCAAGACTAGAAGTCCCTTATAAACTGTCACAAATGAATAGCAGATTTTTTTTTGTGATTGATAGCACTATTGAAGGAAGCTATTCATCTCGTGGATTTCATGTTTATTTGATTTCACCTGATTGGAATTTAAGAGCAAAATTGTTTTAATCATTTCGCACACTTTTTTAATATTTCTAGATGTAAATCATATAAAATGGGATGAAAATACTGAATAATATATTTTCATTCATTTCCCTATTTATTTTATCTATCCCTTTCCAAATGTTATAGAACTATTACGGAGTAATTTAAGTCCAATACCGGCTTAACAATGTCGAGTATCGTTGGTGACAGTCAACGCTATCTATTGACAGACTGGAGAACCAACTAGCCGGTTGTCAGTTGCTGCCCTGCTGGCTTGCGATTGGTGGAGGCGTGGCCAGCTAGAGGAGGAGCTCACGTGAGGCGACCAATAGCATTGCAAGAACACTTTGGGGCGGTCTGACTGAATCCCACTCTGATTTGCTTGAGTTTCAATGGCGGATTGAATCCATTGCTATTTCTGTTCCTCATTTTAAAAATTTACTCGATTGAATCTAAGCCTATTCCTTGTATTATGATGCTATTAACCACATACTGTACTGGTCCACTTGGAATTATTAATGAAACGACAAGATATTGAAAATGATATTGAATATCAGTTTTAAAAATAAAAGATGATCGTGATTTGACAATACCTTGTCTATCTAATGCAATAGCATATCTACTTCAAAACTACTTAACAAACTCAGGATTTTATCACATTCAACTTCAATATTAAGTAGTTAATATTCAATATTAAATTATTCAATATTATTAGTAGTCCATTCCTTCACTACGCTCCTCAATCTCATTACTGTATTATATTTGTGAGTATAGTGAGAGTGGACATTGTGGATAGACATATAACCTACATCTTAAACCTTCATCATCATCATTCATCATCACTCATTCATCCTTTGCTTGAAATACTTGGAAACCAAGTCGCAATTGTAAAGAAAGAATAAAGAATTTCTCCAATAATTGATTTTAATTTTGTTTGACGTTTAGGAATATGAAATGTTATGAACATGAACATAGAGTGAATTTGAAACCGGCAACCAGCTGGTAGGTCTAGGCCCTTCATGGGCTGTTGAGCCAGACATATAGTCTGACCAAGCAAAGAAGAGCCTCTGGCAAGATGGGAAAATGACTCCAGCTCGGTCAATATTAATTAAAAAAATTAATGAATTTGTCTTGATTGTAGGAAACATGCTGATCTACAATTTGAGACCAAATCAATAATTTTTGAACCAATATTGACCGAGTTGGAGTCATTTTCTCATCTTGCCAGAGGCTCTTCTTTGCTTGGTCAGACTATACATACATGAAATGAACACACAATTAATTTGAAGATTCTTTGAGTGTTAAGGCCTATCCCTATGCTCAACATGACATAATTATCATTACCGTATACGAAAGTTTGGTCCAAAATTCGATTCGTTCCAAAATTCCATTTGTACGTACGGCTACAACATACATTTTTAGTTCAAGATCATTTATTCGATTATTCTTTTTTCTCGTTTTCTGCTTTCTCACTCTCTTTCTCCTTTATTTATGATCACTATAATTCGTTACTTAATTCACCACTTCCAAGTTGTGCAGTCATAGAAACAAGGAAGTTATAACACATCAATTCTTCTGGTCCAATTGAGAAGTAGGTCAAAAATATGAAAAAACAGAGTATATTATACGGAAGAAAGGAATAATTTTGCGTGATTTCAAGGGTTTTCCTGGGCAATCCCAAGGGTTGTACGTCAGGAAAATCAGGAAATTTGTAATTCTTAGGTGTTCTATATTGGAATCCCCTGGGAACCCATTGTGTAGTCTGTCCAAGCAAAGAAGACATTCTGGCAAGATGGAAAAATGACTCCAGCTCGATCGATATTGATTCAAAAATTATAAATTTAATCTCAAGTTGTAGAGTAGAATGTTTTCTACAATTTGAGACCAAATCTATGATTTTTGAACCGATATTTACTGAGTCGGAGTAATTTTCCCATCTTGCCAGAATGTCTTTTTTGCTTGGAAAGACTAATAATAGGCTGTGCAGTAGATAAAGTGTGGGGACGTGATTTGGTGAAATCACAGGGGTAAAACAAGCAAAGCTCGTATGAAATGTCATCATTTACATAACAGCTAAATGGAACACCCTCATTGTTTATGTAAAAACTAAACAGCTCGCCTAAAGTGCTCTTTGTTATCGCATTCTATATTGCATAACACTGCTTTAATCATTGGCCAAGTGACCTGATTTCATTGGTTTTCATTTTCATTGAATTTTATATTAGCTAGATTATCAGATTCTATTTGATTTATTCATTTGACATATGAAACATTGTCAAAGCTCTACAGACGGTACTGTTTCACGTAGTAAATTTGCCGACATTGGAAATATGTCTTCATGTACATATTAACTCAATGAATGATTCAACAGAGACCATTATCTTTTTATCATCAATTCAAAACCAGAGTATGAAATAAAATCTCTCTCTCTCTCTCTCTCTCTCTCTCTCTTGGTTGAGTGTTAATGGGAGGTATGTTCTTGAGCATTCCTCTTCAAGAATGGACACTTATATGCTCAAACTTCGCCTTTTTATGTAATTACAGCATCAGTTATGGTACCGTTAACATCATTATCAAATCCTACATTCGAATAATTTTCGTAAATTCTCATATAGTCTTTAATAGTCTTTACTTAGTTATTAAAACGAGCGATATGATTAGTATCATTTTTAATTTACATAATATAGGATTTGAGCCGATGTATTTTTGTAATTTACATGAATAAAGTAAATGAATCTGAATCTCTCTCTCTCTTCAAGAAGGGACATTCATATGTCCAAACTCCGCCTTTTCATGTGATTACAGCAACAGTTACCGTTAATATGATTATCAAATCATACATTTGAATCATTTTCGTAAGTTTCCATAGTCTATACTTAGTTTAAAGCAAGCGATGTAATTAGTATTATTTTCAATTTGCATAATGTAGGATTTGAGCCGGTGTATCTTTGTAATTTACATAAATGAAGGGAATGAATCGGAATCTCTCTTTGGTTATTGGGAGTGTTAATGCATGGTTTAGTGTTAATGGAAGGTATATTCTCGAGCATTCCATTCGTTATTGTCTATATGAATAAAGAAATCTAATCTAATCTCTAACCAAGAATTGACATTTATCTATCCAAACTTCGCCTTCTTATGTAATTTACATCACACAGCTTTACATCATGAGCTATATTACTGTTAACATAATCATTAAATCCTACTTACATTTGATTCATTTTCGTAAGTTCCCAGTCTATACTTAGTTATTAAAGCAAGCGATGTAATTAGTATTAATTTTCAATTTGCATAATATAGGATTTGAATCGATGTATTTTGTAATTTACATAAATAAAGTGGATGAATCTGAATCTTAACATCTATACAAAATGGTCGACTACCACAGATAAAATCAATATAAGCTGTACGGTAGGGCAAAGAATCCAATAAATATTATTGCTAATTATGAGTCTCGTGAATCAGCCAATTCAAATTCCAAAGGGCTGGCTGGCTGCTTTCATCAAAAGGTGGGCGCTTGAATTCACTGGCAGCTCGTGCCCACGAAATAGGTGAAGTGCTGTACAGTAAAAGATACTGGCACTTCACCTATTTCGTGAGTACGAGCCGCCAGTGCTTGAGTTACAGCACGGCTTTAATAAGCTGAAAGGTGCGAATAGGATCGCATCAATGAAACGTTCTATTGATAGATGCTCATGTTTAATTCCCAATAGAATTTCCTCGATGAGAAGGAGGAGAGGAGGAGGAGGAGGAGGAGGAGAAGAGGAGGAGGAGGAGGAGGAGGAGGAGGAGGAGGAGGAGGAGAGGAGGAGGGAGGAGGAGAAGGAGGAGGAGAAGAAGATGAGAGAAGAATGAGAAAGAGGAAGGAAGAAGAGGAGAAGGAAGGAGGAGAAGAAAGGAAGAAAGGAAGAAGAAGAAGAGAAGAGAAGAAAGAGAGAAGAAGAAGAAGAAGAAGAAGAAGAAGAAGAAGGAAGAAGAAAGGAGAGGAGAAGAGAAAGAAGAAGAAGAAGAAGGAAGAAGAAGAAGAAGAAGAAGGAGAAGAAGAAGAAGAAGAAGAAGAAGAAGAAGAAGAAGAAGAAGAAGAAGAAGAAGAAGAAGAAGAAGAAGAAGAAGAAGAAGAAGAAGAAGAAGAAGAAGAAGAAGAAGAAGAAGAAGAAGAAGAAGAAGAAGAAAAAGAAGAAGAAAAGAAGAAGAAAGTGGATGGTGCGGATAGTGGGGAAATAATGAAAGAAGAAAGAGTGGAAAAGGTGGATGAAATGGAATTGCAGAAGCAGGAAAAGGACAAGGAGCTAGAGAAGAAGAAGAAGAAGAGAGGAAAGATTAGGATGAGAGGGGAGGGATGAAATGGCGATAATAGTATAGTCGGTCCAAGCACAGAAGACCCTCTTGCAAGATGAGAAAATGACTCCAGCTCGATCAATATTGGTTCAAAAAATATTGATTTGGTCTGAAATTGTAGATCAGAATGTTTCCTTCGATTGAGACCAAATCAATAATTACAGAACCAGTATTGACCGAGCTGGAGTCATTTTCTCATCTTGCCAGAGGGTCTTCTTTGCTTGGACAGACTATAGATGAAAGGGCGAGAAAATGATGAGTACTGAGTAGGCCTACGAGTAGGCATATAAAGGATACGTTGAACATTTCAATAGCAGCTGGGCCTGTAACCATTCGTTTTAATGTGCTTGTAGACAGTGATTCACGATATGGATCATATCCGATTTTCGTTGTACTGAGCTCTGTTTTTATTATACACTTTTTATCTGTCTTGCAAAGAATCTCTAATGCCACGTTCACACCGGAATGTTAATAACTTTTGTGAATATCCTATTATTATAAAGACTTATACACGGTGTTTCAGGAGGAATGTGCAATACTTCTCAGGCTGATTCCTCACACCAAGTAGACAAAAAAGTTCCATGGCACCAACCCCCAAAAACGCTTTGTTACCGAGATAACAATGGCGGAAAATTGAGATTTTTCAATTTGTATGTGTTTATTTACGAGGCTTCAGTGAGGTTATAAAATAATCAATTCCTTTGAAATACTAGCTGAAGAATTCAATGAAACCAGTTCCAAGTTTGTAACTTTTAGGCTGAGGCCGCACTGCCGGTGGGTAGAGCCTGGGGGTGGAGGGTTGGTAAATCTATAGAACATACAAATCCACAGTAATACATTTGAATGGTATGACGTCATTCTGTTTTTGAGGTTATGTTGTCCATATTTAAGAATTTCAAGATGGCGGCTGAACACATACCATTCATACAATGTATTACTGTGGATGATGTGTATGTTCTATACTCAACTATCCACCAGGCTCTACCCACCGGCATCTCAGCCATTAAGAATTAGGAATGGTATGTGTTCAGCCGCCATCTTGAAATTCTTAAATATGGACAACATAACCTCGAAGAACAGTATGACGTCATACCATTCATACGATGTATTACTGTGGATGGTGTGTATGTTCTATAGTTTTACCAACTACCCTCCACCCTCCACGCTCTACCCACCGGCAGTTCGGCCTCAGCTTTAAGCTCAATATAATATAGTCTGTAACGCAAGTTCTTCAAAGGAAATTTATACACACACATGTTAAATATATTCTAGTAACTGTATGTTCTATAGAGCAAATGATTGTTTCAAAGGATCAGTACCAGTAACTTATACTGATAAATCGGCTGTGGAGATTATAAATAGATCGCTCGGGAAGAGCTCCAATACTTCAGGAATGTATACATTATTGACTCAAACTATTCATTGTATCAAATAATAGATGAAGAATAAATCTCATAATTTACTTTGTGTTTGGTTTGATGCCTATATTTTCCAAGAATTTATTACCATCAACATTATTCTCAGTGAAATATATTTTCGGAATCCAATAATCGGAATGCAAGCTGAACATACAAGGTCCTTGTGGAACAGGAGTTTTCTGAGGGTGATGCCCATATGAGCTCCTAAGCTTGTGCGTGGGTGATGAGATGGATGATGATGATGATGAATTAATGATGGATGACTAATTTTCAGGAAATCAATTTTTAGGAACCTAATTTTCCATCAAATCAATTTTTATAAATCACGAATTTACGAAATCATATTTTAATTTTTTTATGTGATTTTATCTCATATTTTCATCTCTTTTTATACGATTTTATCTCATATTTTCATCTCTTTTTATATGAGTTTATCTCTCCTTACATCATGATGATAGAAATAACGGCCTTGGAACAAAAAATGAAACGGAACATGAATCAAAGTGAAACTGAATACGGAACTCAAGGTACAGTGAAACCAGGAAAACAGAGCTACGTTTTAGACCCCTGTGAGCTTTGTGGGAATCTTGGAGCTAAGTTCCTTAAAAAAGTGCAACACTTCCGACAAAGAGGGACTTAGCAAACAGAGGGCGCTCGATTATGCGCGCAAACAGGTCGTTTGTGCTTCACCCAAAGTGAGAATGCTTAGCTGAGAACTTAGCTGGTTCAGTCTTATCCAGCAAAGAAGACATTCTGGAAAGATAGGAAAATGTCTCTAACTCGATCAATATTTGTTCTCAAATCATAAATTTGGTCTCAAATTGTAGAAAACATCATGCTCTACTATTTGAGACCAAATTAATAATTTTTGAACCAATATTGGCTGAGCTGGAGTCATTTTCCCAACTTGTCAGAATGTCTTCTTTGCTCACTCAGACTATAGCCAAGTTGTTAGAAGGTAAGTCAAGTTTAAGTTTTATCAAGACCAAAGGAAGAAGATGAATGATTCGTGAAAATCTGAAATAGTCTGTCCAAGCAAAGAAGACCCTCTGGCAAGATGAGAAAATGACTCCACCTCGGTCAATATTGGTTCAAAAAGTTTTGATCTGGTCTCAATTTTAGGAAAAATTCTGATCGAAAATTTGAGACCAAATCAATAATTTTTGAAACAATATTGACCGAGCTGGAGTCATTTTCTCATCTTGCCAGAGGGTCTTCTTTGCTTGTACAGTCTAAAGAGTAATGCGATTTCTTTGATGTTTATAAGTTTTTGGGCTGGATTTTCAAAAAAATTGATAATAATATTTCCACCATATTTTTTATAATAACGCTTTATTAATCCTTGTCAATAGATGATGAAAATCCAATTGACAACATCAGCTGTTGGAGCGCATAAGGAGCAGATGAAACCGCCTAACATTTTGGCGATAGCTATGATTTGATCATTCTTAATAACTTATTCTGCTCTACAATTTGAGATCAAATTTATAATTTTAGAATAAATGTAAGTTGTCATGTTGATTGTTTACCCTCTTTCTCTGTATGCTCCGGAAAATGCTTTAAAAGAATGTGAGACATAAAAAAAGGAAGGAAAAACCTTATCAGAGAAATAGCATCCACCATCCCAAAATTTAATAAACTCAGACAATTTATAGAGAAATTACTTCATTAAAATGCGTTAGAGCCATATGAATCGATCATATCAGTTAGCAGTAATAGTTGCGCAGCCAATGGACATCAATTACCTGAAACTTGTTATAGCGCTGGAAGTTCCAATTAATTGATTAGTCACTAGTTGGCAGCACTGACATTGTTTAATTGCAGCCTAGTTGGGAAACTAGCAATTCGGATTGTCGCATCAACTCAATCACGGCTGGACATTTATTGGGCCTCATTCGACACTCCAGGGAACCTCATTTAAAACACTACAGATGACCTCATTTGTATCGGTGATATAGGTATCTACAGTAGAACCACAATTTGTAAATTTGTGTTTGTATGTACAATTGCACATGTATTGTGTACAATTTGTGCACAAAGTACTATACCTTTTATAGGCTTTCCATAAGTAGGCTATTCATGAGATTGTATATTGGATTCTATGGAATTGTATTGGTGGTGTATCGCCCAATATCATGTATTCTCTATAATATAATTGATCGATTATTTGCTTATTTAGTGATTATATTACTGGCGGAAATAGGTGAAGTGCTGTACAGTAAAAGATAAAGGCACTTAATAATAGAGATACATTATTTAAGGTTTCAGTGTTCGGCTGCTTTCACACTGGTGTTTTAATACATCATGTATTATCACAATACATTACAATACATATTATCATGTATTATCATAATACAAGTTTATTTAGATACAGTATCTCACTCAAACCAACCAACCTTATCATATTCTAGCTCATATGGTGTTTAGGTACAGGTGTTTTAGATATCCAGGGTCCTTGCGTGGTTTTTTGGCGCCCTGTGCGAGATTTTGGCTGGCACCCCACACCATTACCAAACGAATTCAATCTAACATACAGTACTATAATACATTCAAAGACAAACATGATTCTAGCTGCCTTGCTTGTTCATATTTTTCTCATAAGCAATCAAGGTGTGGCAAAAAGGATTGGCTATAGGCCTAAGGACTTGCTTGTTTTAATGTATCCCAACATTAAACCCATTTTCCCATTTTCACTGCTCTACCCAACTTTCTTGTATAACATCCGAAATAGTTCCGAATTCAGCCAGCAGATGGCAGTTGCAATAGGGTGACTTGCTTCGACTTCCATTGGACACGCCTCCAAGCTCCACCTACGATCAAAATGGCCGAAAACATTGGGTAGAAAAGTTTCCAAATTCAACCAGTAGATGGCAACAGTTGACGGGTGGTGTTTCAGTTTTGACTTGGACACGCCTTCATGCCCCGCCTGCTCTTTTCTTATTGGTTGACAGTGTTTCGTGAGTTCTGTCTTAGAAAATGGCTGCTAGCAAGAAAATGATGGATGGTGTATCATACACAAAAAATTACGCTGATTCACTATTGACGATCTTGTGCTAATATAATATTTATTTATGTATTCAGGCTGGTTAGATACTATCAAGTAAGTATTTGAAGAATTTATTTATAGAATTTGGACTCAATTTTACTTTGTGTAACTTAGGCCAGTACTAGACTTCAATAGTTTTATGCTGTATGAAATGAGATGAAAATATGATTTCGCAATCCCATCTCATACTCATTAATTCTATTTTTATACGATGAATGTAATGAAATAGAACTCAAACTATTCATGATCTACTACCGACCTATTGCCAGAAAAAGTTTGAAAAACTACAACAATTCGGTAAAAATATTAGGGAGAAGTTTTTATAGGAAACTGGTCGACAGAGTGTAAGACGGTTCTCAGCCAACAATTTGGAACTTGGGAATCGCACCTTTAGAGGTAGTGGGGTAGAGTGATTTATTCTATGTGGTCTACTTGACAGTGTCAGTAAGTTAGCCTAATGTAGTGATTTGTTATGACTAATTTATGCTCATGGGATGACTGTAATGATCCATCAATGAAATGATAATGATCCATCAATGAAATGATAATGATCCATCAATGAAATGATAATGATCCATCAATGAAATGATAATGATCCATCAATGAAATGATAATGATCCATCAATGAAATGATAATGATCCATCAATGAAATGATAATGATCCATCAATGAAATGATAATGATCCATCAATGTGTCACAGTGACAGTATGTAAATGTAACTGTATGTTAGTTGATAAGTTTACTGTATCTTTGTTCAACTAGAACAAACCTTCAAGATGGTTTTGACTCCTTGTAAAAATGTATGCTAGATATGAAAAATTTATGATATCAAATTTATGCTTGAAATGAAAATGATTCAGGATATTAATCACTATACTAAGTCCACTCAATTGTCAGTAGTGTTCTCAATTCCACTTTGAATATTCAAGATCTGCATGATAAAATTTTCGACAAAAACCATTGTTACTTGATGCTTCCGTTGTTCCATACAACTACGGTAATAAATGGTTTTTCAACAAGCTTTCTCAGTTTAAGTTATTGCATATCTAGAAGAGCAAATTGTACTGATCAACGTATCAACTAGCCTGCTTACAAAAATTATTATGGGTTGCACTGCACTGTTTCAAGTGTGTGTGTTTACACACGTGTAGTAAACATCAATAATCATAATAATTCATTTCATTAAAACTCACGTTATGTATCTTACATTCACTGGCGGCTCGTACCCACGGAACAGGTGAAGTGCCCGTATCTTTTACTGTACAGCACTTCACCTGTTTCGTGGGAACGAGCCGCCAGTGCTTACATTATAAAATTATGGTGATTACAACTGGGATATTACTACTTATACTATTACTATATATAGTAATATACTATTACTATATATTACAACATATTGTATTTTGGATATTTTCCAAAACTGTTTCTCTTCCAATTTATACGAATAGTTCGAAATTTTCAACTCAATTTCTATTTTAGCTTAGCAAATAAGCCACCTTACAGACGAACTTAGCATCGTTCATTGCCCACATAAATCATAGAAATTGTCTGAGTTCATTTGGGAGATGGTGGAATGTTCATCAAGAAGATTTTTTTGTATGACACTCTCAACAATTCCACAAAAGCCTATCTATCATACGGAGCAAAAAGAGAGTGATCAACACAAAGTGGATCATCGGAAATTTTTACATGAGTTTACACCAAAGAGGTTGTTACTCGAATAGTTGACAGCTTAGGGCCGGTTTCTCCAAATACGTTTAACTGGAATTTTAGTTTAAACTATCAGCTGTCAGTGTATGGTCACTTTTATTAACTTGTGTTTCAATTGAGCCAGCTGATGGTTTAAGCCGAAATTCAGTTTAACTTTTTTGGAGAAACCGGCCCTTAATGTTTGTTCCACCGGTTATTCATATCTAAACGAATCATGATATTAAACTTCGAATGTAGACAAATGTATTCACTTTTTAGTAGTTGTGAAGGTGATAATGTGGTAGTTATCCATATTAAATGAAAAGACAAGACTTTTCTTTTCATTTAACAAATGTATTAAACCTCAAAGTCGAGTAGAAAATTATCTGTTTCCCTTCTAATAATTGATATCCAAACGAATCATGATATTATTTATGATGGTAAACTTTGAATGTAAACAGGAGTATTCAGCATCTCGAAGTCTTGAAAAGAATAGTTCTACTTCTTCTCTTCAGGTCATTGATTTCAATAGAGAAAATCCTCTGAAGACATCCACTGAATCTTGGGAGACTCTTTCTCAACAAACATAACCACGAATAGGCTTTTCCCCAACAATAAAAATAAAATTAGAGGCCGAACATTCTAACGTAGATAGGCTTTTCTCGAGGAGATGGAAAAATATTGGTTGAATAACGTTCAAAATGTTCTCTCTACGACTCACAAACTGGGCGAAGATATTAGTTTTTCTGTGGCAAGTTCTGTAGAAATGTTACAGAGAACGAAATTTATCAGTTTTCCGTGACTTCTTAGTATCTCTCACTTCCTTCCTCACTATGCTTGGATCAATTTCTTCCATACGAAAATATTCGTATGGCTTTTAATGGTGGGGGGACCCTTACGGGTGGGTTCCACCTCGCCAATATATACTTGGTCAAATAGGCTACTGGTCACCCATTCAAGAGCAGTCCACTTCACGATCACATAGAAACCGCCCTCACTGAGCGGCCAATTCCATGTACTTCAACCATATATTTATTTAGTTTATACAAGAGAATTGTGTAATTAGTCTTATTTTTAATTCACAAATATAGGATTTGAGCTGACATATTTTGTAATCTGAATGGAAAAAGTTGATAAATCTGAACCTCTCATACTTTTCTCTCTCTCTTTTTCTATTTCACAGTATTTCTCACCAAATCTCACTCTCTTCCTCTCATTCTCTCTATGAGAGGATCTCATATGATCTTTATTACGCGAAGATGTATTAAGTTATATGTATGATTTCTTAATGTAATTTTTGCTCTAGCTATTTAAAATAGTATGTATTTCTGTGGGTAAGGTTGAAAAAGTTCAAAAAATAAATAGAATCATTCATTCATTCATTCATTCATTCATTTATTCATTCATTCATTCATTCATCCATTCATTTATTCATTCATTCATTCTCTCTCACTATACCTCTCTCTTTAAAGAGCAAAGTTTCCCTATTAGATTGGCTCTCGGGAGGAAATTTCCAAAGTTTCAACAACGTTTGAGGAATATTTTGAGATTTTGATGATTTGAGATTTGAGAATTTTGAGATTTTGAGATTTTGATGAATTTTGAGATTTTGCCAAATGCTCATTCCTATTGCTTTGGTTATAGGGTAGGCTGCTGTATGGATGAAAACCATGGAAATTATTGTCGTAGGCCAGGAAGTGTGGTAGGAGAGGGATGTTGCAAGAAACTTTATCATATAGATCATAAATAAGAAGGGGGGAATGATCCCCAAAAATTTCTAAAGTCTATGAATTCCTTGCTCATATTATTTGTTTGATGATTTGAATTGAATAGGATTGTCTGGAATGAAAGTCAGAACCTACCAAACTTTTCTACGTCATTTATACCGAAGAATATTTTCTTATAACGTTATATTGTTTTCATTTATTTATACGTTATGTTTTCATAACGTCTACATACTATTATAGTCTGTCCAAGCAAAGAAGACCCTCTGGCAAGATGGAAAAATGACTCCAGCCTGGTCAATGAGCCTCCAGCCTTTGTTCAAGAATTATAAATGTGGTCCTTACAGTAGATCATATTGTTTCCTACAATTTGAGATCGAATTAATCGTTTTTAAACCAATATTGACCGAGTTCTTTAATTTTCACATCTTTAAACTTAATTTACGAGTCATTTTCACATCTTGCCAGAGGATCTTCTTCGCTTGGACCTTCTTTTGGATCTTCTTTGCTTTACTATAGTAATATAATGAACTAGAAACAAAGTCAAAACGTGTTGCAATCTTTATTTTCCTTGGAAACCTGTTTAAAAACTAGTTGATAAAAATTGAAAAATAGCTAACAATACAGTAGCTGAACGAGAACTCCCTCCTTCCTACTCTCTGATTGGTTGAGGAGTATCAACCAATAGCGTCTTAGCCAATCACATTCAGGTATGACGTCAGACAACCGCCATTTCATGCAAGTTGCTTCAAATTCATAAAATAAAATGGTGGACAGTATAGCTAGATATAGTCTGTCCAAGCAAAGAAGACACTCTGGTCAGACGGGAGAATGACTCAAGTTCGGTCAATATTGGTTCAAAAATTATCAATTTGATCTCGAATTGTAGGATACAGTTTGATCTACTATAAAGACCACATTTTATAATTATTGAACAAATATTGACCAAGCTGGAGTCATATTCTCATCTTGCCAGAGGCTCTTCTTTGCTTGGACGGACTATACTGTACAATAACAGAGGCACACTCTTATTATTACAAATTGATTTACTATTTGTTCTTAGGCCTATAATGATTTTTATCACAATTTTTCATTACAAATTGATCCAAGAATTTTAGTCAATGGATGGTTTCGTGTTCTTGTGTGCTCCAACAGCTGATGTTGTTAATTAGAGTTGTAATGTAGCTATTACAGCTGGTTGTAGCTACTATCCTTAGATGATGTTTTTGAGATGAAAAGAAATAATAGATGATTTACATCAGCTATTATTAGGTTACATGAATACATTACAAGCGACAGACGAAACCGCCTAACGTTTTGGCGTTAGCTACACAATCTTCTTCAAACTGTGTAAACAGAGCTATATAATACCCGAAATTCGAATCGAAGTTTGACAAACATACTTTAATCCGAATTTTCTCAAATTTCAAATTCATATTTGGCGAACAAGACTAACATGGTTTTGTATGAATGTTCTAAAATTTTCAATTCATGTTTGACGAATAAGCTTTTGTGTAGTCTATCCAAGCAAAGAAGACCCTCTGGCAAGATGGGAAAATGACTCCAGCTTTGTCAATATCAGCAAGAATTATAAATGAGGTGTCAATAGTAGATCAAATTGTTTCCTACGATTTGACATCAAATTGATAATTTTTGAACCAGAATTGACCGAGCTTGAGTCATTTTCCCATCTTGCCAGAGGGTCTTCTTTGCTTGGACAGACTGTAGGCCTACATGTCAGAGGGCTTTGTCAGGGTAACGTACATAAACCATCTCGTCTGTTGGCTATGGAATATACATCAGGCAGGCCTATCATTCTATCATTAACCTGTCTTTGCAGTGGTATTCATATTCCTGTAGTATGATAGATAGGTAGATATTTTCAATTGTTACAAGGCTGCCACCTATTGTAACATTGAGTTACAAATATTGCAATTTTTACAAAAATCAAAGATCAGATTTTTACAGAATCAAAGATTTTTGTAATCAATGATATAATAGAGAGAAGATTAAGTATAGATAGAATAAATGGGATATCAGTGGGGAAAACATAGGTAGCAGAATTATGTATTAATATGGCATCCCATTTCCACGTTAGCAAAGATAGCATAAATGTAGGATATCCCATAACTGATACCATGGTTAGCATTTTCTCAGTGAAAAAATAAAGATGGGAATACTTATATAAATAGTATATGTATAGATAGATATAGAAATAGATAGATACTTATATATAGGATAGATATAAATAGTTATAGATAGATATAGTAGCATAGATATTAATTTATTTATCCATTTACAGAATATAATAAACTTTTGGCTAAAAACACAGACTAACCTCCAAAACGTCTTTATACAAAATTTTGATAAATAATAAGTTCGATAAGTATCCAGGTTATCTTATTTTGCTCCACTTTATCTGGCTCTCTGGTGTATTACGTCTATAAAAAATTGTATAATTGAAAATTTGTGGATATTGTGGTCGGCGGATTTTCTAACTAGATAATCGGTGAAAAGTAGATTAATATAAAACAACAATAGCCTGATTTTATTATTTGAGAGTTATCTTGTTGTTGGAAAATCAAAGAAAAGGTTGACGGTTGTGGTAAGTGAGTTGTAACATTGCAGCACTGGAAGCTCGTGCCCATGAAACAGGTGAAGTGCTGTACAGTAAAAGATACGGGCACTTCACCTATTCCGTGGGTACGAGCCGCCAGTGCATTGCAGTGATAATAAAATTAAGAGTGGCCTATCGGTGATTGGTGGATAAGATTGTTATCAATAGAAATGATTGAGAATTGTCAACAAAACTGAAGTATAACAGGAAACAAATCTATCGAGTCTGGAAAGTTCTAGAAACAGTCTAGAATATGTCAAACGCAATCCAGAAACATGATAAAAGTTCACAATGGAGCATGACGAACAAAGGTTCACTTTCAAGATCGTGGGACGTCAAGGGATTTGTGAATAAATTAAAGTTGAGATTGAAATAGTGAATTTTCAGAAGCATGGAGTGACTTAGCGAGAAGATGAGTTTTACCTGAGTTTTGATCAGCTGGATCAAAAAGGATAGATCGGCAACAGAGCACTGGCGGCTCGTGCCCAGCAAATAGGTGAAGTGCTGTACAGTAAAATATACGGGCACTTCACCTGTTTCGTGGGTACGAGTCGCCAGTGCAACAGAGGGTTTTTGTTGAGGATTTACACAAGAAAATTTGTAACTTTGATGTGAAACGGTCTTTCTGTAAACTTCACACAAAAGATGGGAAAACTTATTTAGGTTTGATAGTAGAGCTATGTAGTGATTTGAATTCTCTTTATTTAAAGTTAGATGCTGAGTTAGATTATAAATAGTTCGAACTGATTCCATCATTTGATTTATTCCATTCGATCAATTCAGTTTAGTATCAAGTAATATTTAATTTGTCCAAGCAAATAAGACAAACTGGCAAGATGGGAAAATGGGAAAATGAATCCAGCTCGGTCAATATCGGTCCAAAAATTATAAATTCGATTTAAAATTGTAGGAAACATTCTGATCTACAATTTGAGTTGTAATTTAGAATTTTTGAACCAATATTGACCGATCTGGATTCATTTTCCCATCTTGTCAGAGGCTCTTCCTTGCTACAGACTATACTTGGAGTGAGACTAATCCATTCAACAGTCCACAGAATCATAGAACTAGAAATAATTCTAAAATTCTGAAATTATATTACAAGTTAAAGTAAAACATGTTTCTTGAATACCACTTCGAAACTCGCATTTGCATCAGGGTTGACGTGAGTCATCAAAACTGCATAAAAAACAAATTTGCTCGAAAATATCTCCTTCTCATGATGGAGTCATCATCATCAAATCATACTCTGAGATGGTTATAGTGATAAATTCATTCAGATTGAATGTATGAGATGTTAGTGATGACATTTTGTTTGCGAGTGGTTTTCACAGTCACAGGAATGAATAGTCCACTTTTATTTATTTATTATCAAGTTACTACATATACTTAATGGAAGGTTCAACAGGATTTCTTCCAAAACTGTCCCTTTACCAATTTACATGAGAAGTCCAGATATTTAGGTTATGCCACTTTGGTTCATTTCATTCCACTGCAACAAGTTTTCACTCACAAGGATATACTGAACAAATTTTTAATTTTATATAATATTATAATTTCGAAGCAAGAATACTAGAAAACAAGAATAATCAATAATTTAAATACTATGAACATTTTAAAACTTTGAAAATTTGGTTTTCATATAAATAACGTTCACAATAAATTTTGAAATAATTGATGTTGGTTAATTACATTCTTCAATTTATTTCTTATCCCTAACATGTGGAACGGAATTATTGTCTTTAATGCGAAAACCTTAATTGTCTATCAATTGAATAGATACCACAGAAATATCAAAATATGATTATTCCATTCATTCCAAATTTAGGTCCGTTATTAGATTTATAAAATTGCCCGTTATAGATCTTTGAGGCGGATCTCATGTTTGAGGAAAATGCAATAGGTGGATTATTATCAAAATCATAATATTGTCTGATATAATATGAGGCACTTCTTGAGCAACATTCATTCAATGGTCGTTTGTATCTTATGAGAGCTATCATTGACACACAACCTTCAACTTTTTGACGTCATCAAAACCCCCTCTCCACAATAATGCCATACATTATTTGTGACGTCATATACTATGTACGAGATGTGATATACGTCTCAAATATAGAACTTGAGCCAAGCTACTGTAGAATTTATGTCACTCATTATTTTGAGAAAAGTACCGTATATTCAGAGCAAAATGACGGAATAAATGAAGATTGATGATGACTTTCAGAAACACTTGTCTGATCAGAGTCTCTTGAGTTGTTGATAGACCGTCTGTCATAAGTACACTTCAATGACAAGAGTACACATCCATTCAGAATAGTCGGTATCTATTTCACTAAAGAAACTTTTTGCATGTACAGGTAGCTATTTCTGTTTGAGCTTGAGGAAAAGCCAAGAACTGTGATCGACTACAGCTGTTCGACTGCGGCCAACCGTCGTATGAAGAAATACCTTCCTTTATCCGCAAACACGCGCAAAAAATTTGTTCATTTTGTCTCAAGTGATCGTGAATAGGGTATAGTTATTTTGAATTGAAAGTAAGGGCTTGCGCCAAGTTTTTGTGTGAATAGTTATACTATAGTATGTTAAACTATGTAGTATAGTTCTATAGCTAAGTTTTAGTGTAAATAGTTATACTATGGTATGTTAAACTATGTAGTATAGTTCTATAGCTAAGTTTTAGTGTAAATAGTTATACTATAGTATGTTAAACTATGTAGTATAGTTCTATAGCTAAGTTTTAGTGTAAATAGTTATACTATAGTATGTTAAACTATGTAGTATAGTTCTATAGCTAAGTTTTAGTGTAAATAGTTATACTATAGTATGTTAAACTATGTAGTATAGTTCTATAGCTAAGTTTTAGTGTAAATAGTTATACTATAGTATGTTAAACTATGTAGTATAGTTCTATAGCTAAGTTTTAGTGTAAATAGTTATACTATAGTATGTTAAACTATGTAGTATAGTTCTATAGCTAAGTTTTAGTGTAAATAGTTATACTATAGTATGTTAAACTATGTAGTATAGTTCTATAGCTAAGTTTTAGTGTAAATAGTTATACTATAGTATGTTAAACTATGTAGTATAGTTCTATAGCTAAGTTTTAGTGTAAATAGTTATACTATAGTATGTTAAAGTATGTAGTATAGTTCTATAGCTATGTTTTAGTGTAAATAGTTATACTAATACTATGCAATTGATTTTCAAAAAAAACCCTGCTTAATCATTTCCTTAAAGCAGGGATTGGAATCTATCTATATCAAATGAGAACTTTGATATTATTAACTTATACAATATAACTATTAGAATTATGTTAATAACATTCAAATTTTCGTGATTATGCTGAGTTGAATAATATAATAGATTAGGGTTGATTCACACTCACAGCCTTTTTTGTGATGGAGTTTCTGATACAGCATAATAAACGTTCCATTACGCTTTCTTATAATGATTTCAATTTTCAATGTTATTTAATCCATAGAAGAATAATTGTGAGGACGATACTATGAATGATGACAATTCAATTTTCGCATTTCTCTTTCAAATTGTTCGAGGAGAAGTGATGAAAAAGTTTGAACAAGAGTAAAAAAATGTAAATTGAAAGATATCATAATAGAATAAACCCAAGTTGAACGTCAAAATTAATATGATGGACGACGGAAAAGTCAAAATTCCGAAAGAGTTTTTCAAACTCGATGTTGGAGTTCTATTATATTATACTCCTCGTTAGGCTAATTTAGTAACTAATTTACCTTTATTCAGAAACATTTTATTGAATGACAACAAATTATTCCCAACCCGAAAGTCTTTGCAGAAAAAGTTCCAATCCAATCCAAAGTTTGCTTTCTTTTATTCATCCGAAGAAATTGAAAAAGTTGGCGAAAGTTTTTCAGGTGTAAAATACTTTTGTCTCAAAACTCGGACTTCTATGTAGGCTTTCTATAGTCTGTCCAAGCAAAGAAGACCCTCTGGCGAGATGGAAGAATGACTCAAGCTCGGTCAATATGTGTTCAAAAATTATCAATTCAATCTCAAATTGTGGGAAACAATTTGATCTACTATTAAGACCTCATTTATAATTCTTGAACAAATATTGATCAAGCTGGAGTCATTTTCCCATCTTGCCAGAGGGTCTTCTTTGCTTGAACAGACTATACCTGATCTGTAATCTTGTTGAGTGCGGAAAATTTTTATTGAAGATCGTAATTTGATAACAAATGAAATGACTTGTTTCATAGAAGAGAGAATTAAATAATTTTCTGGATTACAAAACTGCTGAAACAGAGTTAGCCTAAATGAAGTGCAAGTTGAACAAAAAATTATTGATCTATGTGTACTATGATGTATGATAGTGTTGTATTGATGTAATTTCACGTATATCGATGATTTTATGAACATAAAATATGGTATAATAAATTGTAGTACATTGTAATAAATTGTATATTCATCATCTATTTTATTTATGTACAATGATGTACCTACGGCATTTCTAATGAATTTTTTGGGTGTAATTGGATATATAATGTGAACTGCAATTTGGAAAAGTTATAGAAAACTTACCATTGTAGCTGGACTTATCGATCCAAAGCTCCTGATGTATAGCTCGCAATAAACTGTAGTTGCGTTATCTGAAAAAATAACAGAATATTCTATTAATAACATAAATATAGGCTAACAAAAAGATTAAGATGTTTAGAAGAATATCCGTTCTTTTTTAGACGATAAAAAGAATATTTGCTTTTAAAACAGTATCCAATATGCTATATTTCCACAATTGGCTGATTTGAATACTACAGAATATAATTTTTTTGTTAAGGGATCTATAGCTCCTTCAGCTGCCCCTTAGGATGCCTGCTTGCACTAGATTAAATCAATAAGAATAGGTAAAATATTAATTTAACTCTGGCAAACCAGTATTCAGTATACAGTGTATCCGTTATTGGCTGATTTAAAACAGAACTGATGATTTTCAACAGATTTTGCTTGAATCTCTCTTGAGGGGGATGCTTATTGAATAATGAGTGATTGAGATTATATAATTATTCTCTCAGCATTAGTAATGCTACACAACATTATAAATTAATAAGAAAAGCTAAAATCTACGCCCATAAACTAGAATTCAGTACGAAATGTCTCTGCTCTCAGCAGATTTGGAAAAATCCTGGGTCTTGTGTGAACATGGGTGAACGCTCATCCTCAAAAATAGTGTTGGTGCTTTAAGCGTGAAACAATCACGTGACTTTGGGCAGAATACACCGCCATTACCAAGCTCGTCTCTTCCACAAAATTTTCAATTTCGTGTCCAAAATCACTCCTAAAACGTCACTTTTATTAGGAGGTAACGTAACAATAGCCAAAGCAGAATGAAGGTCACCACGCAATTATTACAAAAAGTAATGTCCACTTTCAAGCTTTCAAATCCCAACACAGCTTTTGTTATAGTCAAGTTAGTGAAGCTTGTAACAAAGTTATTATAAGGATGTGTATGTACCCTTTATCTTATCCATATCGAAATGTCTACCTATTTTATAGGATAGGTCTAGAGAGACATAAAACCGAGCTGCATCATAAAACAGCAGTAATTAAGTGTGAGGTCGCACACAGGGGCTGTTCTCATACCTGGATAGTTTAAAGGGACAAACACATACTGAAACCAAAAGGCTTCCCTCTAATCTCTCTTTCATATCGAGATGAGTCTCTCTCTTCAATCTCTCTCTCTCGCTCTTACAATAACAAAGTTCACCTACCCACTCTGCCCAGATTTTATTTGCAATTTTGTCGTCCGTTGCGTGAAATCACCACTGGCGGCTCCTGCCCACGAAACAGGTGAAGTGACCGCATCTTTTAATGTGCAGCACTTCACCTGTTTCGTGGGCACGAGCCGCCAGTGGAAATCACATCCCTCTTAGGCTCTGTTATGACCTGTTGGACACCTGATTTTATTAAAAGTGACAGCGAAACTTTACTCCGTACAATTAGATGTAAGTTCCGATTTGGTGTGACATGCATAAGATAGGAGCTACAATATATTCAAGTTCGAAAGTTACATAAAATAGAGTACAGGTGAGGATTTCAGACAGGACACGCCGCTTTTGAAAGGGCTGCATTGTTGATGTTTCTTGATAATAATTCTCAAGTTCCTATTCTAAATTCTAATAATTCTAGAGCGAGAGTCGTTGATGGAAAACAAAACAAAAAAGGAATTGAGGTAGCCTGAACGGAGTATACAGCAAGAGAACAAGATTATGGAAAAAGTATTTTATTAGAACAAATTTATGGTATATTCTGTGTTGAAAAAGGTAATACGTGGATAAGGAGCTAATACATATATTATGTACAAGTTGTGAAGTGAATCACGAAAAAAAACAATAAGATGAGAACTTAATGAACCATTAAAAATCGGGGGAAGAAAATAATTCAAGAACAACCAACGAAGATAGGGAATGAACTGCAATCTGTAATAGAATAATATATGACATTTTGTATTTGATGAGATATTATTTTATAGTTTTAATGAAAGTTTAGAAAGTTGATCGATGGATGAAATCAGATCATGAATATACATGTAAACATATACAAGTATACTTGTAAACAAAAACATGAACAAAGTTGAACAATATCCAGAATTTACAAAAAAAGCGAATTGGTAGAGAAACTTTATTTTGAAAAATAAATGAAAATCAAACACCCTTTGAAAAAAACTTTAAAATTATTAAAACACAGACATGTTTCGGCACATTAGGTCATTATCAATGATCCACATATGGATAATGGCCTAATGTGCCGAAACATGTCTGTGTTTTAATAATTTTAAAGTTTTTTACATGGGTGTTTGATTTTCATTTATTTTTCAATTATTTTAAATAGCCCTAATTTTTAAAGTTCAGTTTTCAAACTTTTTTTGTATTTTGAATTTGAAAAGGAAGAAGATTGATGAAACTGCAACGAAACAAGAACAAAGATGAACAAACAGAATACGAAAACAAGACAAATCTGACGAGAAGAATTATTGGGAAGTATGTTATCAATTGGAACATTGGAGGATGAAGTTCAATCACGAACGATTAACAAAACAAAGGCGGCAAATCGGAGTTGGAAGAGACACTCATAAACTTGAAATAAACTTGAAAAATGTAAAATACACAAAATTAGAACAAAAAATTCCTAAAAAAATTGAGGACTTCCAATAGGTATCTTGTTTATCCTGTATACAGCACAATAAACAAACAGGATGAAGGCACAATAGGTATGAAACAGCTGAACAGAAGTGTACAAATATTTAGATTGGAAATTGAAATGGTCAATATAGGAATAAATCCGAACAAACGTCGAAACAAATAGCGTTCCCAAAAAGTGAAACATTGCTGGCTTTATTGACTCATATAGATACCCTGATCTGATAGCGTTGTGAAAGGTTTGAACGGTTCAATTCGGGTGCTTGGAAAGAAAAAAAGAGGCTCATATTTGTTTTGAAAAAACATTTTTCCTACAATAGGCTATCGGTAGCTTTTGGAGAATATCGTTACACATTGAAAACTCAATTAGCCGGGAAATTGTTGGGCCTGTTATACTATGGTATGTCCAAGCAAAGAAGACATTCTGGCAAGATGGGAAAATGACTCCAGTTCGGCCAATATTGGTTCACAAATCACCAATAATTAGGTCTCAAATTGTGAAAAACATTCTGCTCTACAATTTGAGACCAAATCGATAATTTTTGAAACGAATATTGACCGAGCTGGAGTCAATTTCCCATCTTGCTAGATCGTCTTCTTTGCTTGGACAGACTATTTAAAAAAAGGAGCATTCATTATCATACTCCAGTTTTATTAGCTTTGTTAGTTTTGGATTCGCAGATGATGGTTATAGACTAATTCTGAAACAATTAAACTCTGTGCTCCAGCTTGAGTGTTTCAATATTTTTGTTGCAATATGACCAGATAGCAATCGAGTATAGATGATGCAATAAACTTGGGCTCCTTGTGCGCTCCAACAGCTGATGTTGTCAATTGGAGTTGTCATTTAGCTATGCCTCGATGATATTTTTTAAATAGATGCTTCACATCAGCTGTTAGCAGGTTACGTCACGTAAAAGAGACAGACGAAACCATAATAACTTCTTGGCATCAGCTATACTGGGCTACAGTCATACAATCTAATTGTAGACTTTAGCCTTATCAAAGAGGAACCTGAGGAGAGAGTTCTATTATTCTATGGCCATATGCAGAGATCCCTCTGGCTGTGGCCGCACTGCCGGTGGGTAGAGCCTGGAGGGTGAAGGGTAGTTGGTAAATCTGTAGAACATACACACCATCCACAGTAATACATCGTATGAATGGTATGTGTTCGGCCGCCATCTTGAAATTCTTAAATATGGACAACATAACCTCAAAAAACAGAATGACGTCATACCATTCATACGATGTATTACTGTGGATGGTGTGTATGTTCTATAGATTTACCAACTACCCTCCACCCTCCACGCTCTACCCACCGGCAGTGCGGCCTCAGCCTCTAAGCCCAGTTACTAATAAGCGCCCAGTCTAGTGCAGGACAATTGGATAGAGGTTCAGGAAACACTATTCGAGGTAATGCAGTTCGAGAAAGAGCAGAACATATTATTATTATCCTGGGTGTACTATTCAGGGGGGGGGTTTAGTTCCAGGAGAATTGATACAAATTCAAATTCAGGATGGTGAGGGGGGGTTACAGTTCCGGCTTGAAAAGGTATACAAAGTCGGGAGAATACAGTAAGTGAGGTAGTTAGCTTTAAGGAAAATAATAATATGAAAGGGTGAAGAAGGAGAAGAAGAAGGAGAAGAAGAAGAAGAAGAAGAAGAAGAAGAAGAAGAGAAGGAGGAAGAAGAAGGAGAAGGAGAAGAAGAAGAAGAAGAAGAAGAGAAGAAGAAGAGAAGAAGAGAAGAAGAAGAAGAAGAAGAGAAGAGAGGAGAAGAGAGGGAGAAGAGAAGGAAGAGGAGGAAGGAAGAAGAGGAAGAAGAGAAGAAGAAGAAGAAGAGAAGAAGAGAAGGAGGAAGAAGAGAAAGGAGAAGAAGAGGAGGAGGAGAAGAAGAGAAGAAGAAAGAAGAAAAGAAAAGAAGAAGAAGGAAGGAAGAAAAGAAGAAGGAAAGAAGAAGAAGAAGAAGAAGAAGAGAAGAAGAAGAAGAAGAAGAAGAAGAAGAAGAAGAAGAAGAAGAAGAAGAAGAAGAAGGAAGAAGAAGAAGAAGAAGAAGAAGAAGAAGAAGAAGAAGAAGAAGAAGGAGGAGAAGAAGAAGAAGAAGAAGAAGAAGAAAAAGAAGAAAAAGAAGAAAGAGAAAAAGAAGAAACTCCTAACAGCACACGGAATTCACTCTCACTTCAGGGACAATTGGTAGGTTTCAGGAGGATATAGTCATATCAGTCCAAACTAAGAAGACAGTCTGTGGAAAGATGTGAAAATGACTCCAGCTCGGTCAACATTGGTTCACAAATTATAGTTTTGGTATCAAATTGTATATCAGGATGTTTTGTACAATTTGAGATCAAAGTTTCTAATTTTTGAACCAATTAGTAGGAGTAATTTTTCCATCTTGTCAGAATGTCTTCTTCGCTTGGATGGAGTAGTTGGTTGGTTTCAGAGGGATACTATTCCAGTACAATTTAGGGGGGAGGTGGGGGGAACGTGCATTGTTTATTACAGACATTTGCCAACAACCACGACTGACTGACCAGTTGTGAAGTTGCCCCTTTTGAAGTCCCCCCCTCAAGCATAGGGATTTAGCGCTAAGTTGTGTGTTGTATTGCCCGAGCTAAGCTTGAGCGAGCAAACAAGACATTCGGGCAGGATGGAAAAATGACACCAGCTCGGCCAATACTGGTTCAAAAATCATCGATTTGATCTCAAATTGTAGACAACATTCTGCTCTACAATTTGAGACCAAATTTATGATGTTTGAATTAATATTGACCAAGTTGGAGTCATTTTCCCATCAAGTCAGAATGTCTTCGCTGCTCAACCAGACTTTACCTCGATTACTATAATAGTCTGTCCAAGCAAAAAAGACCCTCTGGCAAGATGGGAAAATGACTCCAGCTCGGCCAATATTGGTTCAAAAATCATCGATCTGGTCTCAAATTGTAGAAACCATTCTGCTCTACAATTTGAGAACAGTTTTATTAATTTTTAACCAATATTGACCGAGCTGGAGTCATTTTCTTAACTTGTCAGAGGGTCTTTTCTGCTTGTCCAGACTATATACCTTGATTACAGTCAGCAATAGTCTTTCCAAGCAAAGAAGACCCTCTGGCAAGATGGGAAAATGACTCCAGCTTGGTCAATATTGGTTAAAAAATTAACAATTCAATATCAAATTGTAGATAAGAATGTTTTCTACAACTTGAGATCAAATTGATAATTTTTAAACCAAAATTGACCGGGCTGGAGTCATTTTCCATCTTGCCAGAGGGTGTTTTTTGCTTGGAGAGACTATACAGATAGTAGAACAGTACAGATCTGGGGGATTGTCTGTGAACTTCATAATTATCACGTACGGTGTGGGTGGGGAATTAGCCTGCAAATTGCTCTTTCAACAGTGACACAGACCAGAGAGATTCAGAAGGGAAAATCACAGTGAAGATAGAATTGCATGTGAACAGAAGACGAAATGGAAAGATAATTTTGAGGGAAATGCGGAAGAATATTATTTTGTAATGATTCTAGTTTTCGAGAAGAAGAAGAAGAAGAAGAAGAAGAAGAAGAAGAAGAAGAATCTCCTTCTCATCCTTCTACCTCACCACCTCATTATCATGATCCTTATTCCCATCCTTCTTCTCTTCCGTCTCCTTTCCCTCTCCTCCTCCTTCAAGAACAACTTCTTCAGAAGAAGAAGAAGAAGAAGAAGAAGAAGAAGAAGAAGAAGAAGAAGAAGAAGAAGAAGAAGAAGAAGAAGAAGAAGACAGAAGAAGAAGAAGAAGAAGAACAACCCATCTTGAAGAAGAAGAAGAAGAAGAAGAAGAAGAAGAAGAAGAAGAAGAAGAAGAAGAAGAAGAAGAAGAAGAAGAAGAAGAAGAAGAAGAAGAAGAAGAAGAAGAAGAAGAAGAAGAAGAAGAAGAAGAAGAAGAAGAAGAAGAAGAAGAAGAAGAAGAAGAAGAAGAAGAAGAAGAAGAAGAAGAAGAAGAAGAAGAAGAAGAAGAAGAAGAAGAAGAAGAAGAAGAAGAAGAAGAAGAAGAAGAAGAAGAAGAAGAAGAAGAAGAAGAAGAAATAGAAGAAGAAGAAGAAGAAGGTTATATATAAAATAAGTAGACTACATTATCATAATATTGAATATCCAATACAGTAGCCTATTTGATTGAATTCTGTGTCGAGTTTCAATCATTCCCACATTCGATATCATTTAAATTATCCCATTCTCTTCTGCATTCTTCATAGAAAAAAAGACAATTCAATGATTCCTTCTCTTAGAAAAACCTGAAACACTCTTTATATCATTTAATTACATTATCCCATTCTCTTCTGCATTCTTCATAGAAATTCAATGAGACCGTAAATTCAATGTTTTCTCCACTTTTAATCATTCATAGTTCGTTAATCCGTAGATCTTCATTCGCAATTCTTAGATGCTTTCAATTACCTATAATTACTTTACTACCGAATTAATTACATTTGTAACCGACAAAAATTGTAACTATGTATTTTTTACTCAATTTTTACTATATTCTCTACATTATGTTTGTGTTATAGGAATAATAATTGGCCATTTATATAGTCTGCCCAAGCAAAGAAGACATTCTGGCAAGTTGGGAAAATAACTCTAGAACGGTTTAAAGATTTTAAATTTGCTATCAAATTGTGGATCAGAATTTTTCTTACAATTTGAAACCAAATTTATAATCTCCCAAACAATATTGAATGAGCTGGAGTCATTTTCCCATCTTGCCAGAATGTCTTCTTTGCTTGGACTGACCATACTCATTATCCACCAATAGTGTGAATAGCAATTGAAAGAAAGAAGAATTCAATCATTATTTTTATTAATAACAAGTAAGCAATTCGAGCATGAACCAATTCATAAGGAAGTACACTATTCAATCAGCTTCAGAATTTCAGCCAATTGGAGAACAAGAGAGAAACTGCAGTCAGCCCGCCTCTATAATTCTCTCGCAATACAATTGGTCGCCCCACCAAGCTCCTCCTCCAACTAGCCACGCCTCCAGCCAATCACAAGCCAGCAATGGGGAACGATCTTGTAGTGCTCACCTATTACAAGTGTCTAGTGGGATAGCGTTTCTTACATTATTTATTATTTTCCGTTGACATCATAATTTATCAATATTATTGGTTCTAGAATTAGAGCATTCTATCACATTTCAATCTTGAATTTGTTTGAATCCAATTTTGTGTGTATTGTGAGTTACCTTCTTCAAATTACAATACTTTGAATCAAACAGAAACGACTGGCGGCTCGTGTCCACGAAACAGGTGAAGTGTTGTACAGTAAAAGATACGGGCACTTCACTTGTTTCGTGGGTACGAGTCGTCAGTTACAAATACCCATCCACGAAATCATTGACTCCTGAAATGTTATTCCCCAATAGTAAATAAATGAACAAAAAATAAATTTAATCACCTACTGCTAAAATTCCTCCACTGAAAACAAAACCAAGTAAATCCCAATTCACTCCTGGAATTCCTAAGCCTGAATCAAACAGAGAAAGGATTCCGATCCCACTAGACGTCAAACCTGCAATCATACGATAATAAAAAAACACATTCACACAAAAAATCCAACGAATCTCAAACCTTGAATCGAACAAAAAATCTTCCAACCCTCAACGTTAGTTGATGTAACTTCTGAACCGGCCGGTAATGTACAATATCTATGGAATAAACGGTTTACCAAGTCGAAAGTTACATGAAGTACAACTGGGATCAAAAATAAAAACACCGAAAGTACACGAATTTAATTGCCGTTGTATTTCGGAAAGAGTAGACGCCATAAAGATAGGCGGTTGGGAATGACTGTTAATAATAGCAAGCTCTGTCAGGACAGTCGGCGAGCTGTCTGCGAGAAAACTACAAGACTAGAGCGTATCTAGCTTCACTATCTCGCTCTCAAAGACAGTTTCAGACTGTCCTGAAAGAGGTGAGAATTGATAACAATCATTCACCAACCGCATTACTTTGTGACATGATATTTAGTCTGTCCAAGCAAAGAAGACCCTCTGGCAAGATGGGAAAATGACTCCAGCTTGGTGAATATTTATTAAAAAATCATAAATGTGGTCTTAATAGTAGATCAAATTGATTCCTACAATTTGAGATCATATTGATAATTTTTGAACCAATATTGACCGAACTTGAACGAATTTGACCATCTTGCCAGAGGATCTTCTCTGCTAGTCAGACTATGCTTAACCTATTACAATACCTTATACAACTATATAATACAGATATAGTCTGTCCAAGCTAAGAATACATCCTGGCAAGATGGAAAAATGACTCCAGCTCGGTCAATATTGGATCAAAAATCATCAATTTAGTTTCAAATTGTAGATAACATTTTAATCTAGAACTTGAGACCAAATTCATAATTTCTGAACCAATATTGATCAAGCTGGAGTAATTCTCCCATCTTGTCAGAATGTCTTCTTTGCTTGGACAGACTATATTTGAAGTTGAGTGTAAAACGTTTAAAAAGTCGCGCTCCTACGCGCAACTTCAACAAGTTGCTAATTTTTGCACTGAAAGGAGAAAAAACGCGACGTCACGACGCCTGCCAATTAATGTGCCAACGGCGGCGTTTTTTTCTCGCTCAACTCCGCGTGGTGGAATTAATTAAAAATAAACAGACAGGTTCAGAATAAGTGATGGGTGGGGGGGGGGGGTGTTGTGAGAGGTGAAAGGGGTTGGATCCAAGATTCAATTAACTTTCTAAGGCGAACTTCAACAAAATTGGCGATTGACTGATGCATTCTATCAATGATCAACTCTGTCAGGACAGTCGGAAGATGTCTTCTAATACGAATAAGTAAAGCTGAGGTCATTCTCAACTTATAATGCGCTCTCACAGACTGCTTACCGACTGTTCTGACAGAGCTGACTATCATTAAAAGTTGTTCCAAAATCGCCAATTTGGTTGGCGTCTGCTGTAGTATGTTTAAAGGGTTGATGCTCTCAGAAGTAAGACGGGGGTATAGTCTGTCCAAGCAAAGAAGACATTCTGGTAAGATGGAAAAATGCCTGTAGCTTGGTCAATATTGGTTCAAAAATTATCAATTTGGTCTCAAATAATTGTAGATCAGAATTTTGTCTACAATTTGAGACCAGCTTAATCATTTTTGAACTAATATTGATCGAGCTAGAGTTATTTTCCCATCTCGCCAGAATGTCTTCTTTGCTTGGACAGACTATAGCTGAGCTAGTATAGGGTGTTGAGTAACTGTGTTTTCTTAACCAGGGGCAAGGGGGTGTGCTTGATCGCTTTCTTTTCAATCGGATGAAAATTGGTGGAAGTCGATCTTGGTTGAATAAGTGTTACCTGTGGAGTTGGAATACACGACCTTGACACGATATTGGATTGATTTTTGGATGAAAAATAGTGTATCATGTTGAAAAATCACAAAAAACAGATAATGTTAGAACGCAGCAGACTTGGGGATTAAGATATATAGCTGAAACGTTGGGCGGTTTCGTCTGTTTCGTTTGCGCTCCAACAGCTGATGTTGTCAATCATTGTCAATAATAATTATTGACAATAATGCCTGGTTTTTCCCAAGCACACTCTAGGTTGAAGGACCCTCAAATTTAGATGAACAGCTGACATTTTCTATGATAAGTATAGGAAATGTAGTAAACTGTAGTAAACTTGAGGGTCCCTCAAATTTGAGTGTGCTTGAAAAATGCTATGCGTAGATAATGTTTATTGAAATAGAAAGAGACAAAATAGAGTAGCTCTACATCAGCTGTTAGTAGGTTACACAACGAAGGCTACAAGAGACAGACGAAACCACCCAAACTCTTCTATCCTCAGCTATAAATTACGCCGATTGGTGATTAGCATAACTATAACATTCTATAGTCTGACCAAGCAAAGAAGACCCTCTGGCAAGATGGGAAAATTACTCCAGCTTGGTAAATATTTGTTCAAGAACTAGAAATGAGACCCTAATAGTATAGATCGAATTGTTTCCTACAATTTGAGATGAAATTGATGATTTTTGAACCAATATTAACTTAGCTAGAGTCATTTTCCCATCTTGCCAGTGGGTCTTCTTTGCTTGGACATACTATACCAAAAAGATAGCCGATTCATCTGTCTCTTGTACCCTTCGTGATTTAACCTACTAACAGCTAATGTAAAGCATCTATTGTCTCTTTTGATTTCGAAATCAACATCTGGGCGTAGCTAAATGACAACTCCAATTGACAACATCAACTGTTGGAGTACAAGAGAAGCAGACGAATCCGCCTTATATTTTAGCGTCAGTTGTAGTAGAATACGGACCACTATAAAAAACAATAATTACTCGCAGTCCACTTCTTTATTTCACAAAAGTTCACCTCAACTAATAAATTTCTTGAAAACCCCTTGATCCTAGGATTTGGAGTTGGAAATTTTTATTGGGCTAATAATACAGAGGCTCCACTCCTTGCAATTATTCTCAATATGAAATCTGAGTCTCGACATAGCGTCTATTGTGAATTAATTCACAATATGAATTATCAATTATGTCATTATGAAACATGTAATTTATTATGAATTACTTCATAATAAGTTATACTCTATTAATCTATGTTCAGAATGCTTAATTTCCCAACTCTATTATTCAAAACGAAAGCAAGAGCGTGTTCAAAAGTGAACGCAAATCAAGAGTTGTCCCGTTTAACATAGAAAGGGCAAGCATCTTGCATTCTAAATCTTGCCTAATGTCCATTCACTAATGTTATAATCTGTCCAAGCAGAGAAGACATTCTGGCAAGATAGGAAAATGACTCCAGCTCGGTCAATATTGGTTTAAAAATCATTGATTCGGTCTCAAATTGTAGAAAACATCCTGATCTACAATTTTAGACCAAATTTACAATTTTTGAAACAATATTGACCGAGCTGGAGTTATTTTCCCATCTTGCCAGAATGCCTTCTTTGCTTGGACAGACTATAGCCCCCGCATAATATATCTCGGACCAATATATACAATGCATAGTCCAGTATTATATGGTCAATAGAGACATTATATAAGGACAGAGACAATATATACAACCTCCAATAAAATGAACCCCTGGCGGCTCGTACCCACGAAACAGGTGAAGTGCCCGTATCTTCTACCGTTCAGCACTTCACCTGTTTTGGGGGTACATATTCAAGACTCATACAACATATACACCCTACTTTCTACTTTGTTATACAATATATAGATTTAAGACTGATAGTCATTATATACATAATAATAATAATCCACAGCGTTGAATAAAATCTTGAACCTATTACAGTGCGCTCTGGTGGTTGGGAGTTACATTAATAATACTGAATACAAATGTCACCACTTGTTATTTGTCAGAGAAATAGAACGTCACTGAATTTAGATAAACTAAAAACGACTTGAATAATGTATTTATGTTTATTATGTTGGTAGAGGCTCATAGCCATGAATACCATGCTTCTTTCATATTTATAATATACAGTGCGGCATATTCTAGGAATATTGCGGTGTTTTTTGATCTTTGGCACTGGCGGCTCGTACCCACGAAACAGGTGAAGTGCTCGTATCTATTTACTATACAGCACTTCACCTGTTTCGTGAGCACGAGCCGCCAGTGATCTTTGGTAGTCTGTTCGAGCAAGGAAGACATTCTGGCAAGATGGGAAAATGACTCCAGCACGGTCAATATTGGTTCAAAAATTATAAATTCAGTCTTAAATTGTAGATTAGAATGTTTTCTATAATTTGAGACCAAATCCATGATTTTCGAATCAATATTGATCGAGCTGTAGTCATTTTCCCATCTTGTCAGAATGTCTTCTTTCCTTGACCAGACTATAGTTATCAAGGGTCAGAGGAGAATCTACTTGGAGAATGGGAAACAACTTGGTTTGTTACAAGTAGGCTATAGCATTTTCAATGCACTGTAACAAGGTTACATTTAAGGTTAAGTGGAAGAGAGGACCTGCGAGTCCTAACTTCGCCTGTTATAAAAGACAAAAATAAATAATAACATGAAAATGAGAAATTGTTTCGTACAGAGCTCTTTGAAAGTCATGTGGACTTTCTTTACTTGAATATTCAAAGCGTGTTCAAAATAATAATTATAACAATGTTTTATTCAACTTGCTTTGTGATACTAATACCTGGTTTGCTGGTAGAGGCTTACTGTAACAGTATAGACTAGAACTGCAGTAGCTAAGTAGACTGTTAAGAAAGAGTAGAAAATGTTTTAGGATTTAAAATCAAATATAAACTAAATCATATGAAACAGAAGGATTGTTGGTACTTAGCTAAACACAATACTACAATATGATGGGCAAAATATGCTAATAGAATAATACAGTATTTGCTTATTGAATAGAACGCTAAGTAGATTTAGTATGGTCTAAGTGCTGTAAAACAGTGTAAATCCTACTGCATAATTTAAAACAATCTGAAGATTATAATAATTTACAGTGCTTTTGAGTATTCCGGGTGTTCAGGACTAGCGGGAAGTATTTCTATGTATAATAATAATAATAATTCATTTCAATCTCCATTTATTGCTATACAAATAGACAACGGACTTATGCGACAGCAATATTAATATTAGAATTAATCATTATTATAATTACTTAGCAGTTGGTGTACTTCATAATATCTAATAATTCTTCCATCTTTTGTTATTTTTTGTGAGGGTGATGCCTTCATGGGCTCTTGGGCCTGTGCATGGGTAATGGGAAGGATGATGATGAGAGATGAATGGACCTACTGCTTTAGGTGAGTTCCGAACCACCGGGAAGCGACTTTTGAGGCTCATAAATTGAATTCAGAGGAACCGGTCACCATTACAACAGTGGTGGTAGAGGCATGCACGTCGCTTATCTAATCTATTTCTATGCAAGGACTTGAGTTATTATTCCATTTGAAGAAGGTGTGTGGAGCTATAATGCCTGAATAGTATTAGAATGAGAATTAATTTAATTGGTTAGAGCAAAAACTACTAGAGCACACAATACAGGGGTTGCTTATACTAATCTCCACTTAGTGGAGATTTAGAATAAACAGCAACATCCCGATTTGAGAGTTGAAGGAGTTATTTTCTTCATTATTATTTAATGAAGGAATTTCCTTCATTATGTTATTTCCTTCATTTATTGAAGGAATTGAGAGTTGAAGGAGTTATTTCCTTCATTATTATTTAATGAAGGATTTAACGATTGAGAGTTGAAGGAGTTATTTCCTTCATTATTATTTGATGAAGGAATTTCCTTCATTACATTATTTCCTTCATTTATTATTATAATGAGAGTATTATTGTAATCTCTCACAGTTTCAATTCACATTACATGTTATTATTATTATTTCCTGAATCTACTAGCTTTATTCTACATAAAATTTAATCTCTTGTTGACTCAGTTCATGTGATTTTATTTAGGGCCGGTTTCTCCAAGTTGGATTAAACCAAATTTTGGATTAACGTTTGATCGGTGTGACCTTGCTTACTGCTATCAAGAAAGTGAAATACGAAAAGATTATATTTTAGTACTTTTTTGTACCAAGAAGGAAAATCTTTGTACCACCACCCTAACAGAGATAATAGTAATTCTGCGGTAAGAAAACAAGTTGACACTCTTTCCCTGCATATTTTATAAAATTATGCAACATTTAAATACACCCTATTATTGTTATATTCTTGTACTTCTTTGTACCACTGAGATAAAATTTTGTACCATCTCATTTTGGTTCAAATCTAATTGAATTTGGCTCGTGTCAGATTCTAACCCCCGACTTTCTAATTGCTAGAACCCAAAAATAAGAGGAGTACAAAAAATTTTTCTAATGGTACAAAATTTCATGGAATTAATACAATGTTACGGCATAGTTTTCATTCAAATTTGGACAGGTCGGGGTACAGGTTTATGTTGCGGAGTAGGTAATGGAAAATTCCCATGGCGGGGTTTTCAAATTTTGGTTGGTTAAATGAATTTCAATGAAACTTGGCAGAATTTGTTTAATCGGTCAGGACTAGGAGATTAAATTTCAAGATAAACCATCAGCTGAATGATGGAAATTAAACTCTCAAAAAAATGAAAAATATAGCAGCTGGTTGACTTGTAATTCTGTGAATGCAGGATAACCAACCTGAGCACTATAAAGATGGGTCAACATGCAAGATCCAGAGCATATTTTTTCAAATAAAATAAATATTCATGCACTAATTGAACGATTATCGAATTAATTATACATTTTAAATTATTGTAGTTGAATAATTTGATTATACCATTACACTTCAACTCTTTTCATTCAAATATAGAATTTGTATGCCGGTAAAATGTGTAACGGTGCTAACCCCAAAATGCATTTGCCATGTCAGATTGGCTACCGACCAAGAAGAATTGCTATTATCTCAGTTAGTGGAATGGTACGAAAAATTTCTCTTGTGGTACAAAAAGACACAAAATTAGCACAAAAATATGATCTATTCAAATGTCACTTTCTTGATAGCAGTAAGCAAGCACACACCGATTTTGGTTTAATCCAAAATTTGGTTTAATCCAACTTGGAGAAACCGGCCCTTAGAACGAGAATTTAAGGGGAATCTCAAGCATGTGATTTTACGCTGTTCACTTAATTCCGCCATAGCGAGTTACAATTCTGCAGTTCTTCATACTTATAAATACTTGAGAGTACTATATTGTAATTTGTTCATGTAGCGACAATAGTGCTACTTCAAATGTAATAATTCCATGAAAGTCTGTCGAAGCAAAGAAGACCCACTGTCGAGATGAGAAAATGACTCCAGCTCGGTCAATATTGGTATAAAAATACTGATTTGGTCTCAAATTGTTGACCAGGATGTTTCCTACGATTGAGACAAATCAACAATTTTTGAACCAATATTGACCGAACTGGAGTCATTTTCTCATCTCGCCAGAGGGTCTTCTTTGCTTGGACAGACTATACAAGTAGAAGACGCAACGTTCTCGATCAACTTCAAATCTCAATGAAATCAATTTCGCAGGAAATAAATCTTCATACTCTTATAATAGAATCAAGTAATTCATGGTACTGAAGTCCCTCTCAACACCCCTACAATTTAACAACCAATAAGAATTTAACAACATTATGGTCGATCAAATTATATGTAAGATTGGGATTTGACTCGCAGAAAAAACCTGAAATGAATTGAAGTCGTGTAAGCGTATTATATACCGTACCTACAAAATCACTCTACGTATTAAAGATTTTGAATAACTCTATTCAATACGATCGATTCAATAAAATTCCGATGAAATGAGTCGAATTCGAAACCATAATTTGATTTTATTCAGTCATATCGTATTCAATAGGTCGAAATTTCATCGAACCAGGAACCAATGAAATCTTGCTAAAAAAACATGTTGAATACCGATGGAATAAGTCAAATTCAACATCATAATTTCATTTTATTCAATCGTATCGTATTCAACAAATCGTAATTTTATCCATAGAAACTTATGTAATCTTGTTGGAAAGCTTGATAACATTTTGAGTCAACTTATTGGGGCACTCGTGAAATTTAATTTACTCTCAGACTGGCCACTAAACTGTTAATATTCTCAATGGAACAGATTACCGCGAATCTAACTCAATCTCCAAGTAATTATGAACAGAAATCGATTTTATGACCTCTAAAATTGTAGAAGCGTACCTAGTGCTCACTCTATTGTAATTGAAAATGGCGTTGTCTGGAAGTAGAAGCAACAATATCGAAAGTTGTGATCAATTTGTTTCATTAATTGAAACATTTATTTAGAGAACCGATATCGTACGATGTACAGGAACCGATATATCTGTAATTGAAGATGATATGTATCGAAATGTAGAAGGATTTTTATCGAAATCATTTATTTTAGCGAAGATAATACTGTACTGTTATAATACTGCCTATTGTTAGCAGAAAATTGTGGATATAGTAAAAAATCTGTTCCAGGAATTTCCGCGAGAATCATTTTTCGAGAAAAAGTTTTACGTCATCAAAGACTGCTGGCGTTTTTGGCACGTTAATCTGGATGTAATAAATTCAGTAATAACTTTTCAAGGGGATAAATTAGTACTGATAATCTCCTATAAGCTACTTCTATATTCATTCATTCATTCATTCATTCAATAATTCTTATTGCAGCAGTTGGTGTATCCAATAATTCTTCCATCAATTCATTAGAAAATCCGACTATAGTCGACCACAGATCATTGCAATTACCAAGGTCACGGGATTGCTGAGCCCTGTTGCCACTGTTGTCAACCCTCACCCAAACAAAACATCACTCCTTCTCTCTCACACACACTCTCTAACTAGCTACTCCTAAGTACAAAGCGGCATCACCGGAGGGAGAAACAGGGAGTGGTGTCGGAAGAATTGCTCGTCCTTGACCATTCCAATGATCTGTGGACGACTAGCTGTTATTCCATAATGATCAAATCTAAATAATGAACGGTAGAATTGATATTATCATTGTGTTCCATTCATTATCAAATTATTTATTACATACCTTGATCAAATTTCACTTATTCAATTATTCATTTATCAAATTGCACATTACATACCTTGATCAAATTTCATACTAATCTCATTTCTAGTTTAGTTCAATCATGTCTATCAATCGTTCTCATTACTGATAGATTATCGCGTCTGATAAATTTATTTTCAACTTGTTCACATGAAACTCATCGGCAGGCTATTTAACTCTTGAATCAATTTCATACTTTGAATAAAAGTATGTAAGTAAGTAAGTAAACTTTCAGTGATATAGACAATTTTGTGTTTTCCAATCATGTTCAAGTATCACAACATCTCACCTGACACTGTGTCTTCAATTTGAATAAAAGGTTTGAAATTGATTTTCGGAAACTTCATGTTTATGTATGACTAACATTTTTTGTTTTCCAGCCATTTTGTTTTGAATAATCGGCACGGATTGGTGGCTGGCTGACGTCATATGAGTGCATGTGATTGGCTAAACGGTCTGAGCCAATCAGCGCTCAGCACTGCTTCTCTGTTTAGCTATAAGAAATTAACCTGGAAATATTTGAGAGAAAGCTCTATTCATTTGCTCAACCTGATCAACATCTGTTAATCGTCTCTATCATCAAAAATATTTCCATGAATTCAAATTAGGAGCTGTAAGTTGACCACAGAATGGCGGATGCTGCGTCTATCCCCTTTTCATAGTGCCCTAGCTATTACCCAAGGTTATCACAAGGTCTTTAATGAGCTTGGCTATTACCTGTTTCTCAGAAACCACTTCCAATTTATCAATTCACAAAACAGATAATTTATTTCAGAATACTTTTCTCCCACTTTCTTTGCGAATGGTAGGATCAAATAAACGAAAAATACTCAATAATATTCATCTTCTTGTATTCATTTCACACAGCGTACAATGTATTAAGTAGGCTTAATTGAATAATGTAATAATGAGGCTTATCGATTGTATAGCTAACGCTGAAAATAAGGCGGTTTTGTCTGTCTCTTGTATGTGATGTAACCCAAGGTAATTAGATAACCTTCAATCTAATAACCTTGATGTAACCTACTAACAGCTGATGTGAAGCATCTATTGTCTCTTTTGATTTCAAAAACATTATCTGAGCATAACAGACAAAACTATCTTCTCTATGGTGTCATTGATAAAATCGGAGACATATTTTTATCGAAATAGAAAATCTAATTGTGGTGAAAAATTTCAGTAAATCCATACAGCATACACATCATTTTTCTTTTCAATATGATCTAATTGCAGAGTGCAATGGACAATTTCGAATGATCTCAGCTATATTTAGAACATAGCCGGTATATCCAAAGTTCACAGTATATGTATAAAATTAACTAGTCGAGACAAAAGGGAAACTTGGATTCAAGTCTTGAATGTTTGAAATGAAACTTGAACAGCATATAATCTGGTGATGGTTTGGCTGTATCACTATATGCAAATTTAGTTATCAAGTAAATTGGGTTTGGGAAAATGGAGCAACTAGAGAACAGAGTGCAACTCATTACTTGCACAGGGAAGCATACGTATTGTCATGTTAACATGGTATTTCCATACCAAAATCCCCATATTTTCAACATGTTTTGCCAGATTCTCGAACATGTTCCAGTGATCATGATGGCAATCGATTATCAAGATAAAAAATAGTATATGTTTGTATTTGATTCTGTCTTATTAGTTGAGAAGCAGATACGTTTTCGAAAAGATTACGAACATTTGGGAAGGAATCAACCATAGTTATAGTCTGTCCAAATAAAGAAGATATTCTGGCAAGATGGGAAAATGATTATTGGTTTAAAAATGATTGATTTAGTCTCAAATTGTAGAAAACACTCAATTTGAGACGAAACTAACAAACTTATAAACTTTTAATTAATATTGACCAAGCTGGAGTCATTTCTCCATCTTGCCAGAATGTCTTCTTTGCTTGGACAGACAAGCATTGCACACACAAGTCTGAGCCATGTTTTTTGCCGTACCAATAAATTTTACTAATGGTTGAATGAAGCTTCGCAAATACAGGCTGTTTCAGGAGGAATGTGCAATACTTCTCAGGCTGATTCCTCACACCAAGTAGACGAGACGTTCTGTGCAGAACCCCAACCGCTTTTTGAGATAGAGATAATGGCGGATAATTGAGGATTTTTAAAAATATATTGATTTTTCTATTTTTCTAGAGGCTTTAGTGAGGTCCTATGATGATTCCTATGTAAAATCAGCTGAGGAGATTCAATCAAACCAGTTATAAGTTTGTAACTTCCATCAACGGTTATTGAGATAATTGGGAAAAATATGCTAGAAAACGCCATTTTCCAGCAATAAATTATCTCAATAACTGGATAAGGAATCATAACTTGGATTGTTCCATTGAATTTATTAATTTTACATAGGAATTGTTCATTTTATAAGTTAAAGCCTCTAAAAATTAGACTTAAGAAAAATCTCAATTTTCCGCCATTGTTATCTCGGTAACAAAGCGTTTTTGGGGGTTGGTCCCATGGAACTTTTTTGTCTACTTGGTGTGAGGAATCAGCCTGAGAAGTATTGCACATTCCTCCTGAAACACCCTGTATACTCGTATTTTTATGATTTCCAAGAGACACTTTATGCCAAGTTCGCCAAGTTCTCTCCAATTTATAAGGTCGACAAAAAATTGTACGTTCAAAAATCGTAGTGTGTGCAACAGTTGTGAGTGACAACATTGGATTTAAATTTATTTTTCAATTAGTATACCGTTGCATTGTTCTCGTTAGATACGACTTTCCAATCTTCAAATCAACGTTTTAATTCATCTAGTCTTTACTGGTTGATCTCAGTCACTGGCGGCTCGTGCCCACGAAACAGGTGAAGTGCTATACAGTAAAAGATAAGGGCAATTCACCTATTTCGTGTGCACGAGCCGCCAGTGTCATTATAAATTTCAGGAAATTGATTCCTCACATAGGAATATGAGGACAGGGACACTTGGAGGCGACTGACCAGAATTAGCGACCCCGTATATAGAATCGGGAATAAGCTGTGGAAGAAGAAGAAGATTCCCATGCTAGACATGCGTTTGAGGGAAGTTGATGTATAGGTTCTTGTTCATTATTTCATTAATTTTATTGCTATTTAGTCATTTAACATCAACTAGTGAAACATGCTTTAAAGCCCAAACCTGTTCCTTTTACATTTATACAAACAAAACAAAAAGAAACCTTACCTAACTAACTAACCTAAAACCACAACTGCACAATTAATAACTTGATGAAAACGTGTTATGTTCATTGTTACATTCAAATATTAATTTGTTAAGTTCAAATATCTTCATTCGTATGTTAAAAAATTTTCAAGTCGGTAAATTATGAATTTTTAATGAATCAGAAATTTATATTGAAGTTTTATTTCAACCCTTCCAAACCTGATGAAGAAAATTCCTCAAGTACAACTCTTAATTTTTTCCCATGGAGTGGAAAAAGGGTTTTCCATTTCCCAGCACCTTTTCGTCTTAACAAGGTTACTTTTTCATTCAGAGCACTTAACACTGAAAAATTTCCACGCTCCAGAAGTTAAGTACAGCGTCAGAATTAATCGCCGAAATAAATTATTCACGAATCTCATCTCAGACATAGTCTGCCCGAGCGAAGAAGACTCTATGGCAAGATGGGAAAATGACTCCAGCTTGATCAATATTAGTTCAAGAATTATAAATGTGGTCTTAATAGTAGAACAAATTGTTTCCTACAATTTGAGATGAAATTGATAATTTTTGAACCAATATTGACCGAGGTTGAGTCATTTTCCCATCACGCCAGAGGGTCTTCTTTGCTTCGACAGATTATAGTAGCCGACCAGAAAAACTGGATATTGACTACTATCAATAATCCTCAACTCTGTCAGGGCAGTCAACGAGTGGTCTGTAACAGCATATCACCTCCAGAGTGAAATTAGTGAACTATTTTGCTCACGCAGACCGCTTGCCGACTATCCTGTCAGAGCTGAGGGTTAGTAATATACATTTAGCAAGCGCCAGTTATGTAGGGATCTGCATTGATGATTGCATTCATTTGTGGCAGCCACTTCAAGTTTTTTCAGCATTAGGATTGTTTTTAGTTGGGGAAGAGCAATATTATAAGGGTAATATTGTAAAGCTCTACATGAGGTTTTTGAAGATTACATCCTTGAATAATACTTCCTTAATTAATTAAGAAATTAAATCTTGTTTGCTATGCGACTCCTCCCCGCATATAGACCTGTCATCCAAGCGCCTATTCATATTTTCTTTCCTTTTATAAACATTGTCTTGTATTTTATCTGAATAAACTATTTGAATTTGAATTTGAATCACATACAAGAGACAGATGAAACCGCCTAACTTATGGGTCTCAGCTAAAGTTCATTGTATCACATTGGGTTGATATACAACCACTGGCGGCTCGTGTCCACGAAACAGGTGAAGTGCTGCACAGTAAAAGATATGGGCACTTCACCTGTTTCGTGAGTACAAGCCGCCAGAACAAATTGTCATCCTCTTCTCTTTTATTTCTTATCCTCTCCTCTCTGTTATCATTTTTCTTCGACTGACGTCTTTCTCATCTTCTCTCTTCTTCTTCTAATTCTAATACTGTACTTCTTAATTATCTATACAGGGTGTTTCAGGAGGAATACCTCTCAGGCTGATTTCTTACACCAAGTAGACAAAAAAGTTCCATGGGACCAACCCCCAAAAACGCTTTGTTACCGAGATAACAATGGCGGAAAATTGAGATTTTTCAAAATATATTAATTTTTTAGAGGCTTTAGTGAGGTTCTAAAATAATTAATTCCTATGTAAAATTAACTGAGGAATTCAATGAAACCAGTTCCAAGTTTGTAACTTTAACGGTTGTTGAGATAATTGGGAAAAATATGCTGGAAAACGCCATTTTTCAACAATAAGGGTTATAACTGGATAAGGAATCATAAAATTGTATTTTTTATTGATGGAAGTTGAAGAGAGTCTGATTCTCAAGAAAAAGTTGAATGTTAAAGGAAGCGTTTTTGGGGGATGGTCCCATGGAACTTTTTGTCTTGGTGTGAGGAATCAGCCTCACATCTCCTCCTCCTATATCTACTCACTTGATTCTCATGCTCCTTGTGTTCCTCCTTTCACCTCCTTCCTCCTATCTCCTCCTCCTTCACCTCTCCTCCTCCTCTCCTCCTCTCTCCTCTCCTCCTCCTCCTCCTCCTCCTCCTCCTCCTCCTCCTCCTCCTCCCTCCTCCTCCTCCTCCTCCTCTCCTCCTTCTCCTCTCCTCCCTCCTCTCCTCCTCCCTCCTCTCCTCCTCTCCTCCTCCTCCTCCTCCTCCTCCTTCCTCCTCCCTCCTCCTTCTCCTCCTCCCTCCTCTCCTCCTTCTCCTCCTCCCTCCTCCTCCTCCTCCTCCTCCTCCTCCTCCTCCTCCCCTCCTCCTCCTCCACTTCCTCCTCCTCCTCCTCCTCCTCCTCCCCTCCTCCTCCTCCTCCTCCTCCTCCTCCTCCTCCTCCTCCTCCTTCTTCCTCACCTCCTCCTCCTCCTCCTCCTCCTCCTCCTCCTTCACCTCTTTATTTTCCTCGATTTCATTCACAAATTGAGGCACGTGCAGGTTTAATGTTTGTGGTAGCAATAGTTTACGACTGCCATTAATAAATTATATTGGCATTGGCATACTCTCTTATCTTCCCTCTCCCCCCCCCATATTTGCAAATACGTTCCACCTCGTCTTTCTATCCCACAACTGGCAATCTATGAAATTGCATTAGTTTTGCATACTAAAACATTTGCTCCACTTTTTCAATTGGTCGTGAGTAGTAAAATATTGGTACAATTTTGAATTCACGATAACCACAATTTATTATTCTGCGTTTTTAGCTACAGTGAATTCCAAATTGGAAAAATATTTCATCATTCAAGACCAGTTAGAAAAGTAAAATCCATGAAATTGCATTAGTTTCGCGTACTCACACTTTCCAATACACTCTTCCAACAGGAATTCACTATTAACACAATTTATTTATTATATTTCTTCTTTTGTCTTCATCCTACTTGAATTGTTGATGATAGTAAGCTTAAAAACTTATTAGATACTAATGACTTTCACTTTTACAACAGTACTCACGATTTTGATGCTTGTCGGACGCGTTTCGTGGCACTGAGCCACATCTTCAGCGTACAAGGAGTAACTAGATACTATCCAGTACTCTATATTCTATCTATAGATATACTATATACTATAGATATACTATCCAGTACTCTATATTCTATCTATAGATATACTATATACTATAGATATACTATCTAGTTACTCCTTGTACGCTGAAGATGTGGCTCAGTGCCACGAAACGCGTCCGACAAGCATCAAAATCGTGAGTACTGTTATAAAAGTGAAAGTCATTAGTATCTACTAAGTTTTTAAGCTTATTATTAATTCTATTGTTAGAACTTTTCAACCGGATTAGAATGTTAAAATACTCTATCAATTTGGAATTCAATACGGTACTGCTGCAAAATCTAGAATGTTCTAGCTTTCCAACTGGACTTGAGGAAATATTGAATGAATTTTGTATAATTCATCTCTTTTAAGATTATTAAATGTTCAATGTTGAAAATACGACAAAAATTGCATCCATCAGAAAGTACAACAAGAATCCTGTGTCAATTCACCGAGATTATTTTACTAATTACTGTGATACAAATTGGAATAATGAGAGTTATTGAAGTGCTTGCTATCACACAACAAACATTAGAATACTATAGCTGGCGTCAAAAAGTTAGGCGTTACCGTTTGCTCCTTGTGTATGTGTACTTCAACAATTCATGTTGTCAAATGTCAATATTAGAGTTTTCATTTATCTATGCTCAGAAGATGTTTATTGAATCGAAAGGGGCAATAGATGCTTTTATCAGCTGTTGTTAGATTACAATAGAAAGACAAAAACGCCTAACTTTTGACGTCAGGCGTTAGCTAGCAACAAAAATACTGCATTGAGCATGAGCAAGCAAAATATCGAAGAATATCTACTTTTTGGGCTTGCTTTTGAGTTCTTGAAATGCTCTCACACAAAGATTATGAGAGTACTGCTGAAATAACAAAAATCTAAGCTACTTCTTGGGGTTATTCTTGGCTCCAGCTCTAGGCGAAACTTTTCTTGTTTTGTTTTCCGACTAGTCAGCAAAAATGACAGATCGAAAGACAGATGTCTGATACAGTTGTCAAGATGTTTCCCTGAATATGAAAGGCTGTCAATATTCTTGGCCAGATTTATGACGAAATACTACATCAAATATTCTGTCTATAAAGAGTCCTTCAATAATATATGATTCCAATACTATGCAACAAATATGATGGGATAACAATGCAACATTTGATGATAACCTCGAGTTATGTTTGGACCTCATCTACTTTTATTTCGTTTTTATTTGTGTTTTGTTTATAACTCAATCATCTTTTATGTATCTCAAGTCTCAAGTGACAACTGGTGCCTGTTCCATGAGATATTACAAGTAGTGTAAGACAGGACGAAGGCTTATACGTACTAGATATTTATAGGGGTATTTACGACCCTTTTGTTCACCTGTTGTGGTATTTGTACCAGAACAAATACGTATGTGGTATAGTCTGTCCAAGCAAAGAAGAGCCTCTGGCAAGATGAGAAAATGACTTCAGCTCGGTCAATATTGTTTCAAAAATTATTGATTCGGTCTCAATCGTAGGAAACATTCTAGTCTACAATTTGAGACAAAATCAATATTTTTTGAACCAATATTGAGCGAGCTGGAGCCATTTTCTCATCTTGCCAGAGGCTCTTCTTTGCTTGGACAGACTATAAATCGTGGTATTTGTTTAATCGAATCAGCTGATACTTTTTCTGCTGTTCTATTATAGCATTAACTTAACAAATAACAGGATAACACGGCTGGATGATAAAAGAATTGAGAATACCCTTAATTGAATAATTGCAAATGTGTTGAATTAGGTAGGTTTCTATTGTATGATTATCTTCGCACAATGCACATAGGAGAGGGGAGAATAGATTCCTTAAAAATATTGGAAAAACTCATTAATTATACATCTTATTGAAAATTTACATGTTTTGACAAAAAATCTGAAACTAAATCATGAGCGAAGTCAAGATTGCAGCCTTTTTCACTGCCCTATTTACTCAACTAGTTACAAATTCAGCCAGCAGATGGCAGTAGCGATAGGGTGACTTCCTTCAACTTCAATCAGATACGCCTTCAAGCCCCGCCCTACGATCGCTCTGATTGGCCGACAACATCGGTTCAAAAAGTTCTAAAATCCAACCAGTAGGCTAGATAGCAGCAGTTGTCGGGTGATGTTTCACATTCGACTTGGTCACGCCTTCGTGCCCCGCCTCCTCTTTTCTGATTGGTTGACAGTGGTACGTGAGCTCTGCCTTAGGAAATGGCTGCTAGCGAGAAAATGGTGGGTGGTGTATCATTCACTCAACTAAACGCTGATTTACTATTCACTATCTCAGCTTATTCAGTCTTTTGAATAATGTACCAGGTACTGTACTAGTATAATCTGTTTCAAGCAAAGAAGACCCTCTGGCAAAATGAGAGAATGACTCAAGCTCGGTCAATATTGGTTCAAACACTATCAATTTGATCTCAAATTGTAGGAAACAATTTGATTTCCTATCAAGACCACATTTATTATTCTTGAACAAATATTGACGAAGCTGTAGTCATTTTCCCATCTTGCCAGAGGGTCTTCTTTGCTTGGACATACTATACGATGGGTATTAAGGGTACACTGAAAGGCATCAAGTCTCAGTTGAAAGTCCAAAAACCTTGATGCATACATTTCCTAGAAATCCAATTTTTTATTCCAGTAATTTAGACGACACAAGCATATATGTGCCTTTTTCTTTCACCTTTAATAGATAATGTACTTGTATGGTTCTTCGAAATCACTCTCAGAACATGACTTCGAGAAGCCTCAGTCAACTTTGTAGTATAGTCTGTCCAAGCAAAGAAGACCCTCTGGCAAGATGGGAAAATGACTCCACCTTGGTCAATATTTCTTCAAGAATTGAAAATGTGGTCTTAATAGTAGATCAAATTGTTCTCCTACAATTTGAGATCAAATTGATAATTTTTGGACCAATATTGACCTAGCTAGAGTCATTTTATCATCTTACCAGAGGGTCTTCTTTGCTTGGACAGACTATGCATACATGTATGGAGATTATATCCCCAAATCTCTGCTTACCTGTATATTCAATGAGATTCCTGGTAAACGAGCTCTGCTAACTTTTCAGGATTTTAGTGAGATTTCAAATCTTCCATCTCTTCTTTTCTTTTCTTCCCCATATTTTCCTCTCAATTCTTATTTTTCTTCTTCACATATATAATAATACATTATTTTATTCACACATCCTTTTCTTAAATGGATTCACGCCTATGCCTCTACATTCTTGACCTTTTTGTATGCTAAAATTTTCTTCGTCTTGAACTCCTTCGTCTGCTCATTTCAGAAACATTCTTCTAATTTCTTATTTTTCTCCTTTTTTCTAGTTCCCCCACTTCTACTTCTCTCGATAGTCACTTCAGTCTCGTTGAATCTGATTTCTTATCTCTGACTCTCTCTCTCTCTCTCTCTCTTCTCTAATCCGTACCAAAGTATGTCCCTCAGAATCGGCTTACCATTTTTACTACTTCGGCTTTCCTTTCTTCTTCTTCTTCTTCTCTTCTTCTTCTTCTTCTTCTTCTTCTTCTTCTTCTTCTTCTTCTTCTTCTTCTTCTTCTTCTTCTTCTTCTTCTTCTTCTTCTTCTTCTTCTTCTTCTTCTTCTTCTTCTTCTTCTTCTTCTTCTTCTTCTTCTTCTCCTTCTTCTTCTTACTGTCCTGCTTCTACTTTTCCTTATCTTGTTCCTTCTCTTGTACTAATACGCGCCAATTGACATTCCCAGACTTTCAAAAAGCTTTTTTCTCAGATGTCTTTATTGCTCAAAGACGGTCGATAACATTCTTACTTCGGTTCCAATAATTATTGTAATCACCTATCCGATTCAAGATTACTCCATGCCTAATTCATATAGTTCAAGCGTACTTTTTCAAAACTATCGTGATATTTTAGGTCCATTGTATGATGAGAGTTATGGGTCCGAGGTACAGTCTGTCCAAGGAAAGAAGATAATTCATCAAGATGGAAGAATGACTCCAGCTCAAAAACGATAAATTTCTGAAAATATTGTTTAAAATTGTTAAATATTGTTAAAATTAATAAATATTGTTAGATATAATTAATATTGTTAAATATCATCAATATTGTTGAATATTGTATAAAATTTGCAACCAAATTTATGATTCCGTAACGAATATACTTGTTATTGATAATATTGTCAAATTTTTGAACAAGTCTTACTTTGCAACCCCATGTTACAAATATTTTGTATCAACGAGCTTCCTCCCTGTAAGATTGCGTATCAATTCTCGTCTTCAGTATCACTATTGTGTATCAGAAATCTACAACGTTAAGAGGTATTTAGACAATTTATGTATTAAATAAACGTTCGTGTTTTAACTCTTTATTGTGATTTTTCGAATAAATGAATAATCCAATAGTATAATATACTATAAAATATTATGTTTATCTACATCGAGCTACCCAGTTACAGTAGTAATGTATCATAATTTGAGTTAGTTTTTCATATTTTCATTTTTATTCTCATGTCCTTTTTTATCACTACAATCCTCCCTTGTTCTATAAATTATACAGAACACACTTCCATTTCAGGTATAGCAAACACCAACAATACTGGCTTTTGGCTAATGCCTGTTATTAATGCTCAGCTCTGTCAGAACAGTAAGCGAGCAGTCTGTGAAAACATAAATCAATTCGAGAGCGACTTCATCTGATCCGGTTTACTCTCATGGACCGTTTTTAGACTGTCCTGACAGAGCTGAGCATTAATAACAGGCATGCGCCAAACGCCACCCACCATGACATCTGCTATACATTATTAAAATCCGTTGAGCCTAATTGAAACACGTTGTACGCTGAAAAGCGTTTCAACGAAATTCATTCTGACAGACTTGAAAAGCGCTTTTAGCAGAGGGCTTTTAGCTCACCAGTGATGAGTACCAGCGTTATTATTTAAAACAAGAGAACTGAATAAACTATTTTGTAACTTCAACTGTTGATGGTTAACTGATAACGTTTATTGTAACGTTAACTGATAACAAAAATTCATATCTGATCATATGAATTTTCATATTTATTGTCAACTGTTACCGTGAAGTCAACTGATTGTGGTTAATAATCGAAAATGATTAACGGTAATAACCTACTGTAACTTCAACGACAGTCTGGAGAATTAGAGTCTATTGAAGACTTTTATAGTTTCAGCTTCAAATGTTGATGGTTAGTATAGTCTGTCCAAGCAAAGAAGAGCCTCTGGCAAAATGGGAAAATGACTCCAGTGTGGTCAATATTTGTTCAAGAATTATAAATGTGGTCTTAGCAGTGGATCAAATTGTTTCCTACGATTTGAGTTCAAATTCACTATTTTTGAACCAAAATTGACCGAGCTTGAGTCATTTTCCCATGTTGCCAGAGGGTCTTCTTTCCTTGGACAGACTATAGATAATCCTATCATCATCATCATCATCATCATCATCATCATCATCATCATCATCATCATCATCATCATCATCATCATCATCATCATCATCATCATCATCATCATCATCATCATCATCATCATCATCATCATCATCATCATCATCATCATCATCATCATCGTCATCATCATCATCATCATCTTTAGTGAGTAATTATTATACATGTTAAAGCTAACAACAGGCAAAGCCCAAGACGGTCTCTCTGTACAATTTATATTAATTAGTTTCAATATTTATTATATATATATATAGCGTTAATGTTGATTGAATAACCGTTCATGGATAACCGATAATAATTGAAGGATAAATTCAACTGTTAAATGATAACGTTATCCGAATATATTATAATTGTCAACTGTAACCGTAACGTTAACTACCTAAGGTATTACGGATAATTCTATGATCATAGTTAATCATATGGAAAGAGATGAAAATACGAAATCATATTTTTGTCTCTTTCCATATGATAACAATTATAAATAGAAATATATCGTAATAATGCTACCATCTTCAATTTGAAAGAATGAAACACACCTATTCTTTTTCAAGTCATTACTCATTACTATTCCTTTTTCGATTCTGAATAAAAATACAGTCCAAAATATTAGTTTACGTTTTCATAGATACGAATCTATGGTACTTCAACAAAGATATATGTACTTTGGGCACTAGAATAATTTATAAGAAAACTTTAATTTTCAAAGTTAACAAGATCTTTATACATCCATGAACAATATAGCACTTTGTACAAACACGGATACTTTAAGATTACATGTAATAATTTTTAATGGATTTAAATAAATTCAAATGTTAAGATTAATATTCATACATCCATAAATAATAATATGTGTCTACTCATAATGTGAATAGAAAATTATATCTCAATAACAATCTATTAATGGCTTTTACTTTTTATACGTGTTTCAGGAGGAATTAAATTTCAGGCTGAATTACAAGTAGACAAAAATCCATGGGACATTCAAAACGCTTTGTTACCGAGATAACAATGGCGGAAAATTGAGATTTTTCAAAATAAATTAAATTTTGTAATACTTTAGTTCTAAAATAATGCTAAATTCAATGAAACCAGTTCCAAGTTGTAACTTCAAAGATTATTAAGATAATTGGAAAAATATGCTAGAAAACGCCTTTTTTCAACAATAAGGGTTATAACTGGATAAGGAATCAGAAAATTGTATTTTTTATTAATGGAAGTTAAAGAGAGACGGATTCTAGAGAAAAATTTAAATGGCGGCGATTGTGTAAATCTTACCCAAATCTCAGAAATGGCGATCAAAAATCGCAAAATCGCTACTAAACACAAATTCATCACTTGTGCTATGTTTTGTCAATTTTGCGATTTTTGATCGCCATTTCTGAGATTTGGGTAAGATTTACACAATTGCCGCCATTTAACTTTTTCTTTAGAATCCGACTCTCTTCAACTTCCATCAATAAAAAATACAATTTTATGATTCCTTATCCAGTTATAACCCATATTTTTTGGAAAAAGGCGTTTTCTGGCATATTTTTCCAATTATCTCAATAACCGTTGAAGTTACAAACTTGGAACTGGTTTCATTGAATTCCTCAGCTAATTTAACATAGGAATTGATTATTTTAGAACCTCACTAAAGCCTCTAAAAAATTACAAAAATTAATTTATTTTGAAAAATCTCAATTTTCCGCCATTGTTATCTCGGTAACAAAGCGTTTTTGGGGGTTGGTCCCATGGAACTTTTTTGTCTACTTGGTGTGAGGAATCAGCCTGAGAAGTATTGCACATTCCTCCTGAAACACTCTGTATATTCATCAAAGTGGAAAACATATAGATAAATCATAAAGAAAGAGTTTACCGATAAGCTAAAAACAGTAACTCATAATTCCCCACCAGCTCAGAGGGAGTGCAACATGGATTGTCACTTCGTATGCTAATCAATAGCCGGCGGCAAACTTTAGTGTTACACTATAGGCAAAGCTGTAATAGCTGGGCTCTGATTTGCATTTGTGAGCGAGTTTTGATGACTTTTTAGTGAAGGAAAAATATCACTTGGGATGATATATCAGCAGAAATATCACTACAGTACTTTTGTGATGGACTGGGAATGCTAAGATACATGATAATATAATTGTATCGTGGTTGACGAATTACTTTTATCAATACTCACCTCTGTCAGGACAGTCTGAGAACTGTCTTGAAAATCGAAACGGACTAGACTCGATATGCTTTCGCAGACCGTTTGCCAACTAACTGTCCTTACAGAGCTTAGCATTAATAGGAGTTATTCGCTAACGGATTTAATTTTTGGTATTGTACATGGCATTGCCAATCAAGTAGTTTTCGGTGTAAATTTAGAAATTTCAAGTTTGATAATTATTCTTATTCATTTTAATCTTCAGTGTAGGGAGAGACATAATTGTAATATTTGTAATAGATGGAATTGATTGCCATAAATGAATCACTGGCGGCTCCTACCCACGAAACAGGTGGAGTGCTTGTATCGTTTACTGTAAAGCACTTCACCTGTTTCGTGGGCACGAGCCGCCAGTGAAATGAATAATAAATACTTATTAATAATCCAGCTTAAAAGCTACTGACAAGTCTCTTTCCAATAAATTTTTCATTTATACAGGGTGTTTCAGGAGGAATGTGCAATACTTCTCAGGCTGATTCCTTACACCAAGTAGACAAAAAAGTTCCATGGGACCAATCCCCAAAAATGCTTTGTTACTGAGATAACAATGGCGGAAAATTGAGATTTTTTTTAAAATATTAATTTTTCTAATTTTTTAGAGGCTTTAGTGAGGGTCTAAAATGATCAATTCCTATGTAAAATTAGCTGAGGAATTGAATGAAACCAGTTCCAAGTTTCTAACTTTAGCGGTTATCGAGATAATTGGAAAAATATTCTAAAAAACGCCATTTTTCAACAATAAGGGTTACAACTGGATAAGGAATCCTTGAATTGTATTTTTTATAAATGGAAGTTGAAGAGAGTCGGATTCTCAACAAAAAGTTAAATGGCGGCGTTTGTGTAAATCTTACCTAAATCTCAGAAATGGCGATCAAAAATCGCAAAATTGACAAGAGTGATGAATTTGTGTTTAGTAGCGATTTTGCGATTTTTGATCGCTATTTCTGAGATTTGGGTGAGATTTACACAATCGCCGCCATTAAAATTTTTGTTTAGAATCCGACTCTCTTCAACTTCCATTAATAATAAATACAATTTTATAATTCCTTTTCCAGTTGTAGCCTTTATTGTTGAAAAATGGCGTTTTTCAGCATATTTTTCCAATTATCTCGATAACCGCTAAAGTAAGAAACTTGGAACTGGTTTCTTTCAATTCCTCAGCTAATTTTACATAGGAATTGATAATTTTAGAACCTCACTAAAGCCTCTAAAAAATTAGAAAAATTAATATGTTTTGAAAAATCTCAATTTTCCGCCATTGTTATCTCTGTAACAAAGCGTTTTTGAGGGTTTGTCCCATGGAAGTTTTTTGTCTACTTGGTGTAAGGAATCAGCCTGAGAAGTATTGCACATTCCTCCTGAAACACTCTGTATTTTTAAGAATAAGTGCTTATTTCAAATTAAAAAATAGACGCTCTAATTATTTTTCTCCTTGTAATAGCGTCGATTCAAAGCAATAAGCTTTTTATTACAAATGTTAATCTCAGTAACTTTTTTCAGTAATAAAGTAGTCCTTAGACAGAGGAAACAATAAGCTTTTGTAATTTTCACTTGAATGAATAGATAGGAATTATCTCATTGATGAAGGTTTTGGCCTTCAACAACTCTTAGGTTTGGCCTTCTTCATTAACTAGCCTATCAAGTTGCCTGGATAGCTTTTTATTGATTTCTGTCAGAAATTACATCTTCTCACAATAATTTAATAGTTAATCAAAATAATTTTATTGATCTTCAACTTTTTTTCAAGTCTCTTGAGTCTTGAAACGGTGTGTCTTTTCATCTTGCGCGAACTAAACCACGAAAAAATTTATTGCATTTTATTGTAATATCCGTGGTATCCACGATCTTCCATTGATTCTATGAATTTCCCAATAAAAATAAGTACGTGTTATTTCCCTCCAATTTTGATTACTCACCGACATGCATTCATATTTTCTCGTACCAAAGATTATTACTTAATACTTTCAAAGTCAATATTGGTGATATGGAACGTGCATACCCGTTAGCAATAATATTTGCCGATTGGAATTCATGAATTATACTCCAACATTGGATCAATTTATTGAGCTTTGAAAACGTGCTATCTCTTCATTCCAACCGCAGTTATTATTACAACGGAGGTTTATTACAATCTGTCCAATTGAAGAAGACATTCTGGCAAGATTGGAAAACGACTTCAGCTCAGCCAATATAGGTTCAAAATTTATAAATTTGTTTTCAAAATGTAGATAAGAATCTTTCCTACAATATAAGACCAAATTCATAACTTTTGAAACAATATTCAATGAGTTGGAGTCATTTTCCCATCTTGCCAGAATGTCTTCTTTGCTTGGACAGACTATTCCTCGTAAACCCGTTTCTAATTATATCCAGAGCCGAGAAGCAATAAAACTTTTCCTCTGGAGATATTATTTATATTATTTTCTCTTTGTGGTGGAGATACGACGATGAAGTTCTGCTATAATGAATCGGATTGCTGTAACATTTCACCTCTTACAATATTATTTGTTTCATTTCTTGTAAAGTTGATTGAAGTTTCATAGCACACTATGTCTTCTTCTTTATTCGACATAGCAGCCCATGCTCTTTACAGGGAGAAAACCTCAAAGTGACACACTGGGATATAATGCAAACGGCATGAGAAGCGGGACCTTTACCATACCTCAAATAACACTTTTCTTTACTTTTTCAGGTGGTAAAAAAATGTTTTCTACAACAGCGCGTAAAACAAAATTTTACATACTGAATTCTCCTCGTAAAATCGCCCATTTCCCGAGGAGAATCTACTTTTTCGCTCGCCAACCATCTGCGCATGCGCAGTTGAATATTACTTTACGCTCGCTAACCATCTGCGCATGCGCAGTTGAATTACTTTACGCTTGCTAAGAAACTGCGCATGAGCAGGAGATTTACTTTACGCTCGCTAATCAGCTGTGTTGTGATAAGCTTCAGTCAGTGAAACAAAAAAGATGCAAATTCATGTAGCTAAATTTCCGCCCTCTTCTGTAAGGATCCAATAGCCGCGATGGCTAAGGGCTAAGGCGGCGTTCGTTACCATTGGCTGCAACAGTATCAAGTTCAAATCTGATGCGTGGCAGATTTTTTTTGCAGTTTATAAAATTGTTTTTTCCTCTAGTATAATTAAAACATATAATTGTATTAAAAATATATTATAATTTTCGAGTTTAACTGGATCGATTCATTTTATTATTACAATAATCGTCAGAGAAATTTAATAATAGTTTACAGTGGCTATTTGACAAATCAAATTAGTTCAACAGGTTATTCATGTGCAGTTGTAGAAAAAATGTTGTATGTAATTCGCGCGTAATGCTTCTTTATCGCTCTTGCAAAATTATCACGCTCCACTTCGCGTCGTGCGATAACTGTTTCGCGCGAGCGATAAAGTCGTGCATTACGCTCTTAATAGCTATTCCACCATCTTGGATCCGCCATACTGAATCCAACTCCACTTTTTTAAATCGGGAGGTGAAGATATTATACATGATTTAGATGCAATTTTTCAAGAAAAATCGAATGCCGGAAACCACACATCGGTATGTCTAACCGTTTAGAAGTAATTTAATTTTTTAAATCACAGATCTCCACTATAAAACTGTTGATAGCTCCAAAACGGTTCAACCTATCAAAGTTCGGTTTTCACCATTCATTTTTTCTTGAAATTCTGCATCGTGATCATGTATCACATAACGATCTTACATTTCAAGAAATTATGAAAAGTCCAAGATGGCGGACTAGATTTGTAAAATAACCGATGTGGTCATGTGATACATGATTTCGATACAAATTTGCAAAACAAAATGAATGGCTAAAACCGCACTTTGATAGGTCGAATTTCTAGTCAGAATCACTAGACTTCAATAATTTTCCATGACTCATTATTTTTGGAATGATCAACTTGAGGAAAAATTGAATGAATAATGGATCAATTTATGGTAAACTGAATAAAAAGAGACTGGGAATTTAGAGGAATAGTGGTTGAAGATGATCAAGTAGAAAAATGCGAAGAAAGAGAGGAGTGAAGATCGCAAAAAGATGATAAGATAAAAGAAATAACTAGTGGGAAAGAGAGGAAATGAAGTTGGAAAAGTTATCGAAAGGTCAGAATGATACTGTATTACTCTTTGAAAAAGTAGTAGTCTGTCCAAGCAAAAAAGACATTCTGGCAAGATGGAAAAATGACTCCAGCTCGGTCAATATCGATTCGAAAATTATCAATTTGCTCTCAAATTGTAGATCAGAATGTTTACTACATTTTGAGACCAAATTTATATTATTTGAATCAATACAGACCGAGCCAGAGTCGTTTTTCGATCCTGCCAGAATGTCTTCTTTGCTTGGACAGACTACTCTAGAGCAAATGGATTTCCGCGATTCAAAATTGAGATTGAAACTTGGAATTGAACTCAAGCAAGCGAGAAAATATATTCATCATTTTGTCAGGAGGGTTCGAAAATCCGCAGTCCATCTATTTTGTTAAAAAGTAGACTGTTGAACACTATGAACAGTCTATAATATCTATCTATTTTTTAAGTTTATACAAACTATGTTCCGTTTTACCTGTCGAATGTCTACTATTTTAGAGTCTGAAAAGTGTTTTATCCTCTTTTTGTACTCTATATTCAATCCTCTATCTGTCGAGTACTTCCTATTCATCTATGTAAGTTATCGGCTCAATCAGTTTTATTTCAAAGTCTGATTCGAATACAAATTACAAGTTTTTTCATCCACTATTTCACTTTATATCCAATCCCCTATCTCTTGAGTACGTTCTATTCATCTGTGTAAGTTATCGGCTCAATCAGTTTTATTTCAGAATCTGCTCAGAATACAAATTAGAAGTGAGTTATTCTCATCCTCTTTCTATGTACTTTCTTTGTACTCCATATTCAATCCTCTATCTCTTAAGTACTTTTCATTTATCTATGTAACTTATTGATTGAATTAGCTGTATTTTAGAAACTGTTTAAAATACGATTAACGAGTTTTATTTTGTACTATACTTCAGTTTCAATCCTCTATCCCCAAAGTATTTCTATTGATTTAAGCAGGTACGCAAGCAGGTATTCTGATTAAATCGCTCGGTTCCATCAAAGTACTTTCAAAGTCCAATCCTCAATCTTTATGTTGAATGAGTCGCATCTGAGAATAAATCTTGTTCGAAAAGAAACTGCTCCAGATAGTTTTTAAATTGGATTCAGTTTTTCCCCAAATTCAAGTTATACTAGATTGAGATCCATCTCTTTCCAATAATCCCTTCTATTTGAAAACTTTATTGATGAAAATTTTTCTTATAAATATAAAAATTGTGAAAAGCCTATTCACAAAATACAGATCAACTTAGTACAGTACTATAGTCCGTACAAGCAGAGACGACCCTCTGGCCCGGTAGGAGAATAACACAAGCTCGGTCAATATTGGTTCAAGAATTATCAATTTGATTCCAAATTGTAGGAAACTACTCGATCTACAATTAAGACCACATTATTTTATAATTCTTGAACAAATATCGACCAAGCTGGAGTCATTTCCCCATCTTGCCAGAAGTCTTATTTGCTTTAATTGTAGGAAACTATTTGATCTACGATTAAGACTACATTTATAATTCTTGAAAAAATATCGACCAATCTGGAGTCATTTCCCCATCTTGCCAGAAGTCTTATTTGCTTGGAGTTTGGACAGACTTATTTACTATAGCTCAAGTGCCACTATTTGTTTTTCATGATGAATTAAATTGGATATATGTTGATGAGATTGTTTGAATAGCAAAATGTATTCGAATTCTTGGTAACAAATAATTGAAACTAGAATTCTTGGAAACAAGTAATAGAAACTAAAATTCTTGGTAACAAATAATTGAAACTAGAATTCTTGGAAACAATTATTGGAATTTGAGTTAATGAAAACAAATAAGTGAACTTACTCAAATGATTGGTGGGGGTAGCTCGTCGATCATAGTCCTTCTTCAGAAGACTGTCCAATATTTGTAGATGATCCATCTTTGTAGCTTTCCTGAAAAATTAAAACATCAATTGATTACTTTCATTAATCATTGAGTCTGCAATAATTCTATGAAAAATTGTTGATTGACTCAAAATGAAAGTTATATTGAGTTGAAGTTAACTTGAGCTCAATGTTATAATTTTAACATTTTACATTTCCCATAATACTTAACATAGAAAATTTCAGCTGTTATATCGGAATTTGAGGGTCCCTCAAGTTTGAGTGTGTTTGGAAAAAACGGGGAATAATTTCTTAAATTCATCTACTGAAGGTTACTACTAGTCGCATTACTACTACTACTACTAGTCCCATTACTAGTAGTCACAGGCACATTTCGGGCACAAGACCCAACAGAGGTTGTAGTAGTATGGAGCCAAGGTGTATAGAATAGTAGTATTCTATATATTACTATTCTATACACCTTGGTATGGAGCAACGCATATCAAAAATCAGCTGACCAAGCAATGGCATTTGAGTAGTCATTGAATAAATAAATGTATAAATATATATTAAATGTAATAAAATAATAAATATTTTCCATATTTGATATAATTTCCTGAAAAATGAGATCAATTTCCAAACCTCATTCTGTACTTCAATAATAAATCGTACGTCCTCTTCACAAACAGAATGGATCCTATCACTTTCAACAAAAAAATCAAACGAAAATGTTCGCTTTGATGTGTAGTCGAAATGATAATAAATTGAAATAATTGCTGGAATTGCTACCGATTGTCAACACCAAAGAGAATAATTGTAAGCGCAGGCAGGATAGCAGTTGAAAGCTGAAATTCAATTCGTAGGCAATTAAAGCGCGCTATTCACAAAGAGAGCGGTGTACAATGGAAATGCGAATCACTAAATGGAATAGAATATGATGCGAAACAGATGAACTAGAGAGGATGGCACGGAGAAAGAGAGAGATAGTGTGAGGGAGAGAGAGAGTGAGAGAGATAGGACAAGAAATATAACAGAGATTGTCGCAAAACTGATGCCATTCTATGTGAATGCTCCTGTTGAAATTAGGGAACAAGGTATGTAATGGTAAGGGCTCTTCAGTCTTCAAACTAGCAATGACAACACAATGTCACTGGCGGCTCGTGCCCACGAAACAGGTGAAGTGCTGTATAGTAAAAGATACGGGCGCCTCACCTATTTCGTAGGCACGAACCGCCAGTGCACATTACGAATAGACCATTTCAAGCAGTTATTCAATTTCAGAATGTAACTCTCTGTAGAGTACATTCAACTCGGTACGCTCTTCAATATCTGATTTAAACACGAAGAGGTGGGGGAAATTATGGATTAGGCTGGTATGAATAGTTTGTCCAAGCAAAGAAGATACTGTATTTTGGCAAGTATATTTTCGTATGGGAAAATGACTCCAGCTAGGTCAATATCGGTTCGAGAGATCAGCAATTTTGAGACAAACTTTGTAATTTTTGAACCAATACTGACCGAGAGAGCTGGAGTTCATATCTTGCCAGAATGTCTTCTTCAATTAGACAGACCATATTATTCTAATGTATTATCATAATATAAAAATACTATAGTGACTATATAATCAGAGACTTCTTATACAGTCTTTAAAGAAAACATAAAATGATATTCTCTTATACTTTCAAAAGATTTCATTCGTTGAAAGAAGAGAATAAGACGATTAAAATGTAGAAAACATTCCATTAAAATCTAATTATAATAGATTCTACTAATGTTTCATCATACTATTTTTGTACAAGACATCATTTTATTGCATGAAATGTTTTTTTGTCAGTATTTTTGTCTTTTTTGCCTCATTAAAACCCTGATTTGTTAGGTTTGGGTATGTTTTAGACGAGAAGTTATTTCAAATTTGAATTTTGTGCAATTTAAAAGACTTAAATTACCGGTCTACAATAATAAGGCATTCTTCTAAATCCCTCTAAAGTTTGAATTTTTGAAAGAAATTATAATTTAAACCCATTATCCCAATAATCATTAAAGTTTCAAACTTCTAACCATTTCTAAACTTCTGAATCTATTAAATTTTTCAGCTGGTTTTGATTTAATCACTTTTGCACCTATATGAAGCCCTTGAAAAATGATAGATTGAAGATTACATGTTAAGTGTACCATCTTCCGCCATTATTATCTCGGTACCGTAACAAAGCATTTCCGTGGGGGAGGGGGAGGGGGTACATCCAACTTCTTCTCCTTCGTTTTCGTTTTCTTCTCCTCCTTCATCCTCTCTTTCGTTTACTTTTCTTCCCTCACTGTCTCTCAGTAGTTGTGAACAACTCTAAATTACTTGGGAAACTCCATCAGACCATTGAGTGATCCTTTGGAGGTGCGCTTTAATCAATGCTTTATATTTGACGGAAGCTCAAGGTTCGGTTAGGTTGGGTTGGGTTGAACTGTCCCACCTTTTACCTATCTACTGCTGATATATACCCCTCTCCATCACTATATACAATTATACAACCAGTGAAATACACACCTGTAACACTATATACGTACAACGATGAAATATATATAGTTTGGTCGAGCAAAGAAGACATTCTGGGAAGGTGGGTAATGGCTCCAGCTCGATCAAAATAGTTTACTATAAATTTGAAAACTATAAATTAATTATAAAGTATAGATTTGATTTAAAATTGAAGAAAAACTTCTGCTCTAGAATTTGAGACCAAATTTATAATTGTTGAATCACTATTGAAGAAGTTTTTAGTAATTTTTACACCTTGCGAGAATGTCTTCTTTGGTCCACCAGAATATCCCTGCATCTATATGGAGTATAGAGTCACTGAAATATAATTATAACCCTTTTATAATCTTCATAAATATGAATAACCAGTAATTATAGATAACCTGTATCAATATTTATACAATCACTGAAATTCAAACCTGTAATAATTAGTATTATTATTTTATCCACATTGATAATGGGCTGAAAGTCCTGAAACATGTTTGTGCATTAATAATTTCAAAGTTTTTAAAAGGGTATTTGATTCTCATTTTATTTTTCAAACCTGTAAAACTATATAAAACCTGATATTGGTCAGTCCGATCTCACAAGGTTTATTATCTATGGATAAACTGAAAAATTTCAATAAAGCCATGAAATAACTCAAAATATACCTGTATATATGTAGAACACCTCTATTACTATACATTATACAACCAATTTCCTTCACTATATACAATCAGTGAAATATATCATATACTTCATCATCCCTTGCACATTTATCACTATTTATTGATATGTTGCCAAATATATTACTATATACTTGTATATGCTGGAAAGTATATTACTGTATATGCTGCCAATATATCACACTATCCGGCAACTTCAGGTAAATTGGAGTTAAGATTGATATTGGAATTCCAGGAAGCCTTTCAACTCCTGTGAATCATTTGAATATTCAGCAGGGCTCACAAAGTGATCTAGTCTCAAGGTTCATATTATACGAACCTTGATCTAGTCTGCACTGGCGGCTCGTGCCCACGAAACAGGTGAAGTGCTGCACAGTAAAAGATATGGGCACTTCGTGGGTACGAGCCGCCAGTGCTAGTCTGTTTCTTGGAGATTAGCAGTTTCATTGGGAGATATGAGCAGAGTTTGATATTGGAGTAGCTATAATAAATTAAGGGTTTATTGAAATCAAGAATGAATGGAAAATGTAATGAACGGCCAGTTATACACAAACTCAAATAATGATCAATCCATCAACTACTTTGGTTGTTTAAAAATGTATTTATAATGTATGTGAAATTTATCTATTGCATTGATATTGGATTATTTGTTTATAAGTTCTCGCTATCTAAAACCAGTATAAATCACTATAAACCAGCAGCATTGGTTCCATAAGAAGACATCATTTTACGATAAAATTCAATAATGCAGTTTTGTGCAACTGGCTTAAAATCTTCCCCAACTTGTTTTATCACCGATCAATTTTACAATAATAATTC